>JBAMNC010000090.1:600000-1157500 GCA_037902135.1 Cetoscarus ocellatus
GACTGAATTTGTAGACTTTAGTTTATTGGGGGGACAATATTTATCTAGAGGAGGCATCCAATCAGTGATTAGTGTCTTTTGCCTTAAAGCTGAGAGCAAGGCAGAAGTAACATCCCATGAAAAAGGTATGGAAAGTATAATATATAACTTTAATGCTAATAAGCTTATCTGTATGGTGAAGGTGTAAAAGGCATTCTTTTGCTAACAAACTTACCGTAAACTTAAATTGATATTCTGTCATTGACTTTAAAGCTAGATGCTCATAGCTCAGTTATAAGTGAGTTAGCTTCAGAGTGAGTTTGCTTCAGGCAACAACAGGAGACAGTAAAAGAATTGAACGAAGCCATTTGACTTCAGCTGTTTGATTATCAAAGAAGCCTCTGGAACGTTGATGCCTTGTAATGGATGCTGCTGTATTGTACGTCATCTTAACTGAACCTTAGCTCAATTTACTCACTGAGAGAGAGACCGTGTTGAGAGGGGACTTAAGGTCATCTAACCAAAAGTGACTCATGTCTCCAAAACTGGTAATCCTCCATAACTGTAAAATACTCACTTATAGGTGGATTAATGTTGCATCTTTGTACATAGGATTAAAAACTGCAGCTTAAAGATACTTTGACTCAGCATTATACATAGATAATAAGTGATGGATTGATTGATATTAGTTATGGCTAATGAGAGAGCATTAAACCAGTTTGCTTTAAAACCACTTACTTAATGTAGTTCCTCAAGTTTTCATTACACAACCTAACTTTTAGCTGTCTCTATCTTTAATTTATTCACTCAGTTCCTGCCCAGCTCAATCCTTTCAGTTTATTTTACTCTTAAAAGGAAACAGTCTTGATATTAACAGGGCTTAGGAGAACATGAGAGCAGCAGTGCCAATCCAGCAGCAGTAAGTGAGGGCCCCTGTGCACCCTGCAGCACTACAGTCAATGATGATTGATTACTCCCTCACAGTCTCATAACTGCACTCATTACTTCTTTCACAGTCAATCTCGATCTGAGGGCTCCATTAGATCTACCTTTTCACACTGTGGCATAATCAAAAAATAGATAAAGTAGCAATGTACTAACTGTCTATTGAGGAAAATTAGAGTTGATATTTTGGCAAGGTTTGACATATTCGAAGCAGGAAGATCCCACCCAAAGTCTCCCAGTTATTTCATTTTTAATAAACCTCATTGAAACATTTGTGTCAGCGAGTGGTCTGTGGTCTTTCAGACTCAGTAATTAGCTCCCTGGGTTTCCAACAGGTCGAAAGGTTTTTGGTGAGACTGAACCAAAGGGAAAGCAACAGTGAACACTCTGTCTTCTCTACAGACGGCAGATTCCAATAGTGTCGGCTTCTTTTATCATGTGAGACACTTGGGTGAGTTTTTAAACAAGTTTCAGGAAGAGGTAATCAAGATCTCCTTGCCACTTTACAGCTTAAATAGTTGTGAAGCATTAAAGTTTATCGGTGGAGTGGGGATTGTGTGCAGAGAGCATATATAGAGTTACATAATGTACACATAAAGTTCTGTGACACAAACTTGTTAACTGCCCAAATTTTGCACACTGTACCATTTCTCCATCTCCATCTCTCTCTCTTTCTTTCTCTGTTTCATTCACACACTTTAACACACCGACTCACACACAGCTGTTCCAAGTCTCAGCATCAGTGACTGTGACAGTAATTACCTAGCAAGTGAAGGAGGACCCAGTGTGCGTTGGGAACTAAAAAATAGCTATCTGGAAGAATGGTGCGGGATGGGAAGCATGCAGACCACTCTATAGGAGGCTTTACACAGCCCTCTGTTACAACCATGCCACCAGACCGTCTGCTTAATTTGGCAGAAGGAAAGCCCAATATGGTCTCTATTTCCCAAATGAGGACCATCATTGGCTGACAGAAAGAAAAGGCTGCAAGTAAGTAGTTGTGGACAGACTGAAACAATGGCTTTAGTCTGGAGGTATAACAAGACATTTTCCAAGCTTCAGAAACATATGGATGTTTTTTTAAAGCAGGCTAGCTAGATGTAAAGCAAAAGACAGGTATATAAGATTTCTTTCTACATCATATCTTACATAATCAAAAAAGGAGGCAGAAGACACAACTTTGACTGATTTTTGGCAAACTGGGTAGAGGCCTTTGTACTACCTTTTAACCAGCAATGGCCAGCTCCAGAGGCTTTTTTGTTTGTTAGGAATTTGACAAATGTCAAGTCAGATTCAGAGTCAACTGATTTCACTTTAGTGACCATAGTAAAAGGTCAGGGTTATTTGGTCTAATGTCCATCTTTGAGAGATTTTCTTTAAACTTTGCACAAATGTTCAGTGTTCTTTATGTGGTACAGCATCCCAGTAGAATAAGTCTCTTTGTTCTAAATTACATTTAATTAGTAAAACCAATTAAAAAAAAAAAAAAAATCATGTAAAAGGAGGTACCCTGTGCCCAGCACTGTCAGTCCTGTATCCTGGTGCAGGTCATGGCAGGAGTTGTCAAGTTAAAAAAAATCCCTTTAGATAAGTTTTAACTCTACCAACAATTTCTCTAAGATCTTGGTTTTTCACTGGTGGGTCAGGACCCAAAAGTGTGTTGCAAAGACATTTTTAGCAGGTCTTAAGTATGTGTTTTCAAAAAAAATAATAATAATAACATATGCACTTCTGAAAATATTTAAAAAATGTCCAGTAGACTGCTGAGGTCCTTCTGAGAGTTTGTTGTTGGCATTTGACCCTCATTTGGCAGACTAAAACAGCTGATTATCTTGCCCTCTAAAAAGACCTTCAGCAGTTTAGGCCCATTTGCTTGCAGTTTCAAGCCTGTTGCAGAGTGTAGACTGTGTAAAGAATGCAGAGCTTTTGGTGGGCTTAGTGATCCTGAATCTGATCATGTATCCATTTACAAACATAAACAGGCAGGGGTGTGTTAGCTGTGGAAAAGTTAAACACTTTTAAGAATCTTCTTGAAGCAAATTGTCAAGCTTAGATAGGTTTTTGAATAGTTTTAACCTCTAAGTGGATTATTTACGAGACTTTTGGTGGCACCATGCACTACTGTGTACCAGGCAGCTACTGTCTGTTCCCAGATATCTCCCCCCAAGGGTAAAGCTTGCAAGTTCCTTTATTGGCCATCATATGTACTAGTGCCATGGGTCTCTAGCAACCCCACTTCACAATACCCGAACTAAACCTTTAAGTAGGTAGTCAGACCATTGACAAGGTGTTCACTGGCACTTTGGCATCCTTATGTGGCACCCTAAAATACTAAATACTCACGAGACCCTGGTAAATATAACCATGATGACTAGAACTTGGCTTTTAGGTCAGGAATGACCAAATGCTTAAACCAAAAAGGGGCCCATTTAAGGGGCCTTTGAAGGGCCATTTCTATGGGCAGGCCTGATCAAGGGTTTGTTTAACTTCAGCATTTGTGAACATACTCTAACATCCATCCAAATCTACTGTATGAACCTGAGTTGGGGCAAAATATGACCTCATTAAATGTAAAAAGACTGTAGGGAAATTAGGGGAAAATTTATGATTTTTCTGGGCAGGACAGCACTAAATACAGCTTTAGGACAGGTGATGAGGTAAGTCCCTGGATGATGTTCTGAAGACAAAAAGAGCCACAGCACTCTCAAACAGTCATCACAGTGATTTTTTTTAGTTGCACTGTGGACCACAAGAGACTCAGCAATCCCATCACTGTTATCAGAGGTGCTTGTGTCTGCTATCCAACCACTCATTCAACAAAGCACACAGTGAAACAAACACATCACCAACCAGTGGGATGAAACAGGAAATCTTTTGAATCTATACTTGATCCTTATGATAATGCAGGACATTTTAGGAACTCTGCTGCTTCTTCCAAAAGCAATGTAACATTTTCAGATGTGAACTTCTGCATATATCTGAAGTCTTCTCACGTCCCTTAATTGAATTCATCTTAAAGGTTACACATATAAAGTGACTTTGCTACTTAGTCATACTTGGATATCCCATCTTTTTTTTAAGCAAGACAAGGTCTTAATATAGAAAATCCTCTCTTTATATACTCTGAATCCATTTAAAGTTTGCCAACACACACACACACACACACACACACACACACAAAAGCTGGATACAATCAAATCAAGTTAAAAACCTGTCAACTTCCACTTCCCCCCATTTATCATTCACTGTTTCCAGGTCTAAGCATCCTGCCTGGTTTTAAATGACGTCAAAGGGGATCACATAGCATTGACCCAGACCCCCTCTCTTATATTTGCTCCTGGCCAGACCATCACACCTAATTTGTCCCGTCAAGCTCGGCTGCCTCCGGTCTGCCCCATCTTGCAGTTCAGATCCTGCGTTAATTTCCTTCGACCTCACAGCAAAGACACAAGCCACTTGTGTGAGAAACAGTACACCTCTTCAACAGTCCGTTGAGTACTTTTTTGAGTTATTAGCAAAAATGTGAAAAACTGCCCCGTCTCCAATGCTAATAAATCTTTTCAAAAATGTGTGTATTCTGCCTTTGCATTCAGATCACCAACAAAATCCTGTTACTTCCTCTTGTGCCATGATGACCAACATTTCCTGAAAATTTCACCAAAATCTATTCATAACTTTTTGAGTTATCTTGCTTAAAGTAAAAGAGACAAATGGACAAACAGACACATATCAACAAAAATGTCTTCCTTGGTGAACTTAATAAAGGCATTCAGTTATCTTAAGGGACCTGTGATCATCTTTATCCTCTTTTTTTCTGATTAGAAACTAAACAGTTGATTAAGAAAGTAATCAGGTAATTGGTCAAAAAACAAATCCTTACTTGCAGCCATTGCACTGTGAAGTATACATGTGTATGAGAAGAAAGAAGCACTATTCCTAAACCTAATGAATCATAGCAAAAAGGTATGCCTTAATGTTTCACAACTGCTTCTAAAGAAACACAGAATGAAGCTGTAAGTCCTGAATAAAAACCTCAGACTATGAGAATGAGAGTAAGACTGCTCAGCTTAAACTTTGACAAGCATCATTACTGCACAGCAGAGACCCCCAGCACCCCTAAAGAGTGAAAGAGACCTTTCATTATCAGAAAAAAAATGAGATGAGAGGCAAGAAGTCAGACTAAAGTTGTCACTTAAAAGCCATGTATATGCGTGTATAAGTGTGTGAGTGTGTGTGTCTCAGCCTGGGGAAAAGGCTTTGCTGTAATGCCTCCGATGACCAATTAATTTTGATAAATGCAACTGCTGGTGTGAGAGGAGGGCTCACTAGCCCAAAGAGCACAGATAATAAAGGTTAACCTCAGGGAGACAATAACTCCAGGGAAAGAAGTTACACTTACTCAGGTGTGGTTGCCAAATTAAATACGAAACAGGCGGTGACTTGTGAACATGTGGTCCAGATGTGCTGTGTGAACAGTAGCTTGGAGCCTGTTGGAGCACATGTTAACCCCTAGGATGCTGTCCCTGGTACTGATGTTTCAGCACCATGGACAGTGACAGACTCAGTTTCCTTCTGCTTTTGGAGCTTTGTCTTCTGTATTTCTCCAGACTTTAAGTGAAGTTTGAGTCAGTGTTTATTTCAGCAACCAAAAGAATGACTTAAAATGATCAACTAAATTTTATTCCATGATAAACAAAAGAAAAAACAGGCTTTAAAAAAAAAAAATAATAATAAATATATATATATATATATATATATATATATATATATATATATATATATATATATATATATATATATATATATATATATATATATATATATATAAAGTAAAAGACAAAGGCTTGTTTTTCATTCCTTGTCTCACAAATGGATAAATGTTTGTCTTTGAAAACAATATAACAATAATTGCCCCTTGTACACCTCAACATTCCATCACCTTAAAAATATTAGGTTTATCCAACATTTTTGCCAAATACATTACTTGAATGTCTTTACTCTTTGACAAATTATTAATACATTTTAAAAAAGATTTATCTTAAAAGCAAAAAAAAGTTTTACTATTCTCAAGTTTAAACCACAACTTTTGTGAGGATTGTTTTTCTATTAACTAGAACCAACCAGAGTAACCAGTCACCCTCCGTTTTCAACATATGTTGAGGATTGGCATTATACATATGCGGGTTATCTGACTGATTGATTGATGTCTGGTCCCTATGTGTAGATCCAGCCAAAGGTCATCTGCAAAAAAGCAAGAATTCCCTTTTTTTATACCCCTGCTGGTTGTTCAGTTTGATTAAATCACCTCTGATGTACAACAAAGTAACACAGGAGTACCCCAAGGTTAAGTTCTGGCCCCTCTGTTATTTATTGTGTATTATAATGGCCCAGGATAAAATGTGCTGTATTCTTCTATTCTGTTTTATGTAGGTGATACTGCTTTCTAATTTCCGTGCTCATAAATTTACAAAAGTTTTTGCCAGTCCTCAACATGCATTAAACTGAAAACTGAATAAAATAAAACTCGTGTTTTTCCATCATTAAGGTTCTCAGAGAAGGTTCTGCTGACCATTCCACAATCCAGCCTGAGGACCAAGGAGGTGCAGGTGTTTTCAGTCAGGGCGCCCACTTTCTGAAACAAACTGCCTGAGGAGATCAGACTAGTAAGCTACTTGACCTCTTTAAAATTTCTTTAAAACATATTTCCATATGCATGCTTCTACAGTGCCTTGTTTTTAAACTGACTTTTTATCTAGGTTTACTTGGTTTAACTGAGTTTTAACCAAGTTAAGCTATAATGTTGACCTGATTTAACTAATTTTCAATTGTTTTAACAAGGTTTTAACTGGATTTCAATGCAGCTTAACTGGTTTTATGTGGTTTTAACTTTAGTTTTATACTTTATTTAACTGAGTGTAACTGGGCGATAACTGAGTTGAATTGGTTTTACGTTGGTTCTAACTAAGTTTAAATTGATTTGGCAGGAACTTAACTTGTCCTATCCATTTTAAAAGAATAAACTGGTTTTACTGAGTTTTAACCTGTTAAAACAATTTATTGTTTACCAAGTTTTGTTCCATTTTACTTGTTCTGGAGTTATCATTGCCTTTATGCTGTTTGTTTTGTCATCTGTCTTTCAGTCCTGTTGCTGTAAATTTGTTGATTGCTTAATTCTTGTTATTATTATCTTTATCTTTCTGTTTTAAAGCAAATTGTTTTCTTTACTTAAGGAAGTGCTATACAGACAAAGATTATCATAATTAGTTTTAGTACTATGAGTGGTAGTTGCTGTTATTGTATAAAAAAGAAAAAATACACTAAGATATTTGTTTTAAAGATTGGCAGGAAATGAAGTTGGTATCTTAATTTAAATGCACAAGGTTCAAATTTGCTGCCACAGAATCTTTGCAGGTGCACATTGAGTGAATGTGCTAAAAAGCCTAAGGCTATTTTTTCCAGAAACAATTCCTGTTTCTCCTTTTGCCTAAAAAGAGGCTAATGGTGTTCACTTTTTGCCCGTTCTCAGTTATAGTGCAGCCTGTGCAGTGTCCTCACATGCTAGAAGGTGTCCATCATAGAACTCTAAGAGTTATAACAAATTAAGATCTTACCAATTGCTGAACTTTATATTCTTGTAAACTGGAATTTAAAAAAAAAAAACAAGTCAGCTTGCACAATGATATATTTTTTATTTATGAAGCCTTTCTGGGAAAGGTTCTGGACCAGCATTCCTCCCTTTAAACCCAAAGGACCTTCATTCACTTAAGATATTGCAATTTATTGTTCTGAGGGTCTTAATTGAGCTGGGAAACAAGGCTCTTAGGTTCTCTATGTATTTGCTTAGGACAACCTTCAGTCTAGTGCTAAATTGCTAGTCCTTAATGAAAAGTCTTGAATCCAGGCTGTCAGAATGAAACTTCTTTGACATATGATTAATTACTGAACTGAACACATACTAAACTGTATCTGTTCAGTATGAATCTGTGTGTTTGTTGTTATGTGAGTGTGTTGCTGACACTCCTGGTCAGGACTTCATTGAAAAAATATCTCTGAACTGAATGGGACTAACCTGGTTAGCCTAAATAATGGCTAAATAAAAACATAAAAAATACTTTAGATCACTAAAAAAAAAAAATTGCAGCCAAACCATCAGCCATAAGCCACATGAAAACTGAAATATAAAACCTATAACAGCTGATTTAATATTATGCAATTTAATTGTAATTGAACTTACGCGTGCCATCAAAGCGTGTGGCTATAGTGTCCAGAAAGGTGTTCTGTGGAGCTAATAATCCCTTCATCACAGGCATTTTCCCTCCTTGATATCAAAGTCCCCATCAAAGTTACTGAACAGAAGGTACAGGTCGTCCAAATGTGTGAGCTGCTCCCATTTAAGCCTCTGGAGGTGTTTATGGAGATGGAGCTATCCGGTCAACTCAGCACAAAGCGATCTCCTCCAGCCGATTGCGAGTGCACGCGATGCGCGCACCCGTGGGTCCGTGTGGCGCTGGTCGTGGCGTGCGTGCGACGACCAGAGAGGAGAGGAAGTCCACAGGTGCAGAGCAGGTAAGAGAGGGGAGGACCGTGAGAGCGAGGGAAGGCTCCCTGTCAGCAGGGCCATTATTGTGAGCTGCTGGATTCAATGATCGTCTCTCCACAGTGAGCAATGCTGCGAGGCATCAGTCACTCCCAGACTGAAAAAAATAATTACAGAGCAAATGAGGGTGCTCACATCGCCATCAGAAATGCATCCTTGTTTTGTTTAGTTTTTTTTTTCTTTACATATAAATGCCATTCCGAAGAAAGACCTAATTTGTCCTCATCTTCTGTTGACATTAGCCTACTGCAATTGTTACAGAATAAATGATTTCTCTCTTTATTGATAGAACACAACAGAACAATACAGTTCAGCCGATAAAAATCCCTTTAAAATCTGTCCACATTAAAAAGAAAATGTTTAGGGTTTATAAGTGTTGTCCTCTAACACTTTTTCATATATAACACCAAACAAACAAAAATGCGTTAAATGTGTTTAAATGTTATTTCAATAAAATACGAGCTTTCTCTGGAGATGCAACAAAAAGAAACAAAGAAAAACCATATTGTACATCCGAGCACCAGTATAGACAAAAAATCAAACATAATCTTCCACATAAAATATATGACAGGAAAAAAAATCCATTGTTCATTCACGTGGTTGTCTTCGGTGACTCGACTGTCAAACTGTCCCTGCTTCACTCCACACGCGCACAGCAGGAGCACAGCTGGCCCACAAGAGCAAGATATCGCGAGTCTTCAGCGACATCCAGTGGATGAGATAAGAATGGCTCACCTCTGGTACCACAGGCAGCTCAGATAACTAAAAAGAAAATGGAGATCAGACTCAGTTAAACTGTGCCGCCCTCTTGTGGACATTTGACTGCAATGCACAGAAATTTAGGGTTGAAGTAGTCCTCTGTCATGCAAATCTTCAGCTTCTCTTTCAGTGGGTTTCAACAGGTGGGCTAGGATTGGGACTGTGTGCTGACCTGCACTGTAAAAAAAAAAAAAAAAAAAGGCCGGCTCAACAAAAAATCTGGCAGCTGTTGTAGCCAAAGTATGCTTTAGAATATACAGCAAATGTGTAAAACACAGTACAGCCAAATACGGTTAAAATAATAAATATTGTACTTGTAATATATTGTCAGTAAAGAATCGAAAAGAATAGAATAAACCTTAATACGCCCCACATGGGGAAATTGGCATTGTTACAGCAGCAAAGGGGACAGTGTTGATAAAAAATAAGAAAAAAAATAAGTGTAAAAATAGCAGTATGTACATTATTCTACCAACATAAAAAGGGCTTGAATACAGAAGCAAATCCTATAAAGGTTATTTACACATTCACAAAGTAATTGCACATGAATGTAAGTGATTGCACATGGATGTAATTGCACATTGTCAAGAGAATTTGCACAGTAATTGTACATTGTAATTGCAAACATTACACATTTGAATGACAATTTCCTGTTTCATGAACAACTCTATTGTAAACCTGTTCACTGAAACCTTTTGACAAAATAACCACTATGTAAACCAACTACTCTTAGATTTCCTTCCACTGAGTTCTGAGGGCCTTGTACATCAAGTGCATCACCTTCTCATCAGAGGCAGTGAGCAGAAAGGTTGACAAAGAAATCAAAACTGTGATTGTGGTAGACAGGTGACAGAAGTGGTCTAAATCAAAGATTTACTGTACACAAAGTGACAAGAAATAGCACAATGCTCTGTGTCAGCGTCTGTGTAATTTTAAGCAAAGATGGAAACAAACAGCAACTGGCAGAACCATTTGTCTATGCAGCAAGGCATTAAGTTTCATGTCCTGACATTTCTGAACGGGAAACACACATTAAGTCGCAATAGCTTTTATTAAATATCAGTTAAGGTTTGCTCAAGAAAGGCTATTATCTTAGTTAGCAGCACAGGCATCAAAGCAGGCCAACTGCACAATTGGGTAAACCTGGGCTCCTGAGCAGGGGTTTACCCAAATTTCAGGCAACATTTTTGTAAGAAAAGTAAAGTTTTAAAGGGCCAAGTGTGCTTCCCATCAAATGGATATATAACCTTTCACAACTCCTGATTTCCATGGGTAAAATACCAGCTATTTTTCCCAGTACAGCACATTGCCTATTTTGAAAGATTTGAACTGCACTTCATCAACATCTAAAGTGTGCCAACTGATGCGCTCAATGTTTTGGTCCTGTGGAAACATGTCACAGCTACAAAAGTTCCTTCCTAGAGTAGCATTGTGCCACTACTGGGCACCACTCTCAGAATATTTAGAGGAAAGAGGTGAACATTAGCTGAAACCTACATAAAATTACCATTTACAACAGTCAGATGAATAATCAGTTCACTGAAACTAGGAGACAAGTTACCAGAATTGTTCATATAACCACCAACTTTTGGGGAGATAAGCCAATTAATAATTAGCAAGCCACACTGAAGTAGGTGGGTGGGAACATTCTAATTTGGCAGAAACAATGGCAGTAATTTCAGAAATTCTGCCTAAAGTTGTTTTAAAATCCTACTTTTGGAAGCCCAACTCTCTTCTGTAAATCCAGAATTGGGATATCACCCAAAGTTTGCAATTACAAGACACCTCTAGCAAAGAACAAAAAACGTGGTGACATTAACATTACCACACAAACATGCACATATGCAGGCAGTCCTAATAGACAAAGCTAACCTAGGTCAATCCCCCTATGAACAGATCCACAGCACAGCACAAAACAGCAGAAAGTCAAACTTCCCACTCAGATATAAGCACTAAAGTAAAGTAGCTGTTACAGATGTTATGCCATTTAGACAAGGTAAGGTCATCAGGTGCTCTGAGGCTGTGAATCATACATCAAACTATATGTGCACACAAAAGGTACACATGATTCATGTCCCTGAGGAGAGGCAGAGTGTAACTCAGAGATATACTTTCATAATACTGTCAGCTAATAAAATTAAAACAGACAGCCAACGCACTGTGATGCTTCACCTGAGTAATTAAGAGCTTAATGCATCATTTAAGCCTGATCACTGCTCCAAACACACAAGCTGTGTGTGTGAGAGAGTGTGTTATAGAAGAGGTCATAGTGAAGTGACAGTCGTGTTAAACTGAGTCAGTGCTCATCACAGAAGGACCACCATATTAGCTTTATTAAGTCCTGAATAC
This sequence comes from Cetoscarus ocellatus, assembly GCA_037902135.1. Classification (NCBI taxonomy): domain Eukaryota; kingdom Metazoa; phylum Chordata; class Actinopteri; order Labriformes; family Labridae; genus Cetoscarus; species Cetoscarus ocellatus. The sequence continues at coordinate 611,630 of JBAMNC010000090.1, forward strand.
ATTACATCCTTCAATATTCAACTGATTAAATAATAACTCTGTAAACCTAATGAGCAGGGAAGTGCTCTGTTATCTCTTGTGAAATGGTCCATCAAAATGCAATGACAGAAAAATCCACATATTAAGGGTTAACTGTCTATGAGTTTAATCAAGTGGAAAAGTAGAAGTACATGTTGTAAATCAAGCAGATAAATAATTCACTCAGAAACTAAAACAAAACATGCAACAATATGAAAAAATGTTTTCAAAGTCAAAGTTTTTTGGCCTTTCATCTTTGTTAGGTACAGTTAAAGAAGCACAGAAAACATGGGGAGAAATAGAGGGGACACGGGTATTAAAGGGGGTGCTTGATAACCAAACAGCTATGACTATGTACACAGGCATCTTTTGCACTTTGTTGCATGTAATTATCCACTCTCTCAGCTCTGTGTCCGACTCTATAAGCAGAAAACAAAACAAAAGTTGTCTACAAGTAGAACCACCACCTGCTGGATTTATGCCTCCACATGGTTTATGATTGCATGACAGTGAAAATTCAGTGGTGGTTTAATAGAAACTACCACGAGGGCAGTTTTTTTGGCAAAATCTTGTAGAAAGGGATGGACATGAGACCTAGTGACCTTTCCCTATGACACTTCATCATCAAATCAGAGAGGAGATGTGCAAAGTTTGATATAAATCCCTTAAAGAAGTCCTGAGGCTTCAAGTTCACAAGCAAGATATGATCATGAGGTCCAAGGATGCTTGAAGTTGTCCATATGAAGTCTTGTCAGTTCATTCTTAAGTCGAAGTTGACATCAGTGCAAGTTTGCAGAGGAGGATTGACTTAAACCTGACACACCGCATGGACCATTCGATATATTTCACTAGTACGTCTGGGCCTATTGAAAGTGTTTGGGAATGGGCAAAACCTTTCAAAGCAAAACAAGCAGGTGATTGGACAATTGTTCCATCAGTCACATTCATTATGGACCAGTCAGATTACATAGTAGTCGGGCACTACTGCCAAGGTAGCCAAAATCTGGCTTAGGGAGTGGCTCCCATATGGAGGAGGTGGCACATACCTTAATGACATCATTAGGGGAACTGTTTGAGCACACATGTTCTGAAAGCAGGTGGAAGCAACTGGAGAAGGGATTTTTCTCATGTAGTAAGACGTTGTAGACAGGCCATAGACACATATTTTTGTCTGAAAAAAGTGTATTTTGCACATGGTGTGACCTTTAAGGAAAAAAACAAGCTAAAGCTGAGTCCCACAATATTACTTTGAGATGATCAGACAGCCAGTGCATCCAGAGGACACATTTCTCTTTGATTACCCTGACTGCATACAGAGGTGGTCTGACAAACATTTGCCCTCATTGATTTGTTAGCGTGCATGATCATGCTTGTTGGGCTATTCCATATTCAATACAGATACAGTCACATACACTGAACAAACTGCTGCTTCTGCTGCACAAGTCCTAACTAAACAGATAATATGTCACATGTCATAACAGAGCCACATGTCCTCCTCTAACAAGTAAATCTGTTATTTATCTCTAGCAGGTTAATTATACACTGTCAATCTTATCTCTTAGAATACCACTCACAGCTAATGCATGAGGACAGACTCCTCTTCTGCTCTAATTTTTCTGCAAACATAAAAACACCTTAACCAGAGGCTACATTATTCTTATCCTTTATATCTGATACCTGCCCTGGTACATTATCAGGCCAAGGAGGCTGTACACACCCAGGATCAGAAGAAACCTGAGGAGACACAGCTTCCTTCAAACCTTGCTCTGGCACAATGTTAGCGATAAGATTATTGTATAGATATTCAATATGACTGCAGAGGGAGGCTTCTGGGTTACTGTGGGTTTAAAGGTTTTATGTATGGAAAGAGCAATGGTGAAACCTTAGGTTCATATATTGAAAGAAAGACCATTTCCAATAATGTTTACTGCATTACATTGTAAAAGACTTTCCCTCAAATTAAAGAAGCAGAGGGAACTTTCATTTTTTGTAGATCTGGACCAAGCTCTTTGTTGATCCCATCCTGTACATGTGGTGTAGTATTACCTCAAGGTAAACCTTTTCCTTACTTGAGAACTTTGTCAGGGGGGAATCTGAAACAGTCTGCCTCAGTCTACAAACTATTTCAGCATCCAACCCACTGACAGAAGAGACAGGGATTAAAAATAACCTTATAGATGTAGTCTATCTTGTAGTTAATGACCTGGTTTGCTTTTGTAGGTCATAAAAGGCATCAGTATTGAGCTGCAAGCATTTCATAACTAGAAGTGCTCTGAAAGGGTAAACCTCTACCAAGGCATTTCCAACATTGTCAATGTGGAAAATTGCCCTATCTCAAAACGTAACAAATCCTTAAAGAATTCATGGATCCACATCTGGACTCTGACCACCACCAAAATCGAATCACTTCTCCCTTGTGCCATGACAAAATTCCCTGAAAATATCCTCAAAATCTGCTGAGAGGTTTTTGAGTTATCAGTGAAAATGTGGAAAACTGCCCTATTTCACAATGTTGCTGGTGTCAGTCATATTGTAGTCATACTGTCCTGCTCTATCCTGGTCTATTCTATCCAATTCTGTTCTATCGTGTTTTTTCCTGTCCTATCCTATCATATCATGTTTTATCCTGTCTTATCCTATCTGATCCTATCCCATTCTGTTCTATCCTGCTCTGTCCTATTCTATCTTACGCTTTCCTATCTTATTCCATCCTATCCTATCCTAACCTATCCTAACTTGTCCTAGCCTGTCCTATCCTGTTTTGTTCCATACCATCCTCTCCTCTCCAATGCTACCCTCTTCTACCTTATTTATCCTATCTGTTTTTGCTCTATCCTATTCTACCTTATTTTACCATATGTCTTTGTTGTTTTGTTATGGTATATCAAAATGATCTCATTCTAACCTAAAGTTTGCATCTCTGCATGAAGAGATGAATAATTGTGCATTTTTTGTGTTGAAGCAGTCTTGTCAGTCATCTTAAACACTTGACAGTATACCCATGTTTTACATTTACAAAGAGTATATCAGAATGTAGGAGTTTGTGTTTATCTGCACACAAACAGCAAAAGAGGCAGATCTGTGATGCTCAGAGTGTTGGTAATCCATTTCCCCTTTTAACGCGCCAACATGATGCCTCCACCCATCTAATGGCAGCAGGCTCACTAACCATATCATGAGTTTATAATAACCACATCACATCCATGGCGAATGAGGTGGAATGAAAATCTAACCTAATTTGGAGAGATACACGACTGTGTGAGTACTAGGGTGTCCCCTGAGATGAGGCAGCAATGGAGGGAGCCGTGTGCTCCACTGGTAGTGTGCTCTGTGAGCGTGTAATGGTCTTAATTATCATTTAGCATGCCAGCCTCATTGACGACGTATCAAGCCAGTGATAAAATAGTAGAGCAGAGGGTGACAGACGAGGAGAGAAAATCAACACTTAAAGGCACAAGCACACACAAAGAAGTAGTATATATCTCTAAAGAACATACGCACAAAACAGTGAACTTACACAGCAGCATACCCAGTGGTGCAACTGAATTTACACACTTGCACACATACACACTTTTCCATCCAGCTGAGTGACATCTCTCTCTCTGAATTAGTCACGATGAATGATGTGTAACCAGCCATGACTCGTTCTGGCTGGGGAGATAGCTAATTCACTTTGTTTAATTAGTCAAAAGTAGTAGAGCATGCTCTCTCTCCCCAAACACACACTCTCTGATTGCACAACATCCACCCATCTCTTTGCTTGTTCTCCTTGTAGAGAGGACAGACCTGTTACCACACCAGTATAACATTTCATGGGGCAAGACTCTGAATCTTACCTGCTGGAATAAAGGATTTGTGACCCTTCTTTTCTTTTTTCCCTCTCATTGCAAAAACAGACACGCCTGCTGTCCCTGCTTTGGTGTTACCTTCAAAGAGACATCAGGCAGCATTTAGGGATCTGTGCTCCGGGGTAATCTTGTCTTTTGTGGACTGCATGAAGGAGGTGTGCTGATATTTGCCTGCAACTTCGGGATCTGCGAACAGGACAGAGGACATTTCCTGAGCCAACGGATTCAACTGTGTCAAATCTGTGAGGTGAAGAGAGGAAACATTTTTTTCACGTTGTTTTTCGAATTGGTGGCTGATTTGAGATATTTCACATTAAGATTAAGGGATGACTTTTGGAGAAAAATTATTAGAGCCAAAATATCATTTTGTAAAGCCACATTGCTTTATTCTAGTATATTTAAAACTAGCCTGAGTAAAGCTAACCGAAGGTCATCATAAATACATTTATAATATTTGTCACCATATGCCATATTACACTGTATTATTTAGAGTTATGGAGGTACAATATGGGTTTAGACTGATATGCTATATTAATCAAATTAAACTCCAGTATATTGATAGAGTTTGAATCTTTGCCATGCGAAAATTCCCCAATGTAGCATTAGCCCCTGGCCAAACCCCCTCCTGCAAATTGTCTCAATGTCCAAGTGAATCTCAGCTGGCCACCTGATGGAGTTTTCCTTTTACGTTTTCTGTCCAAGTTAAGAAGACGTATGTAGGTCACCTGACTTCAGTACAAAAACTTTTAACACATCTGCATTACTCATATTGTTGGTAATTCTGATTGGTTGTGTTAGAGGTGGAAAATATAGTTTCAAAACTTTAGTAATTGGCATAAATAATGATATGCAGAGATTTTTACTTTGGTTGTCTTTACCCCTCTTCCCGCCAAGTGACCCCTGAAGCCCCAATCAAACAAAATACTATACTGTATGGTTTACAGTAGTGTACTAAAGGTATATCAATATAGTGAAGTTTGGTGTAGTATAATACATTATTTTGTAGTATAAATATTTTAGTGTAATATAATGTTGTGGTGAAGTTAGCGTAGTGTAGTATAAGCATAGTATAGAGAAATACAGTAGAGAAATGGAGGGTAAAGCATAGTAGTATATAGTGTGGTAAAGTATGGTTTAGTGTAATGGTATAGTATAGTGTAGTAGTATGAGGAATGTAATGTAGTGAAATATATTGCAACATAGTAAAATAAAGTATAGTATAGAATAAAAATATTATATAGTATAAAACAGAAAATTATAGAAAAACTTAGCATAGGAAAGTGCAATATTATTTACAACTGCACTACAGTAAAGTCTAGTGCAGGATGATATAGTGCATGAAACTATATATTTTTTAAAGATATTTTATAACAAGTGTTAATTCCAACTTCATAGTATTATGTACTCTACATATTTTCTACATAATGGATTACAGTATGAATCAATAGGATATATTATATCGCAACACTTCAGACACAGCTTCTGCTATTTATTGTGTCTGTTGTAGTTTTTCTCTGTTACACTGAGGTCTAAAGGAAAAAGGCATTACCAGTCCTTGCATTTCCTGTAAATATGGTATACTGTATATGACAACAAACTCCCTGCATGTGTCTTCAACATACTATAGGCTACTATACAATACTGCTATACCGTTCTATACTTTACTATACTACACTTGTTCTATGCTATTCTCATCTAAACTGATATCATTTGATAAAGTCTTTTCGATAAGGTTGAAAAGATATTTCAAGAATATAATACTACAGTACAATTACACATTATGTAGTGGTGTAGCCTGTCGTGTAATCTGGTATTTTATGTCCTGTACTGTTTGTGATACATTTTAAAAATGAATCGAAAACTTGCAAACTATTGTACAAACATATAGTTAAACAATATTTCAGGACATCAAGGCAATGTCACACAATAGAAAATTATGATGTACTGAGTATCAGCACTGCTGAGATTTGGTTGTAGACCCAAGGCTGTGTGTCAACCTAAAAACATTTGTACTTAAATCCAGCACATCTTCACCTTAAGAGTGAGATTACATATAATCTTTAGAGTGATTCAAGGATATGAGATTAATTAATAGAGACAAACACTGAGAGCTGTGAATGCAAATGTAAGTGTTTAGAAATCCTGGTTTAAGGGACTGATCCATCTTTTGAAAAGATGATGATGCTCTCCTATACAATCAATTGGGGAATGCCTCTTGTCCCATCAGTTTGCTCTGTCTGGTCTAACTGGGACCATTGGCAGATCAAAGTGGTCATAGGCCACTAAGCTACTGGCTTTGCTGGGCCTGCTCATTATGCTTCATCTGGGAAAGGTAACTTTGTAAGTCACCATATGCTATGGACAAGGAACAGACATCTTTAGTGGCTGATAACTGCTTTTGGCTTTTTTTGAATTTACTTTGTGAAGTTTAGCCAAAGTGAGAGCACAGTAGACATTTAAAAAAAAAGCTGACTTTAAGGACAAGGGTACAGGACAGCTGTTGATTTGGTAGGGTTAATGTAGCCCATCATATCTGACATTTTTAATTTACTTTGTGAAGTTTAGCCAAAGTGGGAGCACAGTAGATATTTTTTTAAAAAAAAGCTGAATTTAAGGACATGGGTACAGGACAGCTGTTGATTTGGTAGGCTTAATGTAGCCCATCATGTCTGATCAATCTCCAGTAAAAATGTTCTTATAGTTTAAAAGTGGTTAGCACATTTTTCCTTTGCAGAAAATCCAAATTGTCAATAGTTTGGATGATCCAGTGGCCCTTGCACACGCCATAGGCTGCAAACTAGGCCAGTCTGTGCATTAATCCACCTTCAATACAGCACTAAGCTATAAAATAATGCATTAAGCCTCGAATACCATGACAAACTATTATAGTAAACATGCTGTGATATACAGGGATTTGTTACTGTACACGATACAATACACAAACCGATTTTCTTTTGTTAGCATTACAGTGCGTAATTTTTGTGTTGTTAAAAAGTGCCTAATCCTGACAGGATGGACTAAAACGTGTTATTATCTGCATATTAAAGATTAAAACTCAAATGACGACTTAACCTCATCGTTCAAAAGTTAATATCAGTCAGCCAGTTCTCCTCGTGCTGCTCCACTTTGTTACCATGGAGAGCTCCAATACCCTAAAGACAATAATAAGTGCGTGCACAGCATGCGGCGGAAAAATAATAAATAGATTTATGCGCAATTGTCACATTTAATACATTTACGGAGCGCGCTAGTGAATTCATTATTACACCATATGCTAATGCAGCTGGGTCCGCGTATTTATGAGCATGTGCATATGTGTGTGTGTTACTCTCTCTCTTCCTCTCTATTGCTCGCGCTCTCTCTCACTCTCCCTCCCTCCCTCGCTCGCTCGCGTGCGCACAGGGCTTTGAAGTGTAACCAGGCTGTCCCGGAGTCAGTGGTGTAGCCTCGGCTATGATAGGAGAGGCACTCCAGGAGCACACAGCTAACCGCGGTGTATTGTTCTCTCCGGGGGCTGATACATGGTTACATCAGGTCCCAGGGTGGCATGAACTTGCTCTTAGGCCAAATTTGTCATTACACCGGGAAGCGGAACGGAGGACGAGGAGGTTAGGACACGAAACTACTGAGATAGCAAACACGAGGTGATGCTGACGTCCATGTGAGTAAAGAGGTAGCATGCAGCCGACGAGGAGATGCGTTTGGAGCTCAATGGAGGCTGAGACAACCTATGGATACTGCCAGAATGCTGCTGTATCGTAGCAGGCTGGATATGCAGACTGAAACAGGTTGGTTTCACCTCAATCAAACTTCACCAGGATCAGCCGTGGGACGATTAGCGCGCGCGTTTAGGTGCTGATGAGGAACTGAATGAGCGTCGCGCGCTCGGAAATGACAGCGGGTTTATTATGGGAAACTGCGCTCCATCCTTCACTGGACTTTTCCCGGATTTAAAGGGTTTTCCTCTTCGCTGCATGTGACTGAAGGTCATCCTCTTACACTGACCCGGATATCCTACAGATCTGAGCGTGTGTATGTGTGTTTGCTTTCGTAATTATTCAGCAAATAAAAGAAACATGCTATGTAACCATACGCATCCATATTATAACCAGCATGCTGTTATTTTTATCACAATCATTTTATATTTTGCCTTTTTACTGAAATGATGAGATATTACCCTTACAAGTACAATCCAGTTTCTCTTGCAAAAGTTACCTTAAAATGATGGATACGGTCCATATGTTTTAGAAACAGACTTAGAAGAAGCAAGTCAGTTATCCGATTCAGCATAAATGTATGCATCCAGCGATGAAAAACTAGAGTGAACATATCTTGATTACATTTACTTATTATGCAAAAAGTGTATTAACAGTTAAGTTTTCTTAAGAGGAAAAACAGGACAGTGTCATTCTGACAGTGAGCTCCATGGTGCACAAATACATTTTAAGAAGCTTATGTTTAAATTAAAATGCATTTTCTTATTTAACAATAGATTTGCAGGGTTGCTCCCTGAGACAATCATACAAAGCTGTAAATGTGTTTGTTTTATATATCTAGGAGTATATCCAGGGGTGCAGCAAAAAGTCAAAGTCATAATAAACTATGAAATCAGGCCCCATGTACAACATACCAAACCGACTTTACACAATTTCTGAAACCCTTTGTCCCCAACCTGGTGTCCAGTTTCCCACAGGAGAGGTACGGGGGGGGGGGGCAGGGGCAGAGGCTGTCAACTTTGAGTGTATCAGAATCGATGTTCAGCAGATCTGAGTGTGTGTTTGCTATCTTAACTATTCAGTAAACTAAAGAAGCATGACAGTCAAGATTGAGTGTATCAAAATCGGTTGTACACATCACAATTATAGCACACTGCAGACCTTTTTCAAAGGTCTTGAAAAAAATGCATGGGCCCAATTCATAATTTTTTCTCAATGAAAACAGGATAACTTGATTTTATTTTGGACAGCAGTATATTACTATTTATACGAGTTCTTTTTTTTCAATGAAATCACCCAATTTTAGATCATTTGTTTTTTTCTACAAAAATTGCAGACAAGCTCCTGTGCTCTTTCTTTCATTAAAAAAATGTATATGACTGATGATCGCTAATTCTGTACTGTAAAGTAATGAACATTTTGAAATGTAATAGTTTGAAATGTTTTGACGATCAACATTTGGAATGACGTTTGCGATTTTTCATAATTACCACAGTGTTGCTTAACAGTATTGGTAATTAAATGAAAGACTTTTTAAGGATAAATCATTACATCTAGCAAAATGTTTGTTGGGTATTTCTTTTTTTATTTGATTCACATTCTTAGACTCCACCAATCATTTCCTGTATTTTTCCAGCATATGCCTGCTATGAGGTGTCCATTAGACATCTTTTTTTTTGCTGGAAAATCAAACGTGTGCCAAAGTTTTAATCTTACAAGAGCATTATGATGGTTTATAATTTTGTATTAAGACAACCACATTTTTCTGACAGAAAAGTAATGATATATACATACAGCATACGAATATGAAGGCTCATGCCCTGCGCCGGTGGGCTGGGTTCGATTCCCACCTGAGGCCCATTTCCTGCATGTCTTCTCCCACTTTTTCTCCCTCTTTCTGAGTCCATTGATGTCTCTCCAGTGTCGCTGAAGGCCAAAAATGGCCAAAAATATCTTTAAAACAAACTTCACATACTGAATTTGCTACTTTATGAGGAAAAGCATTATGAAACTTGACTCTACACTGTATGATATCAGTAGTATTTATCGACAGAAAAGTTATCTGCTGATATCAGTATCAATATCATGTCATGCATCACCAGAAAAGCAAGATTCTTATGCCAATAACAAGGAGTCATACTACCGCTGTTGATTTTCAGCCTCTTTTCCTCTGTATCAGTGTAAAATCACAGATGGATGCCCTGTGTAATGGAGCAAAAAAACCTGAGGGCGCTGATCCCCTGTTGGACCCCCGGCCTCCTCCTGCCAAGCTGGCTCGACTGGAGCAGAATGGAGCGGGACCCTCGGCCCAAGAGAGGAGCAGGCAAGAGAGCCCTGTGGCAAAGAACCCCAGTCTGGCACAGAAACCCACCACGATGAGGCCACAGAGCAAAAGCTGGCACAGTAGAGGTAGGGGTCTTTTTTTAATTACACTTACTGGAAACATTATATTACAGGCTGGGTCTTCAGAACAGCGATTATGACGCCTACATGCCATCTGATCTGTCTTATTACTGACTTGGGTTCACTGAGGGAATGAAAATGTTTCTCATCGGATTACATTTTAGAGAAAATTGCAAGTCTTAAAATTGAACAAATGACTGTCATTACAGAAAATGATAAAGAAACTATAATTGATGTATTTCCTTCATGTCATCTGTGCTTATTTCTGCTCATTTATGTCCCATTACCTCAGGGAGTCTACTGCCTGTGTTCTGTGTGGTCGAGCACAAGGAGAGCGCTCTAGAGAGAGAAAGGAAGGAGGAACATGCAGAGTTTGTGTTGGTCAAAAGAGACCTGTTGTTTAACCAGCTGATAGAAATGGCACTGCTGACACTTGGCTACTCACACAGCTCCGCCGCTCAAGCCAAAGGTAAACTGGAACTGCTGCCTGGCTATTATATGCCCCCAGTAAGCAACTGCAGGACAGTGAAGTACAGTGGTTGGTCAAGTGGTGGGCTCGATAGAAATGTTATTGCTTCATATAACTGGCATGGGCAAGTGTGCAATCATAAATGAGCATTTTAACTGTGATGTGCAATATATCAACACTTTAACACTTTAGCACTGTAACACTCTACATTTTGCACATTGAAAAGCTTAGCACTTTAGCTCTGATGGTCCTTTTACTATAGTTTGTCTTTAGCATACCTTCTGTATTGCTGTACATGTGTCTTGTAAGTTAATGAGGAGGTCATACTGTTTTGTGTATCTGGCTTCTGCCTTTTACTGTTGTTTAATTTACTATATTTATTTTATGATTGTACACACTTGTACAAATGCATTACATCAACCTGCCAGGGACTGCAGATGGAAAATGACCTATGGCTACAATCTGGCACATTTACATGTCAGTGTTCATTAATGTGCACTGTCCTGAGTTTAGATAATCATGTTGAATAAATGGATGCATACATAAATTACTGTGATTAATCCTTTTTCACAGGACCTTCATAATCATTGTTGGTGTTCTGATGTATGTCTTAAAATATTAATGTAAGTCTGGGGGGCACCTATGATGCTCACTTCCACTTTAAACGTCACAGAGAAGGAAAAGGGGAAAGAAGTTTGACCCCCCATTTGCTTTGTGTCAAGAGGTAGTATCAGAGACGCAGTATTGGTGAAAGGTGGGTAGGCATCCTCAACAGGGGACAAGAGCACAAGCCGTGTCTTGCTCTCACAGGCATCTACATCTGTATCACACTGTGAATTTACACAAGTATAACGTCTTCGTGAAATGAATGCAATTAGCTGAAAGTGTAATGATGATAGGCCCTCATTGTGGTGTATTTTGAGGAAATGCACTGTGAAAAAGGGTACTGTTTTCAAGACAGAGATCATAAGTTACCTGACTGTAGCCAATGCTGTGAGATCACTGGTGATATAAGTCATAGAGGGGTCTCTAGTACCATTTTTAAAGCCATTGCTGAAGGCTGCAATATGGTACAAAGACAGTGCAACCCCACAATATGTAGGGCCACAAGGAACTTTGACCTTCATCTTCAAGTATAGGTTTCTGCATATTGTTCATACATTTTGCTCAGAAGATATAAAATCACAGTGACCCTGACCTCATACCTCCAGATTAAAATTTGTTCATCCTTGAGTCAGAGTGGACCTTTGTACAGAGTGTGAAGAACCTGGAAAGAGTTTTGTAATGTTGCATTCATAGGAGTTATCTAAACAGCCCAAAAGCATAGTGCCTCTGTCTGTGGCTATCACCAATGATGGGAACAAGCAAGTTTTGCAAAGAGAAGACACATGTGCATCTTCTTTCAACTGAATTTCCCTCTTATTGTGTTTGTTAAGGTCTGATCCAGGTGGGCAGGTGGAACCCTGTGCCTCTGTCGTGTGTAACAGATGCTCCCGATGCTACAGTGGCTGATATGCTGCAGGATGTTCACCATGTTATCACCCTGAAGATACAGCTGCAAAGGTTGGTTCATCTGCATTCAGTTCACCCACCATTAAAATACACTTGCCAACTGATATGGATCAAATCAAATCCATAAAAAATGGATTTTGTGCTGCAGTCTCATCCAGAGTATGATCCAATTTTTATTTTTTTATTGTTTTAATGTCAATAGATGGAAGTTTAATTAGTGATTTTCTTTTGCTTGTTACAATGAATATTGATGAGTATTTTAATAGAGAAAGACACATTTTGCATAAAAAAATCTCATTTTCAGTTTTTGAGGGAGGTGCTTTTGTTTAGTGTCAAATTTAGAGGCTGGAGTCAGAATGAAAGTGACATTTAGGACTGGGTATTTTTGTTATTGCAAAATACAGGTCATGAGAGTATAAACAGTACAAAGCATGCCTTTCTGACATCAGTTACAATAGTTATAGTTGGAATTACTACTTTGTAGATGGATGTTGTTTTTAATTTGTCTGTTGTCAAAGGAAAACAATAGAATGATTTTACTGCACTTCTAGTTTGACCTTAAATAAAAAGTTGATTTTACACAAATGAAAAGGTGTAATTACAAAGGTTTTACTTTGGCTAAGATGTGCGGTAGGGTTATTACAATCTTAAAATACCCACAGAGACAAACTTCTGTTTACCCTTCTCATAAACTGAAAAACGTGGGTAAGTTCCAATCATATAAAAGCACATTTTAACACATGTAAAGTGCTTTTCCCACTAAGTCCACTAATATCCCTTTAAAAAACAGTGCATTATAACGCCCCTTTCATATATGTCTTGCAACCCCGAGAAATGCCTAACATAGTCTGTGTCTGAATCATAAACCAGTTAATATTTTGAGCACCTTTTTTGGGAAATGTCTTACGTAGTGCTGTCAGAATTCTGAGTAAATACTGTTGTTTCTTAAACAGTGCACAGACTGTATTCCATGATGCAGTGTAAAAGGAAAGGAACAATCAATGGTCATGTGAATTGCGGTGCATAGCTTTATAAAGCAATAAGTCCATTAATATATGGTTGCTCCATTACATGACAAACAGTCAAGTGTAATATGTAATTGAGTTGTGGTGCAGATATATTTAAAAACACTTGATGGCAATGTTATGTCCCCGGTCTAGGGGAACCAAGAGCACAACATGCAGAGCCCTCCCTGCTCGCCCACTCTAATCTTTCCTGTGAATCAAAAATGAATGGCAAACAAATGACAATTCTCTTACCTAATTAATAAACTAAGAAAAACAGGAGACAACAATTATCAAAGGAAAAAGGGCTTCTCCCTCCTCCTAACTGCTTTCAGCTGCTTAAGAAGGAGACGTTCCGTTCTCCTCCAATCACTGCATTCTCCCAATTTGACCCAATCCCCGTTCTCCGACAGAGCACCAATCCCCGTTCTGCACCGGAGAGCCAAATCCTCGTTCTCCAACCTGTGTGGACACCCCACACACTCACACACACACGCACTCACAGAGAGGAGACAGATGCATGCCAAAACACGTTTTCACCCAAAACATGAGCAAGGGTCATGACAACAGTGTATTATATTTGATAGTTTTTTAAGAGTACACTCAGTTTAGGAATTGCTATCACTAAATTTCATGCATTATTCACCAGTATGTATTGATCCTTGGCCAGTGTTTCTCTACAACATTTAAGTACTTGTAAACGTAGAGGATGTAAGACAGGTCTGTAAATACACAAATGAGTGTTGCCATGAATTAAGTCATGAGCATATTTAAACAACCCAATTTCTCCTGCAATTAATCAAGTGATTCTGATTCAGGGGCTGAAAACCAGTTGAAGCTTCTGTTGCTGATTTTAGTTCACTGACTTTGTTACTATGCAGCACAGATTTCCTGTACTTTTCTTGATACTATATTGCTTAAAAATCTGCATTTGTTTGTCTTCAATATTGTCTCTGTCTAGCTGTCCCAAACTGGAGGACTTGCCCGCAGAGCAGTGGAGTCACTCTACAGTGAGAAACGCTTTGAAGGAACTCTTAAAGGACATGAACCAGAGCACCCTGGCCAAGGAGTGCCCACTGTCACAGGTAAAAACACTGATTTACATATACAGATGTATACAGAAAATCAAACATGTTAGATCAGATACTGTTCAAGATCATTTTCAAGGCCCTCTGCACATATTTTGAGACTCCTCTGTGTCTTTAATTCTTACAGTTCTCATACAGTGTCCACACAGTTTTATGTGGCTTTAATTATTGATAATATAGGGTGTGTGTTGTTTCATGGAAAACAAAACCGCCAAAGTTCTTGTATCTTTTACTGTCTGCAACAAAAGTCTATCTGGTGTCACCACCAGCAGGTTGACTGGGAACTGACCACAGTGCATGCATTGTTTGCATGTTTCCTGCATGTAAATTGTACAAGCCACAGCACAGATCACATGTTTTGCAAATGCAGAGGTGTTTTTGTTCCCAGAGTGACTGTTTTAAATAAGGACATATTTTCTCAGCTAATTTCCTCTTTCTTTGGTATTCTTCTAACCATACAAATATTCAATATGCATCTTTGGTGATGATCTAAACAAAGAGACATTCATTGGGGACTCTTCCCATCCTCAATAACTGTGTTCACTGGAACAACCACGAACACTCAGCAGAGCAAAATGAGGACCTTTTAGAAATTGAAAACATTGGAAACACAGAGAATTTTTCTTTGAACTTTGTCAGAAATGCACGTAAATCTGGAAGGTTCATTTAAAAAAATCAATACATATGTTGCAGAGGGTAAAAATACTGTAATATAATTTTTTTTCCCCAATTTTGTTCTGCCCTAAACAGCAAAAATATAAACCATTAAAACTATGACAGGGAAATGTGAAGTAGATATGAATATCAATTTGCAAAGCTCCTTGGAATATCCAAAAGCTTGTTAAAAGTACAGGCTTCTGCCGTCCCTCTAGGTCCTTCTCCTCGAGCCATCTCTCAGAAAACTTGCTTTTACCCATCATTCCCCCCACACAAAACATGAACATAAACAATTAGTTCGCTAGCTGCCAGCACAACAGAGCACTGTGAGGGTGCATAGCTTAGAAAACATTTTTGATTGATAAAACAGTGAAAATACTAAAAAATTATTGCCATATGATTTCTTGTCAAAAACTTTCTCAGTGTAAAGGTCTTTAACAATACGCATTACTTTACTGTGTAAGACCCTGACATAGTACATGCACAGACACATCATGATGAACTTCTGCTTGAGTTCAAAGTGTCTGTAGCATCTTTGCCCTTCCATGTCCTGCAGCCTGTGTGTGTGTTTGACGTATGAGTCAGAGCGAGTGTGTGGTCCAATAGTTCATCAGAAAGTCCAGATGCAGCCATAGATAAGGTGAGGGGGAAGAGCAAGAGCAAATCAGAGATAAAGAGTGATGGCTATCTTTTAGAAAGCCCCGCAACCTCATGCTGCTATCTTGATTCTCCCCCCTGCCAACCTGTCTGCCTTTCACTTTATCTGTCTGTCAGTCAGCCTCCTTTGCTGTCTTACTGTCTGACTGTCTATCTCCCCCTGCTCTCTTGACTGATTCAGCAATAGCATTCAAATCTGGTTTTAAGATCTCCATCCATCCAGTGTGTTTAATCAAGCAGACAGACTGCAGGAATATTATTACATTAATGATGCAGTATTTGGGGAAGGCCTCTTTATGAATATTCATAATTATTAACTTAGTCTTTCTCTTTGTTTGCCTGAGGGGGTGTAGGACATTTACAGTCAGATAAAGAGAAATTCTCACTGTCTCTGCCTGATCTGATACAAGCAAGTCCTCCCTCCCCCATCTATCTCTACTATCACTCCCTTTACCCCCTCTCTTGTTTGTTAGGAGCAGATTAAAATAAATATGAGAAGATGAAAGGTGTAATCAGATGTAAAGATTGCACAGTACGGTCTTTGGGGAGAAGCCACGTGTGTGTGTGTTTTTAAGTCTGAGTGTGTGTAAGAGACAGACAGAGCGGCACGCTCTCTGATGACCTCTAGTGTATTTTTTTATTATGCACACATGCATGCACACACACGTGTTCACGTCTTAAACTCACACTCACTGAGCGCCCGCACACTGACACACTCATCTGTCTTTATTATCTTATTTACCTGGGGGTCTTTTTAATAACACAGATCTGAGTTCATTAATATCAGATGTGAGAACAGCTGAGACACCCAGGCAGCACATAGCCACAGCTCTGAAGATATAATGAATTTTTCTATTGTCTTATCTCCTCTACTTTAGAGTATGATCTCATCGATTGTAAATAGTACTTACTATGCAAACGTCTCGGCTGCCAAGTGTCACGAGTTTGGTCGATGGTACAAGCACTTCAGGAGGAGCAAAAGCTTTAAAGGTGAGGCATGAAATCATCATGACAGAGAAAGTGCAGAGATAAGTCTTACAGTACAGTCTGAAGTCCATCCTTCATCATACAGTATAGAGCAGAGACTTTACATTACTGTACCTATTACAAAGATTGAAAAACATGACAGATATTTCCCTCTGACATCAAGGTGGAAGTGGAAAGCTAAATTGTATATATACATATATATATATATATATATATATACATGTATATTTATATGTGTGTGTGTATATATATGTATATATGTATGTATATATATATATATATATATATATATATATATACAAAACAACAGCTTCACAAGCAACAAATAGACAACTAGAGGTGCAGAGGTGCTCTGACAGCACAATCCCCTGCCAAGGCATCTGTGACATTGTTAGTTGAGTTATTAGTCAAAACTGTAAAAATAAAAAAATCCCAGACAAACAAACCAACCGACAAATGCAAGCAAAAATATCACCTTATCGGTGGAGGTAATAAATGATAAAAAACTGAACAACATGTCAAACTACAACTAAAGACGTGAGCTCATGTGAAACAGCTTTTGTTGGCTATTAACCAATTTCAAGCTATCTAATGCCCATAGTTGCCAAAACAAAAATGATGCATTGTTGAAAAACAGGCACATCACTTTCAATTTTGTATGAGCTCTCTGACTGTAATGGTCATAACTTTATTTCATTTTCATGCTATACTTTAAAGAAGTTACTTGAAATCATTCTCTGAACTATTTATACCAAGACGAACAAAAGTAAAACTTGACTAAACGTAAAACTTCACTATACTTTACTTATAAAAACTATTCTAAAGCTAATCATTTTTAGAAAACTAAAATGACAAAGTACATTTATACTTAATTGTACCAATCTAATGTTGAAACAAGGCAACAATATAAAACTAATAAAAAAATCATAGGCTTCTTCGACCTTGTCACAATCCTAGTTACTGTTTGCTAGCTCAAGCAAAGCCTCAGGCTTCAGAGTATGTTGAATGTCAATGATAGCTGTTCAGGTGTAGAAATTAATATTATTTAACTATCAAATACAGTGTTTACCTTGACATGTTGCCCGCTATTGAAATGCTGATCAATGGAAAGAAGTAAAACCATAAAAGTTTGTCTGATTACTTAAGTTTAATTTAAGAGACCAAAAAGGAAATGCATCCATCCACAGGATATTAAAACTTCTTCTCATGATATGGACTTTTTTACCAGACTCCATCACTTTATCTTAAAAAAAACACTGGTTCCTCTTTGATTACAACTTACTTGTAGTTGTATTTTTGTAATCTAAAGGTATTAGTTAATGTAATGGAATATTATGCATCATTGTGGTAAATAAGTTGAATCTTGTGAAAACAACCAAACTTTACTCATTGTCAAAACTGAATTTACAACATGAGCTCCCCGGGACAAAGAAGTGGCATACAAAAGGAGTGTTTTAGATGCCCAGCCTGATTGACTCATAAAAGCAGTCTTACAGAGTTCATGTGATATGGGGCAACATTGAAATGTAAAGTTTTACACAGAAAACATTATTTTTCTAACTGTTCATTCATTGCATAGTGTACTTAGTGCATAGGCACCCTGATACCAGACACGAGCATGAGGAGTGTGTTGTGTTTATTCATTTATGAAACATTTTTCATGCATCCTGTACGAGAAACCAGTTGCTGCTAGTTTTTTTCAGCGTTTTCTGTGGCCACCCTAAAATACATTTGATAAAGATGGTCTTAATCAACATGCCATATAATATTTAAGACCTCGTAAAGTAAAAAAAAAGTCATTCAGACTTTTTGTGGCCTTGTATGTCAAATGTCAAATTTAAGACCTTTTCAGAATCTACAGAATAAATGGTATATACCTTATGCCATCTTTTTTATATGTCTGTATAGCAAATAGTAGTATTATTTTTCAAATTACAATTACAGGATAGATTTGAGACCATATTTGATTAGCATTTTCAAACTGCATGTCTTTTTTCCTTTCTTTGCTCCAGAGATCGACAGCTTCTCAGACCAATCCACACAGGTTGCCCACGCCCAGCAGCCAATCACAAGTAGCCCAGCAGACCAGAGCTCCCCCATCCTGTTCTCTCGTGGAGATGTAGCAAGCATATGCGGCCATTCCCCCCTCAGTCTGCGCCCTCATGGCTTGGTAGCCCAACCGCTCAGCTCCCAAATGGTCAACCAGCAACTGGCAATGGCCCAGTTTCTTAACCAGCAGTACGCTGTTAGCCGCATGCTAGCAGGACAGGGTCACCCAGCAGCCCCTCAGCAGTTTCTCAACCATCCACCAGTGGGAAGGGGTCCTGCGAAGGTCTTCTCCAAACCCCCAGAACCCCAAGCCCAGCAACAAACACACTGTGGCCCAGGAGGAGGAGGCTCTGCACCTGGGCCACAAATCCAGACATCAGCTGGGTCTTCCGTGGGACTGACAGACGTGCCGAGTGACATTTACCACTCTGTGAGGGAGGAGCTGAAGAGAGCGGGCATCTCACAGGCCATCTTTGCCCGGGTGGCCTTTAACAGGACCCAGGTATGGAGCACAAAGACGGAGTAATGTGAACTGTTGGAAGGGCTTCTTGTGCTGCAGTTGTTCATAATTGTGTCCTGTGATTATGTGTATTTGATGGTTGGCACATTGGCATGGCCTTTGCCGCAGTGCCCCCTCCCCCAAGTGTGTGTGTGTGTGTGTGTATTTGTGCCAGCTCTCTGCAGCACAAAGCTGTTGCCAACACTGAAGCAGCTGCTAGGCCAACTAATCACAGCCCCTCAGAGAAATGCTGCCTCCCTTTCCACCTTTTTCTCCTTTTTTTACTGTCCCTCCATCTCCACTCCTTTAATTCTTTTAATCTCCAGCTCTGATCTGTCAGTCCATCATATCTATCTTTCCCTTTGATACTTCTCTTATTGTGTTTCCATATCTGCCTCTAACAAAAAATGCCCCTTTATGTGCGCCCATCATCTTGCATTCACCACCACACCCACAGAAATGGGGCTCAGAGGACAGTCTAAGTCCATTGTTATTATTATTATTACTGCCATTATCATTTTCATCACAATAAGCAGAGGTAGTTATTATCCACCCCCGTGTTTTCCCCTATCACCAAGTCCAAGGTGCCTCAGTGCCAGCCGTACAAGTCGGGCATGATGCCAACCTGCCACATAGACTCCATGGACGCATTTGTCATTTAGTGATTCATGTAAAGCCTCCATCACTTTGGAAGGAGGAGTTAGAGAGTATCTAAAGATGATCCATGATTTGAATAAGAAGCCTTGACTCTGATTTCTCTATTGTTCTGCCAAGATAATATCTTAAAACCTTTAAGGATGGAAGCCCTGCAATCTCCATGAGATGTATGAAGGCTTTCCCAAAGAGGCACAGATAAAGGCCCCATAATACAAGCTTGACAGACCTGTAGCGCACTAAGCAAAGACTGGAGACTGTCTCTTTATTGTGTACAGCCTGAGAACCAAAACAAGGGGGGCTTGACAAGTTTTGTCAAGCTAACAGGAATACACAATATACCTCAGTTTCCCCAGTAAAGAAGTGACAAATGATTGTCACAGTACCAGAATTAAAAACTGAAAAATGATTCTGGATAAAATCAAATAATATTAATGCCTGTATGATATAATGACACGAACATTTGAAGTCCTGAACACTTAATACTGGGCCCTTGTCTCTTATTATCAAATTTTTTTCTATTTCCAAGTAATTTCTTTTTTTTGGGGGAAGTCCGGAATTATTTTGGGTGATCAGTAGTACCAAAACCACAGAAACTTATTGATCTTTGGCCATTTTTTAACTAAGAGAGAGGGTGAGCTTGCTAGTTCTACCCTCTTTTCCAACTGTTGCGAACAAATGTTGTAAACTTAATCATGTGCTGGAAGTTGCTTTCAATTCTGGATAATTTAAAACATTAAAATAACCCAGGAGATGGCTGATTATTGCTCCCCTTTCATAATACTGATTAGCATTGTATTTATCATTGGAAAGCTAATTAGTCACCTTAACAATGAGGTACAACTTGTGAGGATCATGAATTCTTGGAATGAGCAACTGTGGGTAGCACCCAAAAGAAACGTCCACTTTACAGTCTGGCTTTGACTTCACTAGTCTCACAGAACTTGAGCCTAAGTTTGGAAATGGTACCAGGACTGACACCAAACGATGCTGCCACTCTGCATCCCAGAACACCAGCTCCCAGTTGCAGGGGATTTTGGCCCATTTTTTTGGTGTTACTGACACCTTTGGCTGTGTTGCTTACTCTAAAAATGCATAGTCCTCACAAGTTCTTCCTCATTGTGAAGGTGACTAATCAGGCTCTACAACAACATAAAATACGATTACAATTGGTATTGTTAAAGGAGGGAAATATCAACTGAAATAATGTATCCAGACTTGTTTTTAGATGTATTTGTTACAAAACATGTACCAAAAAATAGCAGACCCAGTTACTCAGTGGCAAAAAGCACAAGAATAGCACAATACAAAGTAGTGAAGTACTTAATTTCAGCTGCCAAGAGCCATCATTTCATCAATCATGTCTTGATGGTGTTTGTCTGGATTGGACAGATAATCAGCTGATAAACTATAAAAACAATAACATTTAGAGCCATATTATAAAGATACATAATTAAAGCCTCAAGACAAAGATGCTTAGTGACAATAACACATACTGCTTGTATGAAGTGCAGGTGATTTTGTGTTTATTCTAGATGAGATCAAACCAGGCCTACCAGGCTTTGTTTGAGAATCAGTTATCTCTATTTTACACACATACAAGTGTTAGCCTATTATTTATTTCTAATGTGACAGCTGCACACTCAATAACCTTATATAACTCCAGTGCATTACAGTGTATTTGAGACAGGAGCAGTTATGAAGTCACACTTTCACTTTCTGAAAGATATGTGGAACACAGTATTAGTATCTGGTCGTATGGAAGTCAGGTTGATTTACTGATTATATTTCATTTGTGATTAATATCTATGCACGCAGTTATCACTTTTTGCACTGATTTATGTGTAGGCCTGAAAGCAAATTCTGTTATTTTCAGACACCTTGTCATCTCTAAAACTTTGGTTTTATTTTTTTCCAGTTAATTTGCTAAATATGAGATTCTGATTTCGTCTTTAAGGTAAAAACAAGAGGGATCTTCTATTGTTTATTGTGTTTGTATTAAACAGGCATTAACATCATTTTATTTTTGTTAATAAAGTAAATGCCCCATACATAAACTCATATGGATGAAATGCTATTTCACCTTTTGGACCAAAAACTTGGAATTGAGATTATCATGTGGTCAATAAGCATATTATTGTAAGTGGCTCTTACTTTAAAATATAATATAATATAATATGATATAATGTTCTTTTAATGCTAAACAACTTTATAGATATTCCATATCCTAAATAAAAATATTTAAATCGTAAAACCTTGATAAATTGCATTGCCCTAACAGAAAAGCTTTATAAAATTTCATCTGAGACGCAAGAAAATATAAAAATGCAACAGTCAACAGTACTTTCAAAATATGAGACATCACATTTTTAAACTTTGACAGTATATTACTTAGATTTTTATATATGTATTTACCAGGGCCTGTTGTCTGAAATTCTGCGTAAAGAGGAGGATCCTAAACATGCCTCCCAGTCTCTCTTGGTGAACCTGCGAGCCATGTACAGCTTTCTGCAGCTACCTGAGGCAGAGAGGGAGCGGATCTACCAGGAGGAGAAAGACAGGAGCCTGACTGGGTTCACTCCAAACTGCAACAACACGCCACCAAGACCAACTCAGGTCAGCCCGCACTTACTCACAGAGTGAGATGAATAATTAAAGAATCTGCTGTAAAATTATTTTACTAATGTCTCTGTTCCAGTTTAAGAGAACATCTAAATTTGAAATGGGTTTACTTTTAACAAGCCTACATTAATTGAACACCAGATGGATACCAAACAAAAAAAAATCCTTCATAACCAAAACATTGGTTATAAAAACAGTTTTTGTATTTAGGTTACCATGCTGTTTTTTTTCATTCAAGCTTGTAGGACTTGTCAGGTTTGCAGGATTAAACCTAAAGAAGATCTTCAACACTTCTCTCTCTCCTTTAGTATAGTAGGTCAGCTTAGACGCACTGTCTTGCTGAGGATGATCAAACTGCTGATTTTTTTCATTTGTCATTCAACTATGTGCAGAGATGAATACTCTTCCATGTTTGAATCAACAAACAGATACCAATCTAGAGTTTAACTGAAATTAAAATTACAGTTAATTTGATACTGTCAGTAAAGCAAGATAAGGTCAGAGACTAAAACAAATAAAAAACTGTGCTTTTGTATTCAAGTCTTGAAATATTCAGATCAGAGCTGAACAATATATCCTTTTACCATTGTGCTTGCAACGTGTACATGTGCAAGACACATGTATACAACATAGGCTGCAAGTAGCACACATGCGAGACACAAGTTTATTTGAGACGCATGCTGATATGCCCTCCCTTCTCTGTGTGTACACAGTATATAGTAGGTATTAAAGTTGCTGTCAGAGTGCTGCAGTGTGCAGTGTAGAAATGTATTGTAGAATGAGTTTAAATTTATTTTTTTTCATATAATGACACTGCATTTATTCTTAAAGTTCATTTAAAACAGCAAAAGTAAAACAAAAAAAGATACTGTAGAACAATTTCTTCTAAATATGACTTTACCCTAATTTACACTAATGAAAAAGGCTACTTGAGTGCATTATCACCAAACAAATTAGCAAGAAAAGTAAATTAATATTTGGAATTATACAGAATCCCAACTATTTATAGTTCTGTGTAAATGGTCTCAACTTCTTATTGATGATGACCAAAATTTTGGCAGGCTTTATCATCCTTTAGCCAATATTGGCATCATCAGGTCAAGACTGTAATCATGGATAACCTGTGCGACTGTAATAAAATGTCATTCTGACCTCTGTGATAAAACTATCATGGTGCCAAATAACAGTATTTTAATTAAAATAAAAATGATGCTCCGAATAGACCTCCCTGCCATTTCAACTCAGCATGTCACTACTTTTTTACTCTTAATGTGGTGCTGATGATGACATGCATGAGGGATAACATGATGGCAAAAGAACACTCACCTCATTACAGTCTGTTGTCATACTGATGAAGCATTAAAGCAAAATACGAATTCACTGGCTGGCTGCAAGCAAAACAATGCGGAAATATTTTTTAGCACAGTTTAAGATAATAAACAGCTCATTGCATTGGGACAGTCTACTTCACTGAGTACGATTAACTCTAGTTTAACACCTACAGGGTATGGACACACAGCTCAAGCTGTTGGTGTACACCACTTGTTTAATTTGGTTTTGCATACTGAAAACATTTTAATTACACAGATATATGTTTTGGTTTATTGTGAACTATTTTTACAGTTGATTTAATGTTCACTTTTCATGTTTTTAACTGTAGGTAGTAGTTGAAAGAGGACAAATGAGAATACTGTTTAATGGCAGCACTAATGTGCCAAAAATCATAGCTAAAAGGTAGCAGAAAAAAATCTTGGGGCCTGGTCTGGCTCCCAGCATAAGAAGCTGAGCACAGGGTAAAAGCACAGGGACAAGCAGGCAGCATAAGCCTGGTAAGAGCTGAAACACACAGAATACCACTTAATTGGTACATCAATCCTGCTATTGAGCTTTTAGCTGCATTCAGTATTTTTCAGTTTATTTCATACTGTCATGTATCATTAAAACAGTTTGATTGTTGCATCCGATTCAGATTCCAATAACTTTATTCATCCCATTTATACATTTACAATTTAACAGCTGAGTACACCTGAGTCAAAAAAAGGTCACTGACAGAGACACTCACTAGTATGTTGACACCCTTATGAAGATTATATTGTTATTATTATTGTGGGCCATGCACCATGTATTGCACTGTATTGAAGCACATTCCGGCCTATTGCATGTTACCATGAAATCCCATTTCTACAAGTAAATTAACCAAATACCTACAGGGGTGCTCTCACTTTTCACAGCCTTAAGTTTGGCTGCTTATTAAATACGAACTTGTAAAACACTGTCTAAAATAGTGGCTAGCATTGCTCAAGTCTCAATTTTGTTGTTATATTTATGTTTCACTAACTGGATAATTTCTAATTATTTCCCATTTCATAGCATTCATTTCTGATTACAAAACGTATTTAGGGTAGGAAAGCTGATCTAGTAGTCAATACTTGAGGCGTGGATCTATGCAGAATCTTTGTCTTCATACCTACAGTATCCTTCATTAACACTACAGAGCAGGACAGATGATATGGTACATTATCACAGCTTCCTACAGTCATGTGGAAGTCCTCTCCCGTGTTTTTCCTTTCAGCATTTTTTCATTTACTTTTCTTCCCCCCTATTTCCTCCCAATCTGGTGTGGCCAGCTCCTTGTGCACTGCACTGGTGACTCCCCTGTCGGCCTGGAGAGGGAGCAGACTGCCACATGGTTTCTCTAATGTCCTGCTGTCAGCTGCTTCTCATGTCAGAGAGGAAGAAGTCCTGTTTTACCCTTCCTCCTAAACATAACACCCGAGATTACGTATTAAACTTTGGACTACAGGACATTTTTTATTGGTCTCCCATTTATAAGTAACACCTCAAGGTGTCTCTGTTATGCTTGGAGAGAAATTAATTTGTTGTCACTTCTCATAGCAAAGATGTTAAGTTTGGCTAACATTTTAACCTAATTTCATGTTCCTCTGTCTTCCTATTTGTGTCTTTTCAGGCCAGACTGTCCCCAGTTGCAGGAGACAGAGGCTTCAGGACGGACAGTTGTGTTCTCAATGTGAGCTCCTCAATCTACGAGGAGATTCAGCATGAGATGAAGAGAGCTAAAGTGTCTCAGGCTCTGTTTGCAAAAGTGGCTGCCTCCAAGAGTCAGGTACTTGCTTGCTTGTTGGAGTGAATCTAATATTGAGATGTCTAATCCTAAACATGCACGTACTGAACCCAATCCTTTCTTCTTCTTGAGAACTCAAATTTGGTTCAATGATGAATTCATCTACACAGTCTTTGTGTGTGTGTGAGTGTGTGTTTGTGTGTGTGTTTGTGTGTAGGAAAGCCCAGATAATCAACCAGCAGCTGTACTCTGCAGAGGACTATCATCAGTGCATCAGACTGCTATTGTGTCCTAAATTATCGCTTTAATAGTCACCATACAAAAACACATGCACACTCACTCATACACACACCACTTATTTGTGCACATAGACATTCTGCATGCAAGCAACAGCCTGCAAAAGCACACAAATGCACCAACACACACATGATTTGAGTGTTTATTGTTCTAGTTTTTATGGCAGCCCCATAAGCTTGTTATTGCCTTTTGTTTTGAGGATAATTTCCCTTCATGGAATGGGGGGATTTTAGCTGTCTCATTTTCTCTTCCACTTTTGCATGCCTCTAATTTTCCCCCTCCTCTCTTTTCTTTCTTTCCTCCTGTCTGCCCTTTTATTCTTTTCTTGTTTGTTCCCGTCTTTCCTCTCTCTGATCATGACTGTGTTTGGAGGTCAATCAGCGGTCATGCCACCACAGACAGGTGGTCCAAACCCCCTGAGGTTTTCTCTCTATCTCCTCCACACTGGCCTCTCGTTTACTTCACTCTCCCTAAGTTCCCTCCTTTCCTCGCTCATCTTCGCTCTCTAATATTCTCTTTCCCTGTATTACTCGGCTGTTTGGCAGGCAGAACCGTGCTGGATCCCTCTGTTATATCTGCACTCTGCATCTGGATGGCATTGTGTGCTAGACTTGGGTTACAGCCAGGTGTGTGAGCGTGCTGGTGCGCTTGTGTGAATCTGTGCATGTGCGCATCAGCCCGGGTATAAACGTAATCATGCTCCAGTTCATGAATCGGAAACTCGCTTGGCTTTACGTTCCTCAATCTGCCACTCTTTTTTTTTTTTTCCCGTGTGGTGCAGCACAAAAATACAAACTGATTAGAAAATCCCTACATCATCATATTGCATTTCCACTAAAGATGTTAAAGAGTATTTTTTTGTCTAAACTGAGAGTAAAAAGGGAAAAGACAAGAGGCTTTGTTACCAGCAGATCTTTGGATAAGTTTAGTTTAACAATAAGTACTAAGATCAGAGAGTGGGTGTATGAGGCACATATTGATCTTTTTAAAAATAAATTTCCTTTGTGGA
Organism: Cetoscarus ocellatus; assembly: GCA_037902135.1. Lineage (NCBI taxonomy): Eukaryota > Metazoa > Chordata > Actinopteri > Labriformes > Labridae > Cetoscarus > Cetoscarus ocellatus. The sequence continues at coordinate 638,201 of JBAMNC010000090.1, forward strand.
CCATTTTTTTTAACAGTAAGTAAAAGGGGACCACAGACAAATGGAAAAAATAGAGATTAAAAATGAAGATACAAGTGGTAGAAAGAAGAAAAAAAACATGACAGCTTGATTGTTTTAAGTGTGTATTGGATAAAAGGTGTGGAAATAAACAAGTTTCATAGTTGTACAAAATGTCCAAAAAAGGTAAAAAATGTGTCCATAATTGCAGTGCTGTACAAAATGCCCATGAATGAAATCAAGGTCAAGGTATAAGTTAGGGATGCACAGTATTATCAGTATGGTATCGCAGTTGGCAGATAATTGTTTCAAAAGCTCAGTATCTTTATCTGCATGATATGAAAATTTCCGTCAGTATATTTGCGTTATATTTGCATTAAGATTGTGGAGATTTTTGAAGATTCATCTTAAATTGAGATTATAAGATCCCAAAATAGGGCCGGTTTTCTGTCAGCAGTTAAGTAAATCCATGTTTTAGCTTTTAAAAGGGCATATGAAACTTGATCTTACTGTTACTGCCAGTGATACATTTCACATATGACATAGGTGCTATCTAAAAATAACGACTTTTAATCATTTCTATATATAGGTATCAATATCAGTATTGGCCAAAGTAGTTTAGAAATACTGGATAATGGCAAAATACAAAATCATGCATCCTTAGAATGAGTAAATAGTTTCAGTGTTGTAGAGAATTGTGCGAGACTCAGAGCATGCCCAGAAAGCCCAGAACAGCAGATGTCAAACAGCCCATGTCAAAGTATCGCGTCATGCGGCAAAGACATACCGAGCTTCACAAAAAAATTATCTACCAGCCTGACATTTATTCCCCCTGATGTGTTCAATAAGGAGACTCCATATCTTCAGACACTTTTAATTCGTGTTAGATTAAAATTCTGAATTTGAAATTTTCCATGAGAATTATGGGAATTTATGGGAATTAACTGGAAATTGGGGGTAATTTAAACCAACTGTATCATATCTAAGTATAAATCAACACATTTTGTTTTGTCATGGGCAGACATCCATGCAACATACTACAATTAAAAAAAAACATATTTAAACAGATTTATTTGTAAGTACAACATAATCAAGGTTTATTTTTTTTAATTGAACAATCAATTACAATTTTACTTTATGACGCGCCACAGGCTCAAAAATGTGGCTTCACCAGTCCAGGGTCCTTGAATCATCTGGTCATGTGATGGAGGAATGCACCGTGCATCTAGGGGGCATGGCCTCAATACCCTTGCAGTAAGAGGTGTGCTGTGATTGAGGAATAGCGGAGATATTCTTAAGTAGACTTGCATGAAATCTGGTTGTTTTAGTCAAGATTATCCATCCATCCATTATCTTTACCGCTTATCCTTTTGGGGTCATGGTGGACTGGAGCCTTGCCCAGCTTACATTGAGCGAGATGCGGGATACACCCTGAACCAGTTGCCAGCCGGTCACAGGGCCACATAGAGACAGACAACCATCCACACTCACACTCATACTTAAGGGCAATTTGGAATTACCAATCACCCTAAAAAGCAGTTTTTTGGTCTGTGGGAGGAAGACGGTAGCCTTGCAGAGCAGACGGACCTGCCTGATTCTGAAATCATGCATATATTTCCAAAATGAAACTGTCCATCTGGCTTGTCAGGTTAGGAAGCCGGAGTGCCCAGGTAGAACCCACGCATTGCACGAGAAGAACATACAAACTCTACACAGAAATCGAACCAACAACCTTCTTGTTATGAGGCATGCACACTATCTGCTGTGCACTGTGCCTTGTAAAGATTTTTCTTAAATATATTTTCCCCTGCTTTATTTAAAATCCCTGTTATGGGCCAACCTGTAGTTTTGTAAATTCCAGACTTTTTCTCATTATTTCACATTTATTTCCATTCATTCCAATGGAAAGTTTCCAACTTTTCCCAGAGTTTTGCAACCCTTATCACAAAGTAGCAGAGACAGGAACAAGCTTGTTTAATTTAGTGTCAGTATAGTGCATCCTTAGGATAACTTTAAACCAAATGAGTTGAAGTCTAGCATTAATTGAACTTGATTTAATTTCCAGCTAAACCCTTTGTCCATAATTCATCTAAAATCTCCACACCAGTGTCTTTGACCCGTGCATCTCTAAAATGAAGAGAGGTTCCAAAAGAGAGGAGATAAAGTGGCTGTGTGATGAAATGTTTTGATGTGGTGTCTCTTCAGTGTCTGTTGGCTGTTTGTAACGATCTTATCCATGTCATGTTTATTGGTGCTAAATGGTAAACATGGTGTTTGTGACCGTTCATCCCGCAGGGCTGGCTGTGTGAGCTGCTCCGTTGGAAGGAGGATCCCAGCCCAGAGAACCGCACCCTGTGGGAGAACCTGTGTATGATCCGCCGCTTTCTCAGCCTGTCGCAGATGGAACGAGATGCCATCTACGAGCAGGAGAGCAGCAACACAACAGCACAGCAGCACTGCAGTGACAGGCTAACTCTGCTCAGCAATGACAATACACTAGTAAGAACAAAACCAAATACAATATCAGTAATATTAAACTCAGACTGAGGCGTGAATAAAATCAGCTGTCTTGTCAATGTCTTTGACATTCCTCTGTAGAGCATTAGGAACAACTTCAGAATAAAATAACCAAACTAGAAAAGCACTCCAGTGGCTTTTCCGCTCCGATATGACGGCCAAGTCTCCGCTCATGTCTGTCCATGTGGAGAACTCCTCCGCTGGCATTGCAAGGGAAGCTAGGAAATGTAGTGACGAAGACTTGAAAAACTTTGACGTCAGTTTGCAAATACAGTTCCCATAATGACGCACAGGGGGCAAAACCCTCACAGCAGCCAAGGAGAAATGAATGGGATTTGCCTTTATAAACGTCAATGTTTTTTTGTGACGTCAATCTGGATCGAATCCAGATGAAATTTACCTTGATGATTGTGTTATATTATATATATTATCCTGTAAATTTTGAAGCCAATCCATGAAGTGATGTCAGAGATATGACTTTTTTAAATGCGTCCCAATGTTAACTTACAGGATTTTTCAAAAATTTGGGGAATTTTTTGTATACAGACAAAGGCGCGGATCAGCACCAAAATGTAATGCCTTTTTTCTTGGAACAAACCACACCTCTGGGAACATTTCCGTGTAAATCCATCCATTAGTTCTTGCGTAACCTTGCTAACAGATAAACATACAAACACACCAACAAACAAACAAACAAACAAACAGACCCTGGCGAAAACATAACCTTCTTGGCAAAGGTAATTATGGGCAGAATATTCTCCCAAAACCATCACTCTTAAGCATAAATTGACTTTTCCAAATGACTCTAAGTGGCTTGAATTTATTACCTTTCTTTATTTGCGAAGTGCTCCACATAGGAAATTCTATTCAAAATACATAATTTAAAGCTAATATATCTCTATTAAGCTAGCAATGAAAAATACACCTTACTGTTAGCCAGAGTGAAAAATATCAGATGATAACAGCGATCAAGCCTGAAAGTTATTTGCTCTCCCATTTCATAGTCTGTAAAGTATTGGCTTGATTATTAAACAGAAAATCATATAACAGGTATTAAATTAAATCATAGCATCAAAGGAAGATATTGAGTATTTGAGATGTTTTTATATATATTCAATTATATATAGGTAATCTGGTTTGGCCATTGTTGAGTGCAATGTTAAATAAATTGGTTAAAAAAAAAAAAAAATGATGCAAAGCCTAATGCTAAGTCATGTCACTGTTTAAAAATAACCACTGACAGTAATATGCTTGTTTAATCAGTTTGAAACATTTACCAAATGTGAATTGTGGCTTATTCATTTTAATTTTCATAAGGGAGCATTTTTATTATTAGTCAAACACAAAATTACTTTAAACCTGCTTGATACAACAACAACAACAACAAAATAAAACAAAAACAACTCAGCTTTGGGTAATTAATTGTTTTTATCATCAAAAATGCAGGTGAACCTTTGCACAATGGCTGAATTGGTCAGTAATATTGGCAACATTTAGAAGAAAGGGTGAATCTTGCTCCTCGACAATTCCACCGATTTGTGCAAATATTTTTTAAGCATTCTATGCAGTGCCCACTGCCCCTATTTTGGTTAGGAATATGATTAAGGATCATTAATTACTTTTTGATAAAACAATTATTGAAATAATGTAGATTTTATCATCATGAAACTCAGTACTAAATAGTGTAAAAAATATGACCACCTCAATGTATAGAACTATTTGCAATGCTTTGCAATATTTGGACAATGAGTTGATTGTTTGTCTTTTAATTTTTTATCATTTTTGGAAAACTTTAAACCAAAAAAAGGCGAATTGTTGGCTGCTATGGCATCTAGTTTATATCAAACAGGTATCATTAAATATGGTTTATTTATTAGAATTTCATTTGTTATACAATTGTAATACTGTGACAGCCACTTCGTGTTGCCCCTCTGAATTCCCCCGCGTATCACAATTCAGCTGAATAAATAAAACTATGATTTTTTTGCCTTTGTTGCAAAGCCTTTGACTCTTGTTCTGGTTCAGGCCCTGAACATTATGGTGGACAGAGAGGGTACGTAAAATCTGTCAATGTTTGGAAGTAAACTATTTTCATTTGGGATTAAATACCAGACAAGTCAAACTATTTGTTAGACATAATAAATTAAAATAGAATATTAATAATGACCATATCAAACTTCCATTGTTATATAAGAAAAATGTAATAACTTATTTAGCATTTATTATTAGGACACCAGCTCTCTCTAGAATAACAGAGAGTTAGTCTATAAAAACAGAGCAAATGAAATTAGGCAGCAAATCAAACTATAAAACAACCATTTCTTGCAAATGAAAAAGTGCAGCAATTATAAGACCTCTAACCAGAGATCCAGAAAGTAACTGTCTCTGTAGGCTGAGGACTTGTAATCTAAAGTGTTGGAATTATAAAGGCTTCGATTTTAATTTTACCCTTTTCCCCTACACAGTACCAACGCAGCTCTCCTCTACCACAGCAACACCACCTTCAACCTCATCAGCCCCTACACCCGGAGGCAGGACCCCACCTGTCACCACGACAACCATGTGCAGCCTCACCAGCTGAGTCTGAGGCTGGGGGCAACTGGGGGCACATGAGAGTTCGTGTGCATGGCAGGAGCTGCAGTAACAGTGACAGAGGGGACAGTAAAGAGTATATTGAGGGTGGGCAGGGAGAGAGGAGCATTGAGGGACGGGACTGGAGTAGCACAGGTGGCATGAGGGAAAAGGATACAGAAAGCAAAGTGCGGGTGAGGGATGGAAATAAACTTGAGGAAGGGGTAAATGGAGACAGCAAAGTGGGTGGAGTCAAGGAGAAACTTACCATGAAATGGTCTGGATTGAAGGATGAGGATGAAGATGGCACTGGAATGTGTTTAGATTCAGAAAACATGGTTCATGAAGGAGATGAGGTTCAAGGTGTGGATTTAAAAGTATCCCAAGAAGCGCTGGGAATCCTGCAGAGCTTCATCCAGGACGTGGGACTTGACCCAGATGAGGAGGCAGTCCACACCCTGTCAGCCCAGCTGGGTCTGCCCATACACACCATCCGCTTATTCTTTAACAGCCAGGACCATGAACAGCATCAACAAAGCAGCATGAGCCCAAAACGAAATCAAGACATCCACCCAAACCTCTCCCAGACTGATGTGAACACAGAGGAGCAGGATGAAGACAGTAATGAAGAGACGGAAAAAGACGAAAAGGAGAAGGAACAAACATGCGGAGGAGACCTTGCTGTTTTAAGAGAGTCAGACGTTGGGACCCAAACTGTTCCTTTAGTGAAGGAGGAGCAGGAGAACTACATCTAAGGACGTAAAAGTTGACTATCACACGTTTATACCACAGCTCAGAGGGAAGCTTGTGGTTGTAGAGGGAAAAACTACATGTCCTTTTTTCTTTGATGAATCCTGCACCAGAGACAGGAAATAACAGCAGAAAACTTCATCAAATATTGTTTTTGAGTAAATAAATGTGATTGGATGAATGAAACTGGGTATGACGCCTCATATATGATATCACTCAAAGATGAATATTTGTAGCTGGCTGATAGATTGGGGTTGCAGATTAGGGTAAGAAATCTCAAATACTCAATATCTTCCTTTGATGCTATGTAAGAAAGTTTTAAGAAAACTTTTTGTGATCAATTTTGTCATTTGCTTTGGATGAGATGTGATTGTGCAAATCATCATTTTGGACTATGTTACATTGATCCATCAGTTTGTGTATCACAGTGTGTTTTCTGATTCTGAGTGAAATGAATTTAAATTTTATTTAGCATAGCCCCTTGGGATGCAGCATCTTGTTTTCGAGGGGGTCCTTTGTGGATAATAGAACATATTTAGGCAGAGATACGGGATATTTGATCATGCCAGTATCTGATAGGCCAGTATTTTAAAACGTTTTGTTTAAGCCAATACTAGTAACAATATACACACCTTGATTTGTGAAAACCACGTCTCTCTGAAACTGACCATTTCCTTGTTCTGTGACAGTCAGAAAGCAAGAAAAACATGTTTTGTTTCTAACATAAATAACAGTTTATTGATTTTATATGTGGGCATTTAGTGATAAATTAAAAAAAAACTCTTTGGGTGCAATATTCATGATAAGAAATGTACAACGGTAACCTGAGACACCAGATGCATATTTCACTAGCTCATCTGGGAAAGAGCTCATAGAAAGTGTTTGGGGAGGGCAGAACCTTTCAGAACCATATTCTGTAGGTAATTGGATCATTTCGTCAATCAACATTTATTACCAGCCAATCAGATAATGTAATAGGCAGGCACTACAGAAGGTGAGCCACTTCGTAAAACAAACTCGTCAAAACATGTCAAAGTGGAGCGGAAAATATCCTTACTATAAAGACGTTTGTAATGTTGATATTTGTTTCTCATTCAACAAATAAATGCGGTCAAAATCAGATAAAACTGCTACTGAAGCTGTTAGCATTTATGCCTATATCTATGTCTGTGCGAACAGTCACTTCCCGCGGTCGCTTCGCTCGTCTCACTCATAACTTTGGCTGTAAATATTAGCAGGAATCTGAATCTGTTCAGTCTGATACCCATTGTTTTAAACTATTATCTACATTAAAAATATTGTTTGTTTAGATTTGGCACCTCTACATTGCAGAGTTTACTCTTTAGTAAATAATGGGGCTTCCTACTGTATGTGACGTCTTACTGCAGTGCTATATTAAATCAAAATATGAAACACTGCAAGAGTGAAATAAACTTTCTCTACTTTGTTTTTTAAAACAGTCAACAATTGTGGATCATTTTTGCTTCTATTATTCTATTGATGCATGAATCTTTCATTTTCCCTACTAAAGCAGGAAGGTGTCTTTGTAAATGTGAGTGTTACTTTAAAACATGTTGGTGTCTTCCTTTTGTGATGATATATCATCCTAAAAACTGTAGCAGAGACTGAAAAACAATGGCTTAATTGTTATTGAATGACTGAAAGGGACTCAAATGTGTTTGACACTAAGTTATGACATTTTCTGTTTCACATGGAGTGCACACTGTTTCATGTCTCTTAATGAAAGATAACTTGTGGATTAGAGATATAAGACTGAAGTGTGTACATGGAAATGTAAATTAAAATATAGCACTTTTTTTGTAAAAACAAATATTGTGTTGCATGTTTGTTACGAATGTGATCTGATCTTTAAGTGGAGACTATAATGATTTTAGACTCCAGTTTGCGTATCTGAAATGTTGCTTATTAAGCATGACTGAAATTTATCTAATCCGCATAATTACAATAAACTGGAAAATGGACTCTTAGTCAGGGGACGGGGACTTAGGATGCTTTCATTATAAAACTGAGTTGGGATAGCCAGAATTTTTTTACAATTCTTTCTAAAAAAAAAAAATAAATGGTTGTTTTCACCCCAGAAAGCAAAATTATAGCATGCTGATGTTTCTATTTGTACAGTGATTTAGACCTGGTGGGTTTTTTGGTTGGTTTTCTATGGCATTTACTGCTAAATAGTTTTGCTCTAAAAGGCCTACTAATAAGTAGCAGGACCACCTGCAATACTGAAAATAAATAAGCTATCATCAGTAAAAGCAACAGCCAGATTCAAATCACTTATAAATCCCAGCCCCTTCAGAATATATGATTTCTTCTTTAGAAATTCTCCAACATTAGTATAACTGACTTTCACCTGCAGCACCTGCTGCTGAGCCAGAACTGCATCTTAAGTTGGTCAAAGCAAATAAAGCAGAGCAAACAGTGTTATCCAAGACATTTAAATCTACAACTTAAGACTGTATTTTCTATTAAGAAACCTGAAGTTAAGAATTTAATTATGTACCACTAAATCTACTTTCCCCATCAACAAACACAGGGGAGGATCAGATACAAACCTCTAGAGCTGAAAATGGAGGCCTGTGCAGAGGCACCAAAGCCTGTAGTGTGCAGAGTGAAGCTGACTGTAAAAACCTTACACCCAAATGATTGGGTGCAGTTAAAGGACATTTTTCATGGCCTAAATCCTTTAGCCTGTTTCAAAGAGTGTCTTCAGTCTAAATATATAAAACATCTATATGCTCTTACTCTGTTTTTTTTTTTTACTATACAGCATATTGCACCCTTTTTTAAATTTAGGATTTATTGAGGACTCCACATTTTGAAAACGTGGTGTCGCTATCAGTCAGATGTCTCACCCCAACACGGCCTCTCTGCTGTGAGTAGGTTGAGCGTGCAGTATGGCTGTGTCCATTATAAGCAGGTGGCAGTCTGTAAGGCTGAAAAATGGAGGCCTTTGTGTGCCTTTGAAAGATGTTTTTACAGCTTAAATATTTTTACAGCCTGGTTCAAAAAATGGCTTCAGTTTAAATATGTAGTGCATTGATGTGCTCTCACTGTCCAGAAGGTGACTTTTTCAATATTGTGCCTGTTTTACTTTTATTAAGGAACTATTAAGGATTTCCAGTTTTTCCATTTGTGTAGCTTGACTATAAGCTCATTCAACTTATAGGGACCTGGGTGAGGGTCTTCAGTGACTGGAGCACTAAGAACTACCTCCTAACACCTTCAAGACTAAGAGATGGTTATTGAAGAGGTGGAAATATATAAGCGCTTACATGTGCACCTTGACAACAAGGTGGACTGGTCTATAAACACAGATGCCCTGTACCAGAAGGAGCAGAGCAGGCTCTTCTTCCTCAGGGGGCTCAGGTCTTTCGATGAAGAAGCGAAATGCTGCAAAATTCTAGAAGACAGTGGTTGCCAGTTTGGAGTTTGGACTCACTTGGGACTGTGGTGGAGATGAATTACATGATCTGATGATGATTTTACATGGTCTTTCATACATCAGCACTAAGCCAGGCCAATAATAGCACAACAATAATTCAGTCTCATTACAATTTTAGAGTTAAGCAGTGTGATCCACAGCTCTGAATCATAAAAATTGCATTTTCACTGTTAGGTGTAGTCAGGTATGCTCAAAAGGCTATAACTTCTGCCAAAAAGAAAAAAGTAGCAATTCAAAAAGATGTGTATTGATCACTCTGCAAATTAAAACCACTTACAGGCTTGCTTTGAAAATTGGGCTCACTATAATAGATGTATTAACTGGCTTCATTGTTTCTTCAGATCTTTACAGGGTTGATACAGATGATTTTCCTTTATTTTACTTTATGTTGGTGAATCACTTTTATTGTTAGCAGTCTCCAGACAATATTCCTCTGTGCTGATCACCAGCCTGTCCAGTACCAGTGGACCTAAGTCTCTCTACATCACATGCCTCTGTGTGCAACCTCTGTTTCCTATCTTCTGTTTATTTTCCCTCGTCCATCGTAACTGTCTCATTTCTTTCCATGTTTTTCTGCCCCTGACTCTCATCCATTTCTCCTCAACACCTTTCACATTTCTGCTCCCTTTCTATATCCAGACAGTGCAACATTCAAGCCCCATTTGGTAAGAATAGCTTCATCGAGTAATTCAATAAAGCTTTGCTCTTTTCTGTCATCCGTTTCCATGGCAATACCTTAGTCAGGGCCAACAAGAGGCCATGAAAGCCTCATCATCAGTAATATTAGCCATAATAATGATGATAATAGTGCTCTTGAAATGCCATGTCTGTGGTGATGATGATGATAATGGTGATGATGGTCATTATGGTAGCTTTGTGTCACCCACACAAACCCCCATATGTAAACGCACACAAACTACTATGCACGTTTGGCTTACTAATGCTTTTTAATGACACAACCTGTAATAATTGGTGTTTTTTTTTCTTGTATAACCATGCTGCTGCTTTTGTTTAGTGTGTTTTCTGTTTGTTGCATTATTTTGTCTGTGGGTAACACTTTGTGATAAGGGTGTTTAATAAAAGCCCTCTGAAGATAAACATGATTTTTCTGACCTCAGAAATTGCTGCAATTAAGTCTCCATAAAATGGTGTTAATTAACCCCCATGTTGCAGAGCCCATTCAGTGTTCTTGCTTATTCCTGATGTGTTTAATTTCTCCTCAGTGGAGTGAGACACCATAACCTCATGCAGAACGCAGCGTTCCTCTGTTACATCTTTTTATTCTATTCATAGTCTTAACACCTTTCTTTGTAATTTTAATCAAACTAAGGCTTTTGCCCCAAAAAAAGGCCCCACAAGTCATATATTGTGCTTTGGTAATTTTGCAATTGAACATGTAAACTATCTAAAATTATTAACTTAATCGGAATAAAAAGTAGTAGTGCTGATCAAAAGCAAATGATGACAAAAAATTAAGGAACTTACATGTTCTGTTCTGTTTGTGATGATCTTAACAAACCAACTTACTTTTCATGATGTTTTATTCTTAAAGGGAACATATCATGCAGAAACAAGATTTAATACTTACAAATAATGTTGTTTAGTGAATTGCTGATTCTAAACCTCCAGAAAATCCCACAACATGAGATCTGCTCCTGTCCCCGATATCCGGGAGCGAGACTTCCGCCCCTGAAAACGTCACATTGCGAGATCTTCGCGAGATTTCCCGTAACCTGACGTCAGGTATTGTCAGTCTTTTCTCACTGGACGAGCCCGAGAAAGCAGCTCCTCCCTGTAGCTCCTCCCCGGTAATGCCTGAAGCACCGAGCTGCAGCTAGGACACGCCCACCAAGCTCAGCCGTTTATATTCTCTCCAGGACCGGCAATGTCAGGAGCAGTTTCAGTGTTTGTTTTCTGTTGTTTCCCCGAGCTATATATACTTGAGAGAAGACATGTCTGGGAAGGGTCTTCATCTGTGTTTTTTTGGTGGTGGATCAAAATCACAACTATCTTCACTTCCAAAGAATGAAGACACCAGAAAGCAGTGGGCAGGTTCAGCTGCTGTCTCAGCTGTTTCTGTGTGCTCATCATTTTACCCCAGAGGGCAGTTTGATGCAGGATTTGCATCTCAACTGCTGCTCAAACAAGGAGCAGTTCCCTCCTTAAAGACTGTCCACAGAGACCCGGAACCACAAGCGGTAAGTAATGCAATCAGAGGAAGTAATGTAAATAAGGCCATGATGTAATGTCGAGCTAATGCTAAGCTAGTTAGCGTTAGCGTCAGCTGTGTTGTGTAAATTCGGACTTGAAGAGCTCTTTTATGACCACATGGTAGCTAAAGAAGCAAAACTCACAAATGGTGCTTCATCCTTTGTTACTTAAACTCGTAAATAAATATATGATGTAATGGTGAGCCAATACTAAGCTCGTTAGCGTTAGCATTAGCGTCAGCTGTGTTGTATACATTCAGACCTGTGGGGCTCTTTTACGACCGAACAGTTGCTCGAAAAGCAGAACTCACAAACGGCGCTTCATCCTTTGTTACTTAAGTATCTATCTTTTAATTATTATGATGAGCATGTCTTTGAAAAGGTCTGCACACCTCTCTTAGCTGCTGAGAGTAATTGGAAGCTATTGTTAGCAGTTTGACTCACTGTTGTGTGTAATCACATAACTAATGTGGGCTTTTTCTACTTAAAAACTCCTCTGTATTCATGGAGATGTGCATGATCGATCGGCGAATCTCATAAGTAGCCATTTTAAACGTTAAAAGTTTCCTCACCCTGACTGCTGATGTGTGGACCGATGCAACAGAGGCGTACCTTGGTGTGTCTTACCATTTCCTGAGTGAAGGTTGGAAGATGAAGAGCTTTAACCTTACCGCCTTGCCTCTTGCGGAGAGGCATACTGTGCAAATATTATGACATGGATAGAATGCAGCAATAGAATGCTACAAGTTGCAAAGTTCATTAAAACTTGAATGAATTATCATCTTAATCGTATTTATTTTTAATTAGCACATACCAACACTTCAAGCTGGAAGCTAATGATGGTTATGTAAGATCATCTGCATGCTGGTGCGATAAGCTGGAATTTACGTATGATCTGATTAGTCGACTAATCACAAAAATAGTTGGTGACTAGTCGGCTATCAAATTAGTTGTTTGTGGCAGCCCTACTTTGAAGCCCATTTTTAAACTCCTCTCGTGTCGACATTTTCTACAGTACACACGTAAAACTTACATCAATTGTTTCAGCTGGTTCTTGGGATGCTCAGGGTGCAATCATTTTTTTCCAAATGTATCACGGTTTTGGCACAGCGACGGCTTCTTCAACCTGAAGAAGACGTCCCAGCTGTGTGTTCAATACAGACAGCATATGGCTGCTTATGGCTGCTTTCCCCAGTCTGGACATTGCAGCTTTTCACTCATACAACCTTTTACTCAAATACAATGTAGATGTTTCCTTTCTTTACAACGCACATTTAATAACATATTGAAACACTTATACTACTGATTACAATCTTTGGCATTATAGTCCTTACAATTTTACTCTTTTAATCATAGATTACAACTTTTTCAGGGACAAAACAAATGTATGCAGCTCTCTGCAATGACATCTCTTATGTATTAATTTTAAGCTTTCTTTCACAGCGGTAAACAGTTTTTATTGAACATTTCACACACTTTTAGCTTTGCTTTACTGCTTCTACCTACTTTTAACCATTTTTATTACACATTTCCCACATTTGCAGCTTTGCTTCTCTGCTTCCAACTTTTTTATGTCACATTTTCACATTTTCAGCTTTGTTCGCACTGCCTTTGGCTATTTCATTTCACATTTCCACCATTCAGACTCAGCATTTCAACGCATTTGCTGCAAGGAAATGCAATGTTTCTAGTTATGTTGTCAGCATTTCAACATAACTAGAAAAAAAAAAAAATTGCATTTCCTTGCAGCAAATGCGTTGAAATGCTGAGTCAGCATTTCAACATATTGTTATCCGACTTTATTCTTCTTCTTCATCTTATTCTTCCCTCAACTATTTGGCCCTTTTCACAGCTTTCAAATTTGAACAGATTTTCACAGAAAAAAAACAGCAGTGCAGCATGTTCATGAGATATGCGCTTGTATTTTTCACATGTTTAACTGTTATAGTTTTTACAGTAAAAATGATTTTCTGCAGATATTTTCCCATTGAAATGAATGGGAGATTTTTGCAGTTCTGCTGAAAAGTGCTTCAACTTTCAGGCTGTACAGCTTCGGCATACTTCCACCTACAGACTTCTTGCTTTCACAGATTTACTGATCTCTCAACTATTTTTACATGTGTTCAGCTTTTTGCTACCTTCTACAGTTTTTGAGATATCCCTGTTTAAGCACCACTAAGTTTTGAGGATTTCTCTGTTCTTAGAGCGTGTCACGTGACCTGTTAAAGCGTGAGCTTTGCCTAAAGATTCCAAAATTTATAGCCGAAAAACTGCAATAAAAGCCTCAAGCTTTACTTCACAGATATGATTTATACATCAAAATGAAGCTACACTTCTCTTCTCCTCTTTCACCTGAAATTTGTTTCAACCTCGACATTGACATCGTTTTGTCTCAGTGAGCTTCAGAGCCACGGGTATCCGGCAAAGTGCTCCGTCTGGTCCTATTGTAATAGTCCTGCCCTGAGAGCTGATCGCTTCACTTTGAAGCCCGTTTTTAAACTGCTCTCGTGTCAACATTTTGTACAGTACAGACATGAAACTTAGATCAATCGTTTCAGCTGATTCTTGTAATGCTCACCGTGCAGTCCTTTTTTGATAGCTATCGCAGTTTTGGCACAGCATTTGCCCGTATACCCGGAAGTACCCAGCTTGACTTCACCGCTCTGTACCAGCATACAGCATCAGTACTTACTCTGCTGCTGTGTGGGCTGGTGTGTCATGGCTAATTGGTTAAGCTGTTAGCTGAGCAGTTAGCGCATCTGTCATATTATCCAGAGACTGGGGTTCAATTCTTGGTAAAGACTATTTTTTACTATCATGCATATTTCAGAACATACGTAAACACTTGCTACTCATTACAGTCTTTGCCATTTTAGCCCTCCAAAATTCAGGGCTGTCAGCTGTCATGCATTGCTCGTGAGACACACTCTCTCACTCTCCGGCTTCACACCACCTCCGTTTCCTCATCTTCTCAGTGTACAGCGTCATGACACAGACACGCGAAAAGGATTCTGTGAAATGTAGGCTGATGTACGCCAACACTTTACAAACAAGCGGACTCCGCTCCGCGCACTGCTGTCACATGAAACACTGCTCGCCATGTATTTTCACATCGAAATTAAATGTGACACCACCTCCGTCTCTTCATGTTACTTCTTTGCAAAGTCAGCTGACCCTCGTCCTCACTGTACAGCGTCATGACAGGGGAATGCGCAAAGGATTGTGGAAAATGTAGGCCGACAGCTGATCGCTTCACTTTTTAGCCCGTTTTTAAACTGTTCTCGTGTCAACATTTTCTACAGTACAGACACGAAGCTTACATCAATCGTTTCAGCTGATTCTTGTAATGCTCATGGTGCAGTCCTTTTTTTGATAGCCATCACAGTTTTGGCACAGCATTAGCTCGTTAACCGGGCAGTATCCAGCTTCATCATCCACCCACATTAAATGTGGCCCCACCTCTGTCTCTTCATGTTAGTGCTTTGCAAAGTCAGCAGGCAGAGCAGCTCCTCTTCCTCGTCCTCAGTGTACAGCGTCATGACAGAGAAATGGAAAACAATGTGCAAGGTTAGTGGGAAATGTAGGCTTTCACATTCATTTCACAAGAAAATAATATGCAGCAGTGCGCTCGACTATGACAGCTCTGACGCCCGCGGACATTCCTCTCTGCTCACAGTCGGCCAGACTCTGGGTGCGTACACAGGTATACGCCATATACACACTAGAAAAGTCTCCGAAATACCATATAACCACAACAAAATGCACAAGGATACGTATAGCAGCATGCTTGTGTGACTTTCACTTTCTCTCAGCCCGTGTGTGTGCGCTCCTCTGTCTGCCGGTGAGCGTAAAGACGCAGATAGACGCACATCGCAGGGACAGTGAGGGACCATCAGTCACTCTGTGTGATTTTATCATTCACACGGTGTCTTGACAGCTCATGTGCCCGGTTTAAGTGAACAAAAGACTTCAAAAACTGACGAGTCAGCCTTTCATTTATCAAAACTCTACATTCTTCATCAGTCCAGCTCTTGTTTTCCCTCACTCACTGTTTTCTAAATAATAAATTCATCTTGAGGGATCCTCCATCACTTATTCTCCATGATATCAGAACAATCTTTGAAGGATCAAGCTTCAAATACAGTCTACTAGTGGAGCGGTTCCCAACCTATAGGTGGAGGCCCATTGTGGGTCTCAGAGCTGTATTCAGTGGACGGTGTATTAATCTGCTCAAAATGTGGCAAAAATGTCTTCAGTGTATGGAGGCCCTAAGAGGACAAACATCATCAGAGTATGTCAGATTATACCCACTAGAATAAACCAGACTACACACAAATATTACACTGTTTTACATTTCTCTACTCAGATATTCCTGTCCAGAATTACAAATTCATGTATGTAGGCTATTATTACTTTGAGTTTGATGTTCGAGTATAGATTTGTTGATTTAAAAATGAAGTAGTGATAACTTTGACCTAGATGTTAACTTGAGATATTCTGACTGTTAATGTCCACTCCTTATTGTCCTCCAATGAAAATCACCTCTGTTTACATTAATGTTCAAGTCAGATGCTTTTATACTGGATAGTTCATAGTGTTGTGGACTTGTAGCTTACAGATTGATGCAAAAACAGTTTTCATTTACTAAAGGAAAATTAAATGTAGGCTAATTATGCATATTCAATTGCAGTTCGTAATTTAACCCTTTAAAGCCTGAATGCACAAATAATAGCCAGAACATTCTTTTTTTGGAGCTGAAATGTTTATTTCACTTCCTACTGAAATCCAACAAAGTCACAATTTCCGTAACATTTAACATAAATATGTCTTTAGCGGCAAAGTTGCTGACTCCCCCTCCAGGGGCCTGTGTTCAAATTCTGGCGAAGGTAGTTGTACTTTTCAAGTGTGTGTCCAATACAGACTGCTGATTACTACAGCTCCTTGCTGTATGCATCTGGCTGCTGTCCTGTCAGTCTGGATGTCACAGGTTGTCAGTCATTCAACCTTTCACTTCCATACAACTTCATTCTTTTCCTGTCTTTACAATGCAAATTTGATAACATATTTCACACTTCTGCTACTGATTACCATCTTTGTCATTTTAGCACTAACAAATTTTACTCTTTTAATCATAGTTTACAACTTCTTCATGATATCCAAACATTTATACAGCTTTCTGCAATTTCCTTTCACATTTATTCATTTTCAGCTTTCTTTCACAACTGTAACCATTTTTATTACACATTTCCCACATTTGCAGCTGTGCTTTACTGCTTCCGACTATTTTATGTCACATTTTCACATTTTCAGGTTTGTTTGCATTGCTTTTAGCCATTTCATTTCACAGTTCCAGCATTCAGACTCAGCATTTCAACGCATTTGCTGCAAGGAAATGCAATTTTTCTAGTTTTGAAGACTGAGGTGCAGCAGAAGAGAAAGAGAAAAGAGAATATAAGAAGAAGGAGGTGCGACACAAAGAGGGGACACCGGATGAACTGAACAATTTAGAGGATGACAAGGAAACTATCTGTGGACTTTGATTCTTTGAAGCAAAATTTCACATCATCGTCTGGACACACACAAGCGGTAAGAGGTGTACTTGCCCTCTGAAATGATACTTTGTATCACGTCACATAATGTTAGGCAATCATCTCACTTCCCTCCACTGATTAGGCCTAATATAACAGCTGCGGCCGACTGAGCTGCAGGTTCTGTGACAAGAGCTGGTTAGGGAGAGAATTTTGTGTCTTTATGATGCAATCAAAAAGAATAGATCTAAAAACAAAACAAAAAAACATTGCATACAAAATTTTGATTTCAAAAATACAAAACAAATGCAGGTGAACAAGTTACATACATTTGTGATTAAAATTGTATCTTGATAAATCCACAGGTTTTGTTTACAAACCAAAATATTATTCTTATGTACCACAGATTCGTTTGTGTTTCCTGAAGTTTTGTTTGTGTTTTTAAAAGTTTTGCTTGCGTTACATATGCAAAATATAATCTTTTCAAAATGTTGACACACTTTTAAACTATTTTGCTGCTAATTAAAAAAGCATTGCTTGTGACCTTTTTAAAATCTTTTTATAACAATATATTTACCTTTGTGGATTGGTTATGTTCTTGCCGGCTTGTGTTTGTTTGTCTGTTTGTTTGTTTGTGAGCGAGGTTACACAAAAACTACTGGACAGATTTTGCTGAAATTTTCAGGAGATGCTGGCAATGGCCAAACTTAAAAATGGTTAGATTTTAGTGGTGATCCAGATAACCGCCATGAGCGAACAATTGGTTTGGCTCAATAACTGTCGAACTAATAATGATATACTTGATTCTGAGTGCTAGGTGCGGGTTTTCAGGGTGAAGGAATCATATTATGATGGTAACTTTATCATGGAACTATTGCTTAGATGTAACAGCAATATGTGATCTACCTTGGCAGAGGTTTCCACTCTCTGAGTGCTTTCTAGTCTTTATTGTGATAAAGCCCGAGTCTTCTAATGTACTGATATAGACAGCTCGAGTTGTGATAATTTTGCCTTAAAAATGCCACTTATGTATATAAATGTAAGCTTACTCCTGGGTACTGTAATTTTATTCAAATAAAACCAATGCATCTGTTCAGGTCAGTTTGTAGGAATATTCTTGCAATAACTGATGGTTTAACTCTATCCTAATCGCCTACACTTGAATATAAATGCAGTTTTTAAGCTCCTGCACTTTTGATGTTGTGGTTCATTCAATAATAGAAAATGGATCTGGTGTGGAAAATTATACAACCTGAATGCATGGTTTTGATAACAGAAGTGTTTCCTTGAATGGCTAAATGCAGTTTCACACACCTCGCCGCACTTTCAAGAAGCAGGCCAGTACAAATATGTGCGCCTAGAAAGTACAGGCATGTCTGCAGGCTATGGAAGAAAAAGTCTCCTGACTTCAGCTGTGTTTTTGTGTCCTTTAGTTTAAAAAGAAGTGAAACTGACCTCCATGTTGTAGTGGGAGACAACAGCTGTCCTTTGTCAGACTCAGCACTGACAAAGGACAGCTAAATTGTTTTCGGTGCCACATGTTTTTGAAACATGTTTTTTTTTTTTTTTTTTTTTTTTTTTTTATAAAAAAGGTATATACAAGCCTTTTGTAAATACCTTTGAATTTTTGTACAACCCTGAATCCTTCATGAAAACATCAACTGCTCCTCTGCCTGTTCCTTAAGCTTTTGGGTCCAACTAAACATCACATCTGGGTCATATCCTGACAGTTTAATTACTATCATATCATAGCTTGAGATTCTGGCAGAGAATTCAGTGTTGAGAGAGGAAACAGAGCAGTTGTGGGAAGATTTTTGATAGTTTAGTATACTATAGGATAGGATAGTATTGTTGCTCTCCTTACTACCATCTCTGGAAGAAAACTCTTCTCCTTGCAGAGTTAAAAAGCCACTGACCGAGAGTCAGTTGCACTAATGCCTCAATATCCTCCTTTTTTGTTGTGTCAGGCATGGAAGTAATAATTCAGCTGTGCTATGATGACTTGCCTACCTTAAGGCGGTCAATCAAAGTCTATGGTCCCTTTAAATACCAATATCACAAGTGACATCACAGCATAAGCTGGAGACAAAATAACACAAAACAGGAAGCAACCATAAATTGCCATCATAGGCAGCCAGGCAGCACCAGCGTAGTGGGCCCTTGGTTTATAGCTTTGTCACTGTAAGATCTAATTTGAAAGCAGCTATACAACGTACCATTAAAGAAGAGGGTCGTCATACAGCAGTATGGAGCTGACAGCAGGAGCCATTTATTTGAATGTTGGATTGTGGCGATACTCTGACTATTCAGTGGTCATCAGTATCAACTCATATTTCTTGGAACCCTTCTAGAGGGGATCCAAAAAACTGTACCAGTTAAAAGGTACGATCCTTAATGGAAAACCAAAGACACCAAGTGAAGTTTGAGGCGAGTTGAGCCAATACCACACTGTGGAAGTTGTGAGAGTAAAGGCTTGGTTATGCTTCCTGTACAGATCACGGACATACACTAAATGTTGCAGGATCATGACATTGAAACACTGTATGGGGAAGTGTCTTTAAAATAGTAACATCTATCGAATGGTTTGACCAAAGATATCAAAGACAATTGCTTGTGGGTCATTCCATGTGAACTCAACTAGAGGTCCCTTGGTGACCAACTCAGACTAAAAAAATTGTGTTGGTGCCTCTACAATGAACCTATGCAAAGTTATAGGGGTTTCTGGTTATTGGGTTGCCAGTCAAAAACTGGTCAAAGGGTATTTTTTAAGCCAGAACCATGTTTAGGATCGCCTAACTTCTAAATTAAGACCTTTGCAGGGTCAAGTACCCTCCTACAGACAGCCCTGTCCTCAAATTGAAGGTATCCAGTATCAATAGCCTGTTGTCAATTATTGTAGGCTGATACTGGCCCTCTGGAAATTAATTTTTTCAATTTTTGCACTAATTTGGAGACCAATAACTCAGACACTAGAAGAGAGAGGCCATTTTCTGTTGACATAATCTGAAAGCATGGGCCCATATTACCCAGGAAAGCAAGTTTCAGATAGAAATCTTTGATGTTTCAGAGATATTGGCCTTCAAAAGTGGCTTCTCAGAACATACATAATCGCGAGTATATTGAACTCTTACCCCTGTATCATGAATTAATTGTTTGGCCAGATTCTTGTCGATACTCAGTTATAACATTATATTTCGCCAGTGACAGACAAACAAGTAAAAAACAACTTGCTTGCTAGCACTAGTCAACGTGTCTAGATGTCTTTTGCTCCATCCAAGCTCTGCACACAAAGACAAAGTGCCTGCTACCAAACTGAGTATTAAGCCTAGTCGTACATAGAGCATGTATGAAAATGTTGTTTTTTTTCTTGCAGTTTGTAAACTGTTCCCAGATATTTAAAGTTTTTTTTTGCATGCTGTGTGATCCTGAATGACCTGTTGCATAATCCCTGAAAATCTTTAAGGTAATCACACAGAAAAAAAGAATAGAGCAAAGTCTGAAAAAACAGATTTCTCTAGGAACAGACACATTTTTGTTTGCCTTACTTTCCTGGTATGCTTCTCCTCGTGGAGTCCATTGCTAAGAGATCAAGATCTGCTAATATAGGTCTGTGTCTATATACAGACACATGACTTTCAGATGAAATTTCTTTCTGCATCTTTGCCAACTGAATCTGTCAGGATCCAGCAAGTAACGGTATTTTTTTCAGGTTGAGCTCCCCAGCGGATTCCCAGCCTCTGGTGGAGCATGTGACTGCAAAGACTCCTGGGCTCTCGCTGTGAGCTGAAGTAGAGGCATGTGAGTTTGTTTAGCAGAAGGGTTTCACTTTAACTGAACTACAGTCTTTAGCTGCCAGTGTCTGCATCTCTCAGCACTGTCTGCAGAATCCTCTTTGAATATTCATCCTCCCAGAGAGCCCACATTGTTATGAGTCTAGTTTCTATCAGATGCTTTGTTAGCAAGTTGAATCAAGGACTTGTTTATTAGTTAAACAATGACAAACATTATAAGTAGAGTCTTAACTCTCTGGCCTTGCATGTGAAGCATTCTCAGAGCTGCAAACAAACATTACCTTGTTTATTTCGGAGGTGTTGCAGTTATAGTTCAGTCAGATGCCCGACGTGAAAAATCCTACGGGCAATTTAAGCAGAACATTTAATACACTTTAATCTGGGTTTACTTTCAGAATAGTTTAGTCTTTGTGCATTTAGGCCTATGAACTTCAGTCAGGCCTGTATCCCTCTTTGTCTGTTTTTCTTCCATTTCAGTTCAACTTCAGCACGTTGCTTTTAGAGTCCAGCCTCCCTGTTATGAAAAATATATGAAAACGTATGTGTTTAGGTCAATCTCTTGCCACAGTCTTTGCTGTGCAGCTGATCTGCAGCTCTGAAACATTCTCATGACCCTGAAGAATGTGATGCTGCAGGGATTTGACGAGGGGATAAACAGAGAGCCAGAGGAAAGTTTCAGGCTTGGGCAAGGTGAAAACTGAGTGATTGTGTATAAGAATGGTCTGGGCTTCTTGAGGTCCTGATTATGAAATGCAGTTACTCATTGATTTTTGAACTGCTTCTGCACATGCATTTCAAAAGATGAAATCTATCAATGCCTTGAGAGGCAGCCACAGCTGTGAACCAAATTATTTTGTATTTCTGATTTTATAAATATTGTTGATTGGTCTATTCTTCACAGAAAAGATTGAAGAGCCCCTAACTAAATCAGGATTCATTTATGGAATAAACATAAATCAAAATAACTGTACAAAGGCGACCTAAGTTGTAATAGGGCCTTTCAGAATATACACTTTCAGCAATACAGTCCCATATTTTGCCTCAGCTCTGGTTTATATATTAATTTTTGATGACTGCTAGAGTATGTTCACTCTAGCTTATACTAAAAGAACCTTTAGTTTTCACTTGGCGAGTATACCCTGATCCAGCTGTATTCTCTCTTCATCTGAAATGCTCTGTTGGAATTCCCTCTTCTCTGAATTCCCTGAAATCCCTGTTTTGTGATTATCTGGATTGAATATTGATGGTTAGTAATTAAAGACAGGTTCCAAAACTGACCTTCTGACTCTGACTTTTGATCAGGGAATAAAGAAGTGGCATCAAAAAATGTTGTACTTGGCGTAAACTTATACATGACTGTTAAAGTACAGTCATGTATAAACTCTCTGAGATTTACCCATCATGATATGTTGTGAATGGATGATCTATATTGATTTAAATGACTGAGAAAGGGAGAGCGAGGGAGAGCAGTGTGTGGAAGTCCTGTCCCTGTCCCTATTGTCTTCATCAGTTTATCCCATTAACAGAGCTTTCCATCCTGCTGCTGGACGATGCAGCACGATGAGCCTTTAAGTGCTATAGTTCAGTAAGCCGAGGCATATACAGAACTTTGAGAGGAATGCTAAACAAGAGTACTAACTTAGGCAGGGGCAGCTTCTTGTTTATGTACTCAAACTATAACAACTGACTGTAAATAAATCTACCTTTGTTTTGCTGAAGTTAGGTAAAACTCCTCTCTTTTGCTTGTTGTAAATAAGGCTCAGATCTCCTACCTCAGAACAGATGGACTCTGTGTTATTTGTCTGTTGATTTATTTATGTATTCATTATGTATTGATTTGATTATTTCATGAATCATTTGAATTATTAAGGTGTCTCCAGGTGCTGTGGATTAAATTATGCAGAAGTTAATTTGCTTTGATTAGTATGTAGGAAAGTTAGAATTTTTTTTTTCTCTGTTATACTCTAAAGAATTCTGAGTGAGGATTAGCTTCAGGCTAACAGGGTGAGGCCTTGAGTCTTTTACCTGCACCATCTATCATCAACTCAAAACAGTTTCCTCAAACGTAAAGTCACATGGAGAGAGAGTGAGGGCATCTTTACAAGTCTTTAAATTACTTTTGGAAAGAAGGGACAAAGTGTTTGTTGTGTTTGTTGGCCCATAGGGAAAGGCTGTCCTAAAAATATCTTTTGACACTTAGTATGATACAAATTTCAGTCACACAGTGGTGATTTGTGACAGTATTCTGTGAAAAAAAGAGGACTGTTAAATTTGAAGCTGCTAAGGAGGGTTGTATAAATCGTTGAAACCAATCTTTCAAAGTAAAACAGGCTAATACTTGAAATACTTATTCACAGTATTGTTTAGTTTTTCATGGAGTTATGGATTAGGTCTGATTATTCAATAGGATAATATCCTTTTCATGAGGGAAAGGAAAGAAAAAAGCACTCAGACTTAAGGAGAGCATTAGTCTTTGAGGAGAGCAGATGTTTCCAAAGAAAGCATCCACATACATTATGCATATAAAATTATTTCTGTTTTGATGCCATGTGTTGCTGATTTATAGAGCTGTGTTTCTCTCACACGGTTAATAGGTTTATGAGATGCCTTTGTGTTGTGTTTTTTTTCCTCTTTTTCAAATTAATAAGTCGAGTGAAAACATAACTCTCTGTGGAAGTGTTTGTATTCTGTAGGCCTGTGTATTAGGCTAAACATATTCATAAACGTGGAAATCATCCTAAGCCAGATGAAGAATGGAGGAAGAATCAGTTAACCTAGATTGTGATGTTTTACACAGAAAGTTAGATTTCACTTTGAATGTAATTTGATATTTTATTTTGGTGGCCATATTGCAACGATATAAAAAATTTGTGTTTGAAGGATCAGGTAATCATTATTCCCCCCTATTGGTTTGCTTTTGAGTGTTTTTCATTCATTCATTCATTCAAACCTTTATTTATTCTCGAAAAGACATTGAGGTTTCCCTCATTTTCAATGTCGTCGAGATCACAGACATTACATGAACAATAAAAAAGCAATCAATTGCAACAGCAAAGAAATCAATAAAAAACAGTTACAAACAGAGGTACAGTGGTCAGTAATCAAGGTCTTAAACTCTGTAAGAGAGGGAAAGGCTGTTAATTTTAGGGTTTGTTGGAGGAAATTCCATGAGTGAGGGGCATCAAAGGAAAATGCCAATTTACCAAGTTCAGTGTAGACTCGAGGAACTTTTAGAGTGAGTGACCTGGAGGAACGAGTCATGTAGGAGCAATCATAAAACGTCAACAAACTTGTGAGGTAGGGTGGTAGTCTGTTAGTAAGGGCTTTGAAAATATACAAAAACCAATGTTTGTTCCTTCTCTGCTCAAGTGATGGCCAACCAGCCTTCTCATAGAGGATGCAATGATGAGTGTTGTACCTGTCACCAGTTATGAATCGGAGAGCAGAGTGGTATACCGAGTCCAGGGGCTTGAGAGTTGAAATTGCCGCATGTCTATAAATTATATCGCCATAATCCAAGACAGATAAGAACATGGCTTCCACAATTCTTTTACGGCATGAGATTGGAAAACAAGATTTATTTCTATAAAGGAAACCAACTCTCTGTCGCAACTGGGTGACAAGAGTGTTAATATGATGTTTAAATGTAAATTCATCATCAAGCCATATCCCAAGGTATTTAAACTCAGTGACTCTCTCTTGATCCTTGTTCCATTTGAAGTTAATAGTTCTATGTTTTCAGATTTAATATTCCTAGCCCTGGAGAACAGCATGAATTTTGTTTTGCTTTCATTAAGTACAAGTTAAAGGTTAATAAGAGACTCTTGTAGAGTGTTAAAAGCAAGTTGCAAGTTGTCAATGGCTGATTGAACAGTATCCGCAACACAATAAACAATAGCATCATCTGCATAAAGATGTGTATGACAGTTTTGCAGAGTAGAGACAATATCATTGATGTATACAGTGAAAAGCATAGGGCCCAGAATTGAACCCTGTGGCACACCTCTATCAATCAATAAAAAATCTGATTTGGCCTGACCTACTTTAACACATTGAGATCTGTCAAACAAATAATCCTGAAACCAGGCACATGAACCTTCATCCAAACCGATCCCTGATAGCTTTCTTAACAGTAGAAAGTGATCAACTGTGTCAAAAGCTTTCGAAAGATCTATAAAAAGAGCAGCACCGTGTTGCTTCTTGTCTAATGCGGATATTATGTCATTTGTAACTAATGTAATGGCTGAAACTGTGCTGTGATTCTGTCTGAACCAGACTGATGTTGGTTGAGAATTGAGTGATTTGAAAGAAAGGACTTTAGTTGATTGTTGACCAAGGATTCCAAGACTTTTGACAAACAGGGTTATTTGGAGATTGGGCGGTAGTTGTTTAGATCTTCTTGAACACCACCTTTATGTAAGGGAACCACATGAGCAGATTTCCATAAATTTGGAAATCTGCCTGTAGATCCTGAGAGATTAAAAATGTATGTCAGCTGTCTAGAAATGTCAGCAGTGTCTCCACGTCACATTCTCTAAGTTGGTCCCAGGTACTAAAGTCAAGCCAGTACCATGTAGTGGACTCCACCAGTAGATCTCCATCCGCAGCCATAGGAGTAAACAGGTGCACTTGTTTTAGTTCACCCTAGGAAAGAGAGGGGTGGGTTTAGTTTGAGCTCATTTGTATTAAGAGACACACATCAGAATGTACTGTTTTGTGGAAAGCTGTTTAGTGCTGACCTATGGAAAGCCAAAAATCTCCTCTGGAGATGGAGTGAATTACGTTTTGACAAAAGTATAACAAAGATGTTTGTCTGACAAGGTGAAAGTAGGGTATGATGATTTGTCTCCTTAAGATTGGATTTTAAAGTCCTGCATGTCCAAGTTGAATAGTATTAATGGAATAGATCTATCCGACATCAGGCTTCTTCTTCAATTCCTTTTGATTTGTACCTTTTTTTTTTTTAACAGGAAATATACGTTATTTTAAGAACAGTTTCATTTTTGTCTCTTTCAGAATCATGATCTTTATTTCCCTGCACGCTGAAGATGTTTACTCTAATTATTGTTCCTTCTTCTTTTGCAGAGTAATCCTTTTCTTCTGAGTCGGGGCAGAGGAGAATCACAAGACTGTGACAGTAAGTCCTGACATTAAACACTTCATGCATGTTGAATGTCAGCAAAGAGAGACTTTAACATGCAGTCTTTGGTAAAAAGTTCAGGGCTGGTGAGAGTTTAAAACATGTGCTTGATGAGACTTAGACTGAGGAGATGCATGTCAGCACAAACTACGAGCATAGGTCAGTGTCGCTGTCTGGTTGTTAGGTTTTAATGAGTTTTCTCCGCCAGAAGTCACATGTAACACAAGCAGCCCAGGTTTGGCCAATGTCTGGCTCTAACATGAGAAGGAATTCAGAAGTCTTTGGATTTATTTTTTAGCATTGCTATCTTCTTCTGTCTCCTGTGCCTGCGGTCATGCATCATCCCAATTTTGAGACCCGCCACCCTCTCCAGACAGATAAGCAGCAGGAGACGGGTGTAGATCTACTTAATAATTTCAACAAGAACCGTAACAGTACGTCAACTCTCACACAAAAGTTCCCAGCGGGCACCTGATGTCAATTCAACATCAATATGACATTAAACACTGACATCAAATTGTCATCATAATTTGGTCAGAAACGTAAATCAACATGACATCAATCCTTTGACATCAATTTGATATATGTCAAATAATGATTTAATTTATGTTATTTTCACATTATTTCTATGTCAAACTTATGTAAAAAAAAAAAAAAAAAAAAACAATAAAAATGCTCAGATGGAATAATCCTGCACCGTGACACAGAACTTCTTAACCTGAGTGACGCAACAGAGCTCAATGACTTGATAGAGACCCACACAGCTTCCACTCCTTACCAGGATTTGAAACCCTCACCACCCGTTTATTAACCCATCACTCGGTAGGTAACAACGAAGTGCCTGATGTTGGTTGATGTATTTTCTGCATGAATATTTAGATTGAGAGTTTAATAGCCTTATGCTAGTTGCCAAGTCTTCTGTTTGTTATCACCCCTAATGCAAGAACAAAAAAATCACACACACTGCAAAATGCTTCAAATTGAGTGGTTTTATTGGGACATCAATGTGACATCAATTCAATGCCTGGTTTTTAGACATCAAATCAACGTCAATTTGATGTCAAGTTTTGTGCAGCAACGTTGTTTTGGTGTCAAATATATTGATTAACAATGTATAATGCAGTAATTGGATGTGAGCTCGATCCTTTGGTTGGATCTTTTTACAACCATAATGAGGTCAAAGCTTCTGTAGGCTATTTATAATGGTAGTCAAAATCTTGACCAATCTTCAACATCAAATTAATGTCACGGTGCCCGCTGGTTTTTAGAATTTTTGTCTGTCAAATAAAAAATGCCTGTTGCCCTCAACTGCAAACACACTAAAAGTCTGTGGGATTTTTCACTGGATCATTGCTGATAAAAAGCTCTGTAGTAAACAAAAATTATTAACTTACATGTTCCGCTCTTTGTGATAATCTTAACAAATGAACCCACTTTGCATGATGTTTTGAGTCTAAACGAAATCTTTGAGAGTGAAAAGCTATTATTAAGCTACTATGGAACTACAACATGGTGGTTCAGCTTAGAGATGTATAACATCTTGAGGTCATGTCTTTTTCTTATAATTCAGTGGCCTGATCGAGTTGGTCCCCATGGCTAGGGCAGTAATATATGAATTATTGATTATTAAAATTCAATCAGAAATGCTTGCCGTCAGGTCCCCTGTCATTTTTATAGTCCTGGTTGGCGGTTCATTAGCAACCATCATTTTAAACACACAACAGTGGTTTAAGATTTAAATGCAGGCAATGTCCTGCATTTTATTATCTGCTATTAAATACCAAAATCTCATGTGTGTATTTTCATGAAACTTATTTCAGGCATCCATCCAAAAACAGTTTTCTACATCCTATATAGTTTCAGGCTTGGGAAACAGGAAGTACTAAATACTAACTCACTTCTGTGTTCTTGGACTCGTTCCTGCACCACTCTATAACTGTATTACATGTGAAACCAAGGACAAAGTGTTTTGCTGCACCTCTTCTTGTGTTTTACGAAGTAAATATGTCATAGTAAATTTAGCCTTTCAATTCACTAATTTGGGCTCAAACTGGCTGCAGGATCTCAGTTGCTCGTGACAACAAGTAATACCTGTACCTCTGTCAGATGGATCTTTCAGTGAGTTTAAGTGTTAAACCATCTTCTATATTAAAGAAGTGAAAGATGCTTGGACTGCAGCTCTGACCATCAGTCCAGTTGTGGAGTAAAAAAAGGAATCACAGTACCTTGAAGTTCTTTATCTCAGCAGATAATAAAAAATATATTTGGCCCTGTCTGTAAAGTGTGAGTCACAGATGTGTCTGGTGAAGCCCCTGGGCTCAGGGTGTTTTTCTGTTTCTGTGTTTACGTGCAAGAAAATGTTGAAGCGCTGGCATGTTGTGGAGCTGATGAATATTCATGCTGAGTGTCCCTGTGGAATGATCCACTCTGGTAACTAATGTTGATAGACAGCTCTCTGACTTGAGTGCATGTTCACCTGCAGGCCAAATTAGACTAATTACCTCCATTAAGGACAAAGAGAAGTATATGAGAACACTCTCCTCTTCCTCACTTCCTTTGCTTCTGGTCTTTCCTTGCTGGACTGCACTGAAATGTAATCCCTAAATAACCAAGGGGATATTTTGAAGCAATGAAAAGGCCATTTCATTTAAAGTGCTTGTGAAAGGTTTTGTTTTATGTTTAAAATGTTATTTACAGTTTTAAAAGTGACCGATTTTCAGTTTATATCAGCTTACAATGCCCCCTGGTGGTTGTGTGTCTCTCTTAACAGGAGGATCTCTTGACAGCAGCACTAACTCACAGCCTCAGTCCACCTTCCTCTCATACAGGTATGTTTCCAGTACTTTCTCTAATGCTTGTGTGTGTGTGCACTATAAACTCCTGGCCCAACACACCGCTCCGGCCTACTGGTGCACCGCTGGGTGACACATTAGATGGAGCACCGTGCCCAATTTGGGTTGAGGAGCTCATAAATCTCTCCGTCCTCTGTACAGGAAAGAATGGGACGACTTGTTCCTCAACAGTAATTATCTGGCCCGGATCCGGCAGGCAGGCATTAATGGTCGACTGAGGAGCAGCCGCTTTCGGAGCGTATGTTGGAAGGTACCTGCCAAATGGATCAAGCACTTCTATCGAATTTGATCAACACGGCTTTGACAGTTCACCCGGCTGCAGAAAAGATGCAGCTCCAGCCACCTGCAGAGCTTTTTTTGTTTAGTTTGAAAGTGTGAATTTTCTGCGTGTCAATGACTTCTAATAGTCTTTGGAGGTAGCGTTACTCTGACCTGTGTGCTCTCTGTCTGCAGTTATATCTGGAGGCTCTCCCTGAAGATAAGAGTCAGTGGATCAACAAGACCAAAGAGCTGCGAGCTCAGTATGAGAAGATCAAAGAGACGGTGAGGGCGCCTCCATGTGGCTCATTTTACTCAGTGTGATGACAGGTTATTCATAAAGTCACCTCCAGCAACTTTGCATAGTTTTTTTTAGAAGTCTGTAGCAGTTTTTAAATTATTATTCTCATCATTGCCTTTCTAAAATCTGTTTACCAGAATTACTTATTGCATTCAACTAACTATCTTTATGAGTGAGTATTTGAGTCAATTTGTACAGCTATTCAAAAAGGTTTTAATACATTTAGAACGATGGGAGTCTAAAAAAGCTCCACATTGATTTCCAACATTTGCCAAAAGTGTTATTTCTCAGCCTCTTAACAGGTAGAGGCATGAAATGAAAATATGAAAGAAGTCTTAAAGTCTAAAATTTCCCCCTTAAAAGTAAAATATTGTCCTGCCAACAAAATGGTCGAATTTTTTATCAGCATCATCATCTTCCTTGACGCTGCCAAGTCTTGAGGGTAAAAGCGCACAAATGTTGAACAAGGTCTAAAAATTTTGAACTGAAAAGCACTGGACCAGTCAGCATTTGACCAAAGTCAAACCATAATTGAAACAAGCAAATTGTTGACTGTTTAGTCATTAAAAAAGTGATGCAGCACTTTGCAGCTGTCTCAAGGCACTGTTATTTTTCTCGTTTGTATTTCATGTTTTTCCCCATCAATCAGTCTTTCAGACTTAACTTGTATACCAGTAATCATGCCACAGAACTTGCAGCTTACATCCACAAGATATAGAATAACAAAACAACTGTCAACCTACCACCACGACTGAATAAACAAGTGGACAGGTAAATGAGATTAAACTGACGAGACACAGGAGGAAGGAACCAAAAAAACAGAAGAAACGTAAAGAAAAGCAATTTAATCTATCTAAAGATTGTAAAAAAAATCATAAATAAGGACTAAGATAAATGGATGAAAGATAAACAGACACAGACAGGCAGTATGTAATAACTTTGATGGAAAATGAAAAGATGTCCTCCATATTTGTAAGAAGTCAGGAAAGTGCCAAAATAATTCAGGTATAAGATAATATAAGACTAGACAAAGTGAGATAAAATGATCCTTTATTTATCTCTGAAAGGGAAATTCAATATTTGCAGCAGCACAAGGTAAAGTAGCAAACATCCATCCACCCATTATCTATACTGCTTATCTTTTTTGGGTCGCATGGGCGGGAGCCCCCCCCAGCTGACATTGGGCGAGAGATGTGGTACGTCCTGAACCGGCCACATGGGGTTACAGATGACCAGTCACACTCACAGTCATACCTAAGGTCAAGTTGGAGTCACCTGTTACCCTAATGAGTATGTTTTTGGTCTGTGGGAGGAAGTCAGAGTGCCTAGAGAGGACCCATACATGCACAGGGAGAACATGCAAACTCCACACAGAAAGGCCCTGACCAACACAGGGCTTCGAAACCAGTAGCCTTCTTGCTGTGAGGCACGTGCATTATCTGCACCACCTTGCTGCCCCAAGTAGCAAACAGTAAATTAGAGAAAATGGTTTGTATTCAGAATATGTAGAAATTGCAACTGCTCCTCTCAGCAGTGCTTTACAAACACATTCATACTGAAACATAGCCTCATCCTTACCAAAATAAATAAATAAATAAAGTAGAATCTGACTGAAATGTCTCATTGTTCTGCTGAAGTTGTTTGTTGTAAACAATGTAAAGATAGAAGTGAAGATTCAGTTATGGTCAGACCAATCATACTAACTTAACATCAATGAAGTGAGTGTGTCAGAATCTTGAGATCGACTAACCCTGCTGTGCAGATGGATCAGGCAGATCCGTCTTGCAAAGCTCCAATCTACAACAACTGTAAGCGGCCCAAAGCATGATGGCCCGATAGGAGTCCTTCAGAGTGGGAAGAGATGGGAGCCTCAGACAAGACAACAGCAGGAAGTGACTGCTTGATCAGCTCTTAGCATAGATGCTAGTAGCTTCAGTAGCAGTTTTATCAGATCTGAGCTGCATTTCTTTATTTCATGAAAAACAATACGAACTTCTTGAAAGAAAGGACATTTTGCTCCACTTCTGACATGTTTTTACTGGAGTTTGTTCATGGAAGTGGCTCACATTCTGTCCTTTACACCACAACAGTCACCCCTGCCTACTACATTATCTGATTGGCATGTAATGAATGTGACTGATTGTCCAATCACCTGCCAGACATGCCTTTGAAAGGTTCTGCCCATTTCCAAACACTTTCTGTGGGCTCTTTTCCAGATGAACAAGTGAAAAATATTGAATGGTCCTTCTGGTGTGTCTAGTTTGAGTTAAATGGGTTCTGTACTAGTTGTCTTTGATTACTGGGTGGGGGGTTCCTGGTCAGAGTGTCTCACAAACTGCTGACATCTACATGTTTCCTGTAATGACCTGTGTGATCTTAATAAGCAGAGATGGTCATTTAAGTTTGCTGAAATAACCAATCTTGTAGGATCCTCAGACTTGAAATGCACTGTATAATAAATGTTTGCTACACAAACAGGATGTACTGAGAACGTTAGTACCACTGTCCTTCTGTTTTTTTTTTTAATAACATCTAACACCTGACAACTTTTATTTGTAAACAACTTTTTTTCTGTCTCTTTTTGTGCTGAAGGTTCCCTGAGATTCGTTACTTTCAGGATGAGGATGTGAGGACCAAGCTGACAGACATCCTCTTCTGCTATGCCCATGAAAATGAACAGTTACTGTATAAACAGGTAAAACTTACCTCTTGTCACAATAAACTGTTCCCTGATTTAAAGAGTCAAAGTCAAACCTTCTTATTTGTATGCCTCCTCTTCATCAGCAGCCAGGACTGTGGACATTATGTTACAGGGTTGTCAGTACCCCAAGAACACTTTTAGGGTTTTTCTCAAGACTTTGGACAACATGCCCTCTGATACAAGGATGAACTCTTTAGTTTTGGAGAGTAAAAGGATGTCCAAGATCACAGATCCTCATGTTCATTCTTTGCTTGAAAGCATTATGTTCTAAGCATAATGTGCTTAGAGGGTTTTGTTCCAAAGCACTGACAAATATCTACTCTAACTCAATCATAGATTGATTTGATTTTGGAGGCACAAGGTCAAGGGTCACCGTGACTGAACTCTTATGAGAAGGGTAGTTTAAGACTGTTGTGAAGAGTTTTCTTCAAATTTAGCACAAACTTACATCTGAGCCCCTTTCACAAATGCAACCCAAACATTTCCAGGAAAATCAGGTAAACCTCCTCAGAAATTCCCCAACCTACTGATTCACAATACACCGGGATGGACAATAATCAACTTGATTAAAATCTACAATAATCTTATTTAGCCAAAGAAAGGCATATGGTAATACCATGTGACTGTTTGCTTCATAATTGGGGCGTTACTAACCATTCAGCCACAGAGACTTGCAGATAAGAGCAGCACAACTGAGGCATAATTTTTCTAACACAAACAGCAGAGTAAGCGAACACACACGCACAAACACACACATATTGAGCAGCACAGCATCCACCCCATGTACAGCGGTGTGTGTTTACAACATGTTCCAGCCTCTGATAGAAGTTTGTCTATGAATGAAAACATCATAAATGAGTGTGTCCGCTTTGCTGGGCATTGTTTTCTATCTGTAGCTTTGACTCGGACTATGTACTGGAATTATATCAATGTGGATCGTCTCTCACAGCAAACAGATTTCTTCCAGTTTGCCTGTGACTGAATGGAGGGATGGTGGTGGTTATGGGAAAATTAGGGGCCCTGTCAGGTTATTTTACTACGTTAATACTTCTTGTATTCACACATGCAGCTCACCTGGGTAAATTCAGGAACTTTAAAGGTTTTCTGCATGTGTGAAGAGAGTTTTGGACTTGGGGATTAACTGAAATTCAAATTTGTAACAAAACACACCCCTACACCTTTTAAAAATGTATAGATCACACTTCTACCCAATCATTCCCACCCCGTCCTCTTGACCCACCACTGTACTCTCTCTTTGCAGCTGTGGTATACAATGCACAGGCCTAAAACCACAGGCTGATGTTACAGTTTGCCATAAAACCTCCCAAATCAGTCCTTTTATGTCTCAGATTTGGTTTTCTTGCTGTGCTTTTGTGTCAAGGGTGGTGGTGGGGTCTCTCCATGTGTCCAGTGAGCTCAAAAGATGCCTTTGTAACCTAATCATTATCAGAGTCTGTAACAGGTGCCAGGGAATAAATAGCTGGCCATCGCAGCGTCATTTTTTGCAAACTGGAAGTGACACATGGCCGGGCAGTGGCTAACAATATCTAAATTAAAGCTGTCATCACACATTAGAAACCTCGTGGATCATTGTTAAAGAAAGACTGACCACAAATGAACCATAATTCCTCTTCTCTCTTTGCCCCCCTCTGTCCACAGGGGATGCACGAGCTGCTGGCTCCCATCGTGTTTGTGCTGCACTGTGACCACCAAGCCTTCCAGCACGCCAGTGAGACGGCCAGCCCCAGGTCAGTCTGACAGAGATGAAAAACCCTTCAGTGGCCCCTTAAGTAGCCATAAACACCTTTAAACCTGCCTGTGATTTAGGGGCTTGTACTCTTGTTAGAAGCCAGAATATTCCTCTTCATTTATTTGTGTAAATATTAAATTTGGTCTTTTCCTCTCCCCTCAGTGAGGAGATGAAGTGTCTGCTGAACCCAGGATACCTCGAGCATGATGCCTAGTGAGTACATAGTAATAAAACAAGTGTTATTATCCAGAAAAGTCATTACCTTTCATTAGAACTGGAGTAAGTAAACATTGTTTTAAATCCTTTTATACTTCCCTTTTTATCCCTCACACACTCCTCTGTCCATAGTGCCATGTTCTCCCAGCTGATGGAGACAGCAGAGCCGTGGTTCTCCAGCTTTGAGAGGGAAGTGAGGAAGGTCAGTTTGATAAGAAGAATTGTTTTTGGCATTTCAACAAACGATAAACGTCTGTTCCTGTAACACACTGCCAGCTGAGCATGCTATAATGCCTACTCAGTGGTATGCTTACATAAGGCCATTAACATCTTTACGTCATAATCCCAAAGATTTCAGTCCTTTTTGTTAAGGTGACAGGAGGTTCAAAGAAATACCTCAGCAAACACTGCTAGTGAAGACTAGTGAAGGAAATACATGTGTCTGTTGTTTGCATGCACAACACATTTACTAAAGGTTGTACATTTAAAACCATGAAATAACTTTGAGCACAACTTCAGAATAAATAAAGGTTGATACAGTTAAAATTGTTAGTTGAACAGTGGTGTTTGATCACAGAAAGCATTCTGTGCAGCCTAGTTTAGTGTTTGTGTTTGTACATAAGTGTTTCCCTCTGCAAAGGGGACAGTATCAGCAACCTCTCCATCGGAAAGTCAGTTCAAGAGCATCAGTCTACAACACAGTCGATCATAGATGCGTTTTTATTGGGAAAAGTCAGTCAGAGCCTGCTCCTCATGCTTCTTGAGTTCAAAAAGGGATATTCATCAGCTGTCTGACTCTGTTTATAAGATCATGAGAGGTAGGGCTTAATACATAAAAGTTATTGGGGAAAACGCGTCACTGTTGCTGTGCTACAGGAGAGGGATATAACATTATTAAATCATTTACAACTTAATAAGTGTTTTATCTGTGTAGAGATTAACTTATTACCTCCGCCAATACATACACACACACAAACACACACACATACAAAAAATAAGTCGGGTTTTCTCGCAATTGAAAGCAGAAATTCATTCAAGCATTAAAATATAATATTAAAATATATTTTCTTTGTTGTAAAATAACATTGATTTTCTCATACACTTTACAATTCCAAAACTGTGTGTGTCAATTTAAGTAGAGTTTAAACAGTTTATGCAACCACTGTCAACACCCATCAGAAGCAGCAATACTTCTGAAGGTAAGAAACAAACTGCCAACAAACCTGCAAAAGTAAGACGTTTTTGAAGTTTCAGTAGCACCTGGTGGAAATTGATGTTACCAGTGCCTATTGTTCTCAATATTCAACATTCAAACATATTCTTCTGAAATTACTTTCACTAATATTGTACAGATTTAGATGGATTTAATCCAGACTTATTACCTCGGCCAAGGAGGTTTTGTTTTTGCCGGCATTGGTTAGTCTGTCTGTCTGTCTGTCTGTTTGTGTTCAAGATAACTTGAAAAGTTATGGACGGATTTGGATGAAATTTTCAGGAAATGTGTGGAATGGGATAAGGAAAAAATGATTAGATTTTGGGACTGATCCGGATCACCATCCAGATACAGGAATTTTTTAAAAGGATTCTGTAACATTGCCAGATAGGACCATTTTCGCCAAAGTGGACTGAAGCTGCTTGGCGGAGGTCTGCGCTCTCTGAGTGCTTTTCTAGTTTATTAAGGTGGAGTCATAGTGCTTTATATAGAATCTAGTGGATCTTAAAGATAGGAGCTGTAGTGCCTGAAAACATGGCACAAGTGTCTGAAGGGGGGCATTGAATTCCTGCTGCAATTGTGTGCATAGAGGGGAACCAAATGGTACAAGGATATGGCATTTTGGAGAAGAAGATATCTCTTTTCTTAAAGGATGACCTTAATAAATGATTTAAAGTTTTAAAAACTGGACACAAAACCAATTGAAAGTTCTCATCAGAAGCACAATGAAGCTTTTGTAGCCAAATTTCCTACAAGAAAAAAAACAATGCTGTTCATTACAGAAGTGATTTTTCAGGAGAAGAAAAGAATTGAACTTCCACTAGAAGATAATTATTCAAGCACACTTCTTGGGGCCATGGATGGTGTCTGATGCTGCTCTGGCTTGGACCACATTGTCAGTATTGTGTTTCCTTGCTGCTGGTCTGCAGGTTTGTTCATCCATCCAATCGTCTATTTAACTCCATCCAGAAAAAAATGGACAAACAACTTATTTTCAAAAATGGTACAAATATACTCTTTGACTCGAAATTGAATGAGTGGTATTTGTTGGCACTTCATGTAAATATATGAAATACAAATACACACATATTGAAATAACTATCAGAGTGTTTATTGTTGCTTCACTATTTGTTATTGTCTAAAAAGATTTTCAAATGCGTGCACAGATTTGTACACAAATCCTTAAATACACACACAAATCCACTCATGTTTATACAGACTGGGTCTTTAATGGCAGAGGTGTGCATGTAAATAGACAGTCAGTTATAGTTTCCCTCAGCTATAATGGATGACAACTCAGAAGACTTTTCAGCCATTAATAAATACCCACATTTTTGTTAGTTGTTCTATGTATTTGCAGATCATTAAATTAATTGGTGGATCTGTTAATCTGTGAATGGATTTGAGAGTTGGTTCCACAACAACTATGACTCCATGAATTGCAATCCTGGGAGAATATACCAAGGTTATCATAAAAAAACACATATAATTGGATTTATATAGTGCATGTTTTTAACAAAAAGATCAAGGCCATAGACCAACAGTGTGGCGCGCATTGCCGAAAAGCAAGTGCTACAGCAACAGGCAGAGTGCAAAGGGGGTGGATTATGTGTCTTGACCATACTTGGGTGTGTTTTGGGTGTAACATGAATTGAATGAGTAAATGTCAGCTCTCCTTCCACATGATGCATAAAGGTGTTGCTATTACTGAGTAAAATCTCCTGATAAAACCAACAGGATCAGAAATGTCTATGTTTATGAGTCTCTCATACACTCAGTTATACATATTAGTTTAACCAGCTTCAAACTTTTATTTATTAATTTCCTCTGCTGCAATCCTTGGCTGTACTCTAATGTGTGTATAAAACTCACTGGACAACCAGAATGAATATCTGAGGTCAGAACTAGTGGTTGCAGTCATATCAATGTATAAAACATAAACATCGGTATAGCTCCCTGTTGCATCAGAGCCTCTGAATTTGTGTGGTATTGCATTCACATCCAGGGCACAAGAAGACAGATGTATGCTGCCTCCCAGTCCTCTGTCACATAAAAACTTAGCATGATTTTATCAACAAATGCACCAAACAAACTGTGTAGTCAGTGTTTGTTGTGACCTCAGGGATGTTTGGCCATTATTCTAATGCTTCCTCTTAAAACCATGATCAGGCTGTACAAGAGATGTGAGACTTGAGCCCAGGTTTCAGGTGGCATGAGCAACAAATGGGAGTGCATATCCATTTCCATCCTGAAGTATCTTGTGATTTGTCCTAACACCAGGGTTTGTGTACTTAGTCTCTTATTTGGTCTTTTCAAATACATAGCTAACATACAGATTGTAAATATAAAGCACAACACTTTGGTAGGATCTGAGGTGGTATTAAATTATTGACAGGATAACTAACACTGCTCCTATTGTTGTTTCTGTTTCAGTGATTGCGAGTAACTTTCAGACCTGCCTGGGCTTGCTAATGCACTACCCTCCATTAGGAGACATCAACTCTCTGCTGCAGAAGGCACTTTTCCTCCGGGATCCCAAAGTAAGCAAACTGCCCCTCTAGCATAATTAAATGTTAAATAATCCAATCTTATTTCTGTTATGATCATCAGCTAAGTACTGTGGCTGTTTGTGTATGTTTGTGTTACCTTATAATCTCTCCTTGAAGTCAGAGTGAGATTTATTAAGCCTTGAAATTTTACATGTTTGGTCACAAGTGTGAATGAGTATAGAAAAAGTCCTGCACTCATTTTTTCTGAAGCCTTTGGATCAGTCCCATTATTGTACTTACCCATACCCCTTGTTCTTGAGTGTTTCCTAGTCCCCTAAACAGAGTGAAAAGAGGTAATGTCTTAATATTTCCCTATGAAATGGGACGATACTTCAAGGTGCCGCTCATTTTCTGCCTAAAAGCAGATGAGGCGACTGGTTTGCTGTGGAGACCCTGATGGGACAGAACAGGGATGCATGTTTCATTGCTCATTCACATCTCTCATCATTTCACTGTCACTTTTTCAGATGACATTTTTTAAAATAAAAATAATGTAGAAACAGAAAATTTGATTGCTCATGATTTGGTAATGGCATCTCAACGTGAGACTGCTTCAGAGCTCTGTGGGTTTGTTTGTCCTCCC
Organism: Cetoscarus ocellatus; assembly: GCA_037902135.1. NCBI lineage: Eukaryota > Metazoa > Chordata > Actinopteri > Labriformes > Labridae > Cetoscarus > Cetoscarus ocellatus. The sequence continues at coordinate 676,591 of JBAMNC010000090.1, forward strand.
AGCTCGAGAGCTACAAAGCTACTGCTCTGCTCTTGTCCTGAATGTCCTAACCAGACACAACTGTAATACCAGTATGTACCACTTTTTGAATGCTTTTTAAAGATTAGATAACCAAGGATTATATGGACAAGGCATTTAAACAGTTAAAAATGGTTGTTGTGACCTGGAAGAGTTGTTAACATAGAAGCTTCTTTCACTGAAACGTTTCCTTTGAGGGATGAGTAGCCATCTTGCCAATGATTCGCAGAACATTTTAAGGCAACCCGAACAACCTCAGTTGAAAGAGCTAAGTACCCTTAACACTTCAACCTATGGCTCTGTTCAAACAAGAATGGGACTCCTTACCCCTTCACATGAGCGAGTAAAAAGTAGGGGTTGGGCCAATGGCAGCAGCAAGGGGTGAATTGGGACTGAGCCTTTCTTATGTTCCCTTAGTACATTATCTTACACTAAGAGCAGAGTTCTTAAAGATTTCCCTGATAGCATGTCGTACCTTCATCTGATTATATCAGAATGTTGTGTACGTTTGGCCATTGTATTAAGACTTCATGTAAACATTCAAATCACAAACATGCTATACATATGTGGGTCAAAACTGCACAGTTTCCTATCAAAGTGAAGGACTGCACAGAGGTACAGTGTCTTGATTGATCACCTTTCTGCAGTGCCCAGGATGTAAGCTGGCTTATATCTGCTCTTTTTTCCTACATTCAAACAGCTTGAGCCATCGCTACCACTTATGTGGTACTGTTGAGTGAGGAAGCATGCTTGATAACCTAAAATGATTTTCCTATTTATTTTAATTATATTGCAATGTGTTCATTATGTAATAAGGTCGCAATTCATGCTTTTTAGCACAGCAAACCTCATCTCTCTCATAAACTTTTAGGCCTGGACCCCACGTTTACGATATATTCCTAAACGCACATTTTTCCATCCCACTGGGCCTCTCAACCACACGACCACGGCGATTTCACCCACATAAACAGAGATATTTTGAAACGGATAAAAAAGTGGAGAAATAAAAAAATATCTGGTTGAGTGGATTCGTGTAGCGATGTTAAATGGAGCTGGTGTTGACGTGAAGACGTCAAGCGCCTAGCAACAAGCCACTGTAGCAACGGTTGTCAACAACAATAACGATGGCCGTAGTAGTAGTTTAATGTTACATGAAGTAACAAGTCCACCTCATCGTCCGTCTACACAAAAGACTCTATTTTATTAGTTTTTTTCGCCATCTTCTCACCAGTAACTTCAGCCGTTTGTTTGTTTTGGTTAAACCGTTAGATTGTTCTTCGTCCTGTTTTTGACAGTGCATGCTCATAACGTTCGTCTTCTGTGGTTTTCACATTTTGCTAACCTGTCACCTATAGGCCGGGCATGGTATTGCAGGCTTCAGAGGCGATCGTTTTCAGTTTTGCCTCTTCGTATGGACAGAGATAGTTCTGTGGTGTGGACAGAGTTTTTTTTTTTAAACAAGGACGAAGATATCCGGTTAAAAAATATCCATATACGTGTAGTCCAGGCCTAAAAGTTATTAGGTCATGTCTATAATGCCAAAATTGCCAGTGAATTATCTCCTCTGAGATTGCGAAGCTTGTTTTCATAGAAAACAAACCATTTACTTTTTATTATATGACCATGGAGTTGCTTTTTTTGCACTTTACACTGATGGAAAATTAGAACAAATCACAATCTTGAAATCAGTTGCCACTAAAACAATATGACAGCTTAGCTGAAATCTTACAATTTTAGTGTCTTTTTCTCTTAAAGATAGGATGTTTAACTTTGTGATCTTCTGTCTCAGAAACAAAGAGAGTGAAATCAAAATGTTGACACATGAGAAAACATAAGCTGTTTCCAAGTTATGTGAAAAAAACTTAGCTTCAATGTAAGTAAAAACATTCAAGGTTTTTTCAAGATAGGTGTTAAGGAGGATTATCATTTTACAAATAAAACTACAGTGTGTAGCTTTGTTTTTCTTTTACATTCTTGTTTTAATGTTGTCCCCCCTGTCCCCCTGCTCACGAACAGACTCCCATTCTACCTTTTACTTTTATTAAAATCTAGCTCTTGACTTTTGTGTCCTGAAAGCATCATTTCAGGTGCTGTAACCCAGCTAGCACCTAACTGTCCTGGTGCTAAACTATGGAGCCAAAACACTGACAGTAAGATTTGGTATTGAAAAAAAAACTTGGCATTGAAGAGAAACTTGCACTGGCGCTGAAACAAGTACTGACGTTGTAAAATGTTGAATTGAAAAATGAAAATACGAAATATTAAAAAAAAAAAATGTTTTTTTCAGGATATTCTTTTGTTTTATGATGTGTTTTTCAATGCCAATCCTTTTTTTTTTTTCCACTCTCTCTTTTTTCAGCTGTCACAGATTTTCAGTTTCAACTTACTGGCAGTGTTTTGATGTGGAGGGGAGGGGTGGGGGATGGGGGCGGGGCTTGGAGCGCGAGGACGCGCCTCCAGGTTTTGAGGAGAGGAGAGCGGAGAGGAGAGCGGCCTCTGTCGGCTACCAACAACACTGTTCTCCCCGCGGCTGTGATCGACACTGAGACCAATGGATGCAAGTTCACCTGAAGTCACAAACTGCCAGAAAGCCTCTTTCTTCAGTTGGTATTGTTCACATAGAACCTTGTGGCGTTAAAATCACTATATGCTTCATGTCATGCTAATTTAGCAATCGCGCTCACGTTCGCTAAGCTAGCTGATGTAAACCTGCTTTAAATCTTTAATACAGACACATAAACACTGACAGGAGGGATTCTTCATCACCACAAACATTATTTCACGGGGCGCCCTCCCAAATACACTTTAGGGAAAACACTGTGATATATTCGACTCCAACTTGTAAACTGTGGCACCCTGAGGTGTCCTTCCCTCTGATCGCCCCTCTGACTGACTGCAGTCCATCTATGAATCACAATTCAAGAAATAATGGCTTTAACATCAATATATCATGTAGGTTTGTTAAGTCATGATGAAATAATGTTTGTGGTGATGAAGAATCCCTCCTCCCTCAGTGTTTATGTGTCTGTAGTAAAGACTCAAAGCACGTTTACATCAGCTAGCTTAGCAAACGTTAGCACGATTGCTAAATTAGCATGACATGAAGCATTAAGTGATTTTAACGCCACAAGGTTCAATGTGAAAAATACCAACTGAAAAAACAGGCTTTCTGTCAGTTTGTGACTTCAGGCAATTTTGCATCCATTGGTCTCAGTGTCGATCACAGCCGCAGGGAGAACAGTGTTGTTGGTAGCCGACAGAGGCCGCTCTCCGCTCTCCTCTCCTCAAAACCTGGAAGCGCGTCCTCGCACTCCAAGCCCCGCCCCCATCCCCCACCCCTCCCCTCCACGTCAAAACACTGCCAGTAAGTTGAAACTGAAAAAATGAGAACTGTAACTGAAAACCAGAAAGTTGAAACTGGAAATCTGTGACGCTGAAAAAGAGTGTAAAAGAAAAAATCAGAAGATTGGCATTGAAAAACGCATCATAAAACAAAAAATATCCTGAAAAAAACAATAGCTTTTTTAATGTCTGTATTTTTATTTTTCAATTCAACATTTTACAATGCCAATACTTGTTTCAGAGCCAATACAAGTTTTTCTTCAATGCCAAGTTTTTTTTTCAATACCAAATCTTACTATCAGTGTTGTGGCTCCATACTAAACAATCCCCTTTTCCTCCTCTAAAGGCACTGACCCACACACTCAAACACAACAGCTTAAACCCCTCCTGTCTGCTCATGGATCAGAACTCAGGGAGGAGTTGATCAGATGTGACAGCATTTCCCTCATGTGAACGGCTGTGTCACAGCACGTCCACATCACAGTCGCACCTGGGGGAGCATCATCACAAATAACAGCGGGGGTGAGGAGGGGGCCAGGATCGAGCCTTGCTGCTCATATGTACTGACTCAGAAGCATCAAGACGCTCAGACATGCTTGTTTATGAAGTCAGGCGTGCACATGGGACATACTGGGAGTTGATGGGTCTTCTGTTTGTCACGCGTACCAGAAACTCTTAAGTCTCTCTGCTAAAGTTAAGCTGTATATTTTGTCTTTTTCTTTACAGAACAATCCTCGACCCGTCAACTACCAGTTTCAGCAGAACTTGGACTATTACAAAACAAGGGGTGCTGACCTGATGAACAAAACGCGGTAAAACACACAGTCATTTTTCATTGACCCCTTGTTAAGCCCTACTCTCCTAGTTCACTTTTTGTAGGTTAGAATTCACTCTTGTTGCCTCATAATTTGTGGTGAATTAATTTGACTTGTTATTGAAAGAACAGGGACAAAGACGGCAGTCTCAGAGAGCCAGCTGAGACAGACAACCTTTCACACTCACACCAGTACCTATGAGCAATGTAGAGTTACCAATTAACCTGACAAGTACAAATGTGAATATTTTAAATGATATGACCTTTTAAGATCCCTGTTACTGTTACTGTTCCAAACTGCTACTAGAGGCTAGAGGTTGGCTAGCTGCTGCTGGATCCTGGGCCTGGTGGTGGATGGCTATTTGCTGATGGAGCTTGGGCCTGCTGGTAAATGGCAGGCTGCGTCTAGAGCCTTTGGTCTCATGATAGATGGCTAGCTGCTGCTAGGTCCTGGACCTGAAAGGTAGTTGGCTGGTTGTTGCTGGAGCCAAGGCCTGATGGTGGATGGCTAGTTGTTGCTAAGGCCTGGACCTGGAATGGCCTGCTGCCTGGTGGTGGGTTGTCAGCTGCTGCTGGAGCCTGGCCCTGGGCCTTGTGGAGGCCTTAACTGGCATTGTCTAGATTGACATCAATTTCCAGATTTCACTTTACTCACAAAATATGCTCTTGTGTCATGAGAAAGGCCTCTTTATGGTTTTTATTAAGTTTAGAAGGAAGAAACCCTTTGGATTATTTAGATATCTGATAGATTCATCTAAATTCTCTGCAGCTGCTCATTTGAGGTCAATTCAACTTAAACCAAATCCTTGCTTAACAGGCAGCAGAGACATGATGTAATTTGTCAAACACACAGGACATGGGACCTTTAAATGCCCTTTAGCCTTTAAAAGAGGACTTCTTTGCACAAGACAAAAAGTCTGCAGCATCAGGACTCTCCCTTTCCCCGTCCTTACAGGGCAATTTGATTTAACAGCACCTACATTTATTATTATATATTATGTGTTGACACCAACCTGCTAATGAGCCTGGGGATGAAAATTAGCCCTTTGGCTATAATCCCATGCATTTACATGTAAATGTCCATTAATGCATACTGTCCCATTTTTAAAAAATGAATAAATCCTAAATCCTAAACATTTTTACTGTATTCTCCTTATTGACCTATTATTTTGCTGTCTCTGTAGAACTAGCTCCAGCACAAAGGCAGCCCCTCTCAACATCAACAAAGTCTCCAGCAGCCTCCTCAGCTTCAGCAGGAAGCTCATCTCTCTGGCCATCTCCAGCGGCTCCAGCAGCGTTTCACCCATCAACAGCGACATCCACTCCACCTCTTTCTCATCCTCCTCAGTGACTGCACCCATATCTGTGCCTGTACCTGTCTTACCTCACCCGCTGGCCAAGCATGCCGGTCCATCTCAGTAAAGGTGAGCAAAAGGACACACAGACAGCCTCTACAGCAGACTGATCGTCTAATGTGGGTGTTTTGTCATTGGCTGATGTGTAACTGTCCCGATCAGCTGCATGAACAGATTAACAGTTTGTGGCGGGGCAGTATCAGGTTTGACTCTCATGTCTATCAGATGTTGTTTCAGGTGGAGTGTCTCAGGTCTCTATCCCAGGGCAGACTCACACTGACACACAAGGTAACAGCTGCCATGGCAACCATTTGTGTGACACGCCTTCCCCCTCATGTCCACGCTTGTGTTGCATGTCTTTACACAATCTATCATTCATTGTTCATGCTGAAGCTTCTAGAATTATTAGAAATCATAGCATGTGTCCACAGCATGTAATGTGTATTCCTGACCAGCAGAGGGAGACAGCAGCTCTCTGCATCAGATCAAACTGACGACGAGAGCGTCATGGATGTGTTGTGCCATCATCTGCTTCTAGCATCGCTTTGTGCATGAAGAGCTTGTCATGATGTTTTGTGTGTGTTTGTGCTTTGTGGATCATTGTGGCTGCACATTCTGATTTTCTCATGTTTGGAAGGGAAAATAAAGCAAAGAAAAATACATCTGTGTAAAACAATGTTGGGGCATTTTATTTAATGTGAATGAAAAAAAGGGTCCTGCAATACAATTCAGCGTGCTAGTAATACCTTTGAAAAAAAAAGTGGAGTTAGTGGCTAATGACAGCAGAGTAATGAACTTCTTAAAGCTGCAGTACGTAGAAAGCCAGAAAATAGTTGATTTTTGAGTCTCATCTGAGTTAAGTTTCATTCGTCTCTGCCCTGAGCACCTCCTACCAGACAAGCACGTGCACACAGCATTTTTTCGACAGAGTTGCAATCGAGCCGCTGCTGGAATTCACCGGTCCACTTAGCACAATTCTGAGTAATGTCCGGCTAAACTGTTAGCAGCATGCAACTCACCGGTAGCCTTTTGTCATCTGCTTTCATGAAATCTAACTACACAACACAACTATCACTGCAACACATTACGGCAAATATTACAAGGTTATTCATTTAGCAGCTTACCTGTCCAAGAGAACGGTGGCCAGCTCCGAATCCAACTTCAGACCTATCCTGCAGTTCTCTCCATTTCTGTAATGCTCTGTTGATATTGACACGACTTTTGTTCCTTTTTGGGTCAGCCTCTCTTTTATGTTCTTTCTTTTCTAATTCTGTCTTCCTTTTTTTGGGTTGTTTAGCCTTGTAGGCAGTTGTAACCAATGCTGGAATAGCTGTTTTACCTGGTGCACTGTCTGCCATTGCTGCTTGCTCTCCTTCTGCCCGTGTCACGCAGTAGAACAGCCAATAGCAACGAAGTGGTCTGAGCTGACCTTTGATTGGTTGATGCACATCATCCCGATACTGATTCTTCTGAGGCTGAACACAGAGCCATGGTGAGGTGCAGAACCTATTGCTTGTCTCAGACCACTTGACTTACATTATGCTTGGAGGATATTATAAAAATTTTTACTCAATTGTACTAAAACAATGTTGCCTACTGCAGCTTTAAATTCATACATGCATGTGGCCTTTTTTGATAACCATGCAATTATCCGCAGAAAACTGTCTTTGCCTCACTTTTAATCACTGTTCTAGCACTGCATTTTGTATTTAGAGTTTACAGGACCTTGCAGCTTGAAAGGAAGTGCCTGCTGTTTAAGAAGTCATGTGTGGCATGTGAATATCAGGTTTACATTTGCTTTCAGTTTGAAAAGTGAAAGTAAACTGGATTTCAGTAAACAAGCCTGTACAAATAAATATTAATACAAAAATAAAATGTGATTCCTGTTTTTGTATTCCTCAGAGGAAATCATAAAATCTCTATTTTTCACATTTTTGATCAATCACAGCAGTAAGTAGCTCTTACATCTTGATTTAAAATCAAAGTTATGAATAAATAAGCCAGCTTGTTCCTCTGTGCACGGTAAACATTTTACACGTTATGAAAGATGCATTATCACCCAGTTAAACATTGTTAAGAAAGCTTCCTCAGTGTCTCTTAAATGTATATTTACTATGCCTTCACAGCAAATTGAGGTGCAGTTAGAAGCTTTGCATGCTGTGTTACGTGTTAGTTTTGGTCGTTAATATGGAAGTTTTTTTGGTTTCTTGCATGCTGATAGTTTTAGTTTATTATGTTTTATTTTTCCCCTACTTTTTTGGTGCGTAACCTCTTTTATTGCAGGTCCCAATTTGCCCCCAAGCTACTAGTTACACCCCTGACTCCTGTTCTTAAACCTGGAAATCAAAATTATTAATTGTGTGATTTTTGATTGTGCTTTGTAGGGTAAAGTACACAAAGGGGTGTTAAAATAACCTAAAATGGAGCTGATATGATAGCAGAAGCTTCAGAAGTCTAAGCTCAAACAAATCCAAAATTAATTTGAAGGAGAGTTTATTGACAATACAGAGCATATTACGTTTTGTTCTGCTTTGGCTCAAGCTCTAGTTATTGTACATTACTATTTATTATTATTTTCATACTGTTTATCACCTTAAAAAAATGATAACCCACCAAATATATTATAAATGTTTGGTTCTTTTCTTTAGACAGCTTTCTCTAGAGCAGTGGTTCTCAACTTTTTTGGGGTCCGGGACCCCCTGGATGTTTTTGATCTACCCTGAAGGACCACCCCATCCCCACCGTCGATACAGCATTTTAAATTGCATTACAGCATTTATTCACTCTTTGAGGCAAAAACAAGAGCTTCGTCAGATATGACTTACTAATTTTTCTAAACAAAAAACTTTAACGATCACTAACATGAACGAAAACGTCTCAGCCGCAGACAAACTGACATCTCTCCCTCCTTCAGCCACTCAGTGCAGCCTCCACACCAGAGTGAAGTCAGGGAGCGAGACAGACTTTTATCTCTGCAGATTCAGGATGATTGTTTTAAGTTATGAAACTGATCAGCGCACATCTGATTAACAGAAGTGGTTCTGTGGTAGTGAAAGAGTTTTAAGTCAGACGTGAAGAGGGGCTAATTAACACGAAGAAATATATAAATACATAAATATGCTGCGCAGTGTTGGAGAAGTTCCCATAACACAGAACCTGATGTTGTCACATCTTATGTCACATTAAGTGAGCCATTATTAAAGTAATTATGAGTATATTTTATTTCTGATGATCCCAAAGGCTGCTCCTCTTTACTGATGAGAGATCGCTGCGGAAGAGAAATTCAGGCACAAAGCCGTTACGCATGAAGTGAGCCATAGCGCGCGGAACAGGTGAAAAAAGAGACTAAAACTTTGTTTTATCATCTGTTCTGATGTTTCTTGATTTATCTGAGAGCAGATCAGACAGGGGCAGACTGCTCACTGACGCTGTCTCAGAAACACACGGGAGTGCGCAAATGTGCGCGGATGAGATGGACAGCAGTGGATCATCAGCGATCTGTTATTTATAAAAAGCTCAGGAACACGTCTGTATGAACCTTCACTGTAGATTATTTGTCTGTTTTTCATATAGAGCTGTTAAAAGCCGCCTTCATCATTAATTTTCCTCAATATCGCAATAGCCTAAATTCACAACTGACTTTCCTGGTCCTGAAAACTGTTATTTCCGTCTGATAAATCCCATTTAAGATGTTGGTGTAGTGTAAATAAAGTAATTTCATCAAATATCTTAATACAAACAGCGGAAAGACGTGTGATTCATGTTTTTGTCACTTATCCTGCGCGTAATAGAGACACCAAGTGTCGATCGCCCCAGCGCTCTCTTCTCAAACATTATTTAATGCTTGTCGAGGCAAAATCAACTAAAACTCTTTATTAGGAAAATAAGGGTAGCATTAATCATCTATATAGGCCCACTGGAACAGTAGGGGACTCAGGAAAGGATTCCGATTGTGTTAAGTTTGTATTAACAGCCCCATGCAGTAACTTTAAACAATGCAAACAGGAGTGAGATTTCTTATCAAAATTCAATAAATTACACTTGTGAAACATACAGTATGTAATTAAAGAAAGAAAAGTCATGTTACCTTCTGTAGTTTAGTTAGATCAAGGTCTCAGTCACATTTGAGTAAAATAATCTTATTTTTTATAAATGTAGTCCTCATCACTGTAATTGCAAGGACCCCTTGCAATTACACCGGACCCCAGGTTGAGAAACACTGCTCTAGAGGACCAATGCAGAGCTTCACAGCTCCACCTGCTGGTCATAGTATAGCCTATCAGTCCAATCCAGGTACAGTTACCTTGTGCTGTATCTACATTTACTGTTTTGACGTCTGTATTGACAATAAAAACAGATATTCTGAATCTTAGATTTGTCTGTCTAAAGTGTATAACCCTTTACAAGATTGTAATTTATTTATTTAAAGTACTTGTCAACAGGTAAGCTTCCTTCTAAATCAGGTAACTACACACAGATGTAATTTATTTTATTCTTTGATCTTTTGTTTTTCCATTGATGACAAAATATCTTAAAAATGAAACAGAAACAGACTCTCTCATACCTCAGATTATGGTTAATCAGGGTGGAAAGTGTATTGTGCTCGAGTAAAAGTACTGTAACTTTGTTTAGTTTTTGTTCACTCTTGCATTAGTGAAACTAGCACAAATAATCTACCAGAGTTAAAGTTACCAAGAAGCTAAATTAAAATGTGCCCAAAGTACTTTTTACTAACACACACATACCTGTGTTATGCAAAAATGACAATTTGGAGTGTAATAAATCAACCAGTTAATTGTTTTAAATAATGGCGTATTACAATGTAATACATTGACCCAAACAATGTGATTTAACCATGGAGTTGCAATTAATGCTAGTTACATAATACATATTTCAGTTAAAAATATTTTCTATTTATATTTTCTATTTTTTACATTCTGAGAGACATATTTTTACAAAAGCACACTGTATTTGACCAAAAATGAGACCACCAAACAAATAAATATAGGCTAGATAAACATTCCCCACAGGTAAATATTGAATTAATAAAATCAAACTGTAGTATTTTTTAATATTTTGTTTATTTTCAACATTGGTTTTTACAGATTAGAACAAATCACTGAACAAATAAAAGAAAGACAGGTCAGCACAAAAGTGAAACAAGCAGGTCAAGTCAGTGATTTACTCTGGTGTTTACATATCCTTAAAGGAGTTACAGTAGCTGGTTTCAATCTGTATCTGTAAATTCCAGCATCTATCTATCTATCTATCTATCTATCTATCTGCCCAAACCAAGAAAAATATATATTAACATATTTTTACAATCAATTTTATATCACTTAAAGTCAAGTGTATGCATTTTCACACATAATGTAAAATAGTTTGTAAACAACAGAGTTGGTCAATTAAGAAAAATGCGGTAACATCTGATTTATTTGATGTACTGTGCAAAAAAAAAAAAAGTTACAAACATTTCATCTTCAAGTGCTGAGTTTTGAGCACCCTGATACTAAACTTGGTATATAAGGTTAAATATTTGGTATTGTGGTAATGGTAGATCACTGTGAGCTTTAATCTGTTTAGCTATTTGTTTTTTTAATTCCTTTGGCAAATGTAACTGAATACAATATTAATTAAAACAATTCTTCAGTGAAACTTGTTAAAAAAGTACAATTCCTCTTGAAAGTTACTAAATTATACTAACACGACCAATTACTTTCCACCACTACATGAAATGCTCATTTTGGGCTTCGTAGTTTATCCCTGACTTTTCAATGTTCATCATTTGGCCCCTCTGGACTGGAAATCATGTGGAGCTCAGTAGCTCCCCCTGCAGGTCATAACGCATCGCTGCAGCCTCATTTTTACAGGATCTTTTTCAGTTGCAAAGATTTAAAGGTTCTGATTTTAGTGGCTGTAGATTACAGACATTGACTCCTGTTTTATCATTAGCCTTACATCTGAGGATGATTCGGAGTATCACCACATTTTAAAATGAACACAGAGAAAAAAAAATCATTAAGTCGTTTTAACAAACAGTGGATACCACACAAAGAATATACCTGCTTCTGTAACAAAATAAATATACGCAATAGCTTTCAGGTCTAATCATAGCCGGTCTCCGCTTCCATTTTAAAGTAGAATTCCTCTTTGGTTTCGCGCATTCCCCACCCATGGGCGCAGGTATGTGTACCTGCTATTGGAGTCTCAAACGCGGAAGTTTTTGGGATTATCTCGACCGAACCCTCCGCCACACTGATGTCGATTGCAGTAGAAAGACTGTCTTGTTTTATTTTCTTACAGAGAGCCGTGGACTGAGACGTACTCTATCACAGCGGCGAGCTTCAACAACTCTTCAGAACTTTAAAGAACCAGGGGCAGCGGGAGGTCGGAGACATGTCATCCGGTGGATCGACACTTCCCAGCGGCCTGGCGGAGGGAGCGGTGCCCGGGGAGAGCCTCTCGGTGCACGGCAGCACAGAGAGGCTGGATTCCTCCGCTGTCAACCGCATCCTGATGGAGTTCCTGGTTTACTTTGGCAAAGCTGCGGTCGTCTTTTACCCGGTGTATTTGACGGGTTATCTGGGCCTCAGTATCAGCTGGGTGCTGCTGTGTATGGTGATGGTCACCTGGTGGAAGAAGAACCGACAGTGGAAGGACTCCCGGATCGGAACCGCCATCGAGTTTGTGGATAATGAGAGCCAAGTGGTGTCCAAGGAGCTGCAGGGGGCCTTACAGATGGCTTCATGGGTATGTATGGCACTAGGGCTACATGACACAAAGGCAAATCTAGACTCTTGGGGTGTGCTGTACCCCTAAAAATGATAGGGGGCCACACTCCACCAGATTTTTAACAGTCAACAGAGACTTTGTAAATTTATCCGCCTATATGCTGAATGTGTCCTAACAATCAATACAATTTTCAAGACTTATAGGTCGGTGATTAGTAGGGATGCACCATATTATCAGTTTGATATTGGTATCGGCTGATATCAGCCTTAAAAGTTAAGTATCGTATCGGCTGATATTGATATTTTTGCAGATATTTACAGCTAATATATTGGCCATATATCGGCTGGAATATCGACAAATTACACAGATGTACAATATTCACAATATACAATATTTTCTCATCACTGCATGGGTACATGTAAAAATCAAAGATTTCAGTTTTGCAAGAGTTGAAAGCTATTTTTTCTTGTTTTACATCTGTTCCTTGCAAAAATATACTCTGACACTGAAAGAAACAAGTCCATTTTTGTTAAGTATAGAGCTTGTACTCTTGACCAGAAATACCGGTATCAGTATCGGCGATAATGAATTAAAAAATATAGGCATAACGAATATCAGCACAAATCCAATATCGTGCATCCCTAGTGATTAGAATTTCTCCTAATCTAATCACATTTTGATAGTATTTGTATGTGACAGTGTATGGGATGTGAAATAGTTCTGCATTCAAAACTTCGACACTACAGTAGGGAAGACCAGGGTTGGTTTTCATTCTTGTAAATCATTTAATTGGCATACTAACTAACAAAAGCCCTTTCACAGTGACATTACACGGGCGTGCTGCACCAAGCTCAATTATATTTACACCTCACAACATTCTCGTTAATTCTTTGAGGCCAAATTACCGGCAACCCCCTGGACTGAAAATGGAGGCCCATGCCAGAATGTCAAAAAGCTGTTGTACCCTGAATGTCCACTTTTAGGCTGGCTGCAGAAACCTGACACCCAAATGATGGGGGAAAGATGTTTTTTACAGCCTTAGTAAACATATGTACAGCCATGTTCAAAAATAACTTCAGTCTAAATATTTATCTTTGCGCTCTTACTGTGAGGAGGGTGAATTTTTATCTGTTGTGCCTGTTTTTCTTTTATTGAGGATTTACTGAGGAATCTGGTTTTGGCAACCCTGACTAGCTTATTGGTCAGATGGCCTTAAGTCCTGCCTCAACACAGCCTCTCTGTCTGTGAGTAGGTGGAGCTGAAGTTCGGTTGAGATGACGTGCAGTATGGCAATGCCCATTGCAAGGCATCCAAAGTGTTCAAAAGGCTCCTTGATAATCAAACGACTAATGTCACAATGATTCATCCAATTATTTTATGGTCCATTCACGCTGGAGTACAGCTTGGATGTATGTGATGAAAAAGCAGATTGGAGGTCAACTTGTTCCCCTATTCTTCCTCCGCAGTGTTCACAGTGGAAGCAAAACATCGCATGAGCCCAAATATTATAGTTTGATATGGCGGTGTGAATTGGGCTAAAGATAAACTTACTCACTGTGACAATTAGGAGTGGTCAAAACCAGAGTCTGTTTAGACTTAATTCTGCATTTCTAAAGTCCTAAAACTAATGAGAAGAGTTCAGAGAGCAGACTCCTCGACTGAGGCATTTCCAACATTTTTGAGCAAGTTACTGTCAATAATGTGGAAAACTGCCCTATCTCGCACTGTCAACAGATCCTTGAAAAAATTCCAGGGTCCACATCCTGAACTGGATAAACACCAATATCCAGTCAGTTCTCCCTTGTGCCAGAACCAACATTCCCTGAAATTTGTACCAAAATCCGTTCTTAACTTTTTGGGTTATCTTGCCGAAAACAGAAACAAACAGCCGAACACTGGCAAAAACAAAATCTTCTTGGCGGAGTCAGTCATGTAAATTTCAGCATTTTTGCTGTTAATTTGTGAAAAATCTAATGTTGTTGTTGATTCCAATTTGTAGCCCAAGGTGGCTCTGTCTTCTAAGTGAGACAGCATTTAGATTAGTGCAGGGATGACATGTTTTTGCAGGCCAAAGCGGAAGTTGGTTGAAGAAATAAAGAAATTTGGTTTGGTACTGCATTGATCAAATTAGAACAATTTCAAGTAGATGACACTGTAACTGTATTGTTACCCCTAATAAGCAGTTTACCTTTTTTTCACCTGGCAGGTTGAAATGTATGTCACTTAACTCATAAAATGTAACAGAGTTTCAAATAAATTCTCTGTGAATTTAATATATTAAGAATAACAGTTCATTGTAAAAAAAAAAAATCAGGCATGAGGAACACACACAAAAAAGATTATCTCCCAGGAATATTTATATAGATTGCTTTAAGATTTTTTATTTTGGCTGTCACTTGAGGCAAACAAGTTTGAGAGCTGCTGCTCTAAATGACAGATGGATTCAGAAAACTCTTTGTATTACCCAGCCTTAAACAGATATAAATTGACCTCCTTTGGGGCATTTAAGTACCATGAAACCAAGTCATTTAGTAGGTTCCTACTTTACCATAAATGTTCTCACTGTTTAGAGGAACTTGAAAACTTTTTCTTTTCTCCCGATGTGTGAGTCTGTCTCCAAGTTTTCGAAAACAACATGAAAACACACACACTGAGGTGTGTCACTCTCTCTGTTGCCTTAACAACAATATTTGCATGACATGCCAGACTTGAGCTGCAGTGGGTTCTTCCAGCCCAATGTGCTGTTATTTAGCAGGAGGTTTCTCCACATTTGTATCACCACACCCTCTCCCACAATGACTCATGGGAACTGTGAAGAAGAGAGACAATACGAGGGGTTCCTCTAATGTCTGAGGAATGTGATATTCCCAGCCAAAAATTGTGAGGTGACATTTTATTTGTGGGAGTGAGTTGTATTTTGTAAACCTGTGGTTCTCGACAGGTGGTTTAGGACCCAACATGGGTTCAAAGGGCTGCTCTCAGGACAGAAGGTCAGGAATGTGTGCCAGGAAAATAAAACTTAAATGTTTAGTAGAGCTAGTATTGCTGTTTTATAGTCATATGAAAGGACATTTACAGCACACAGAGCTGGCCCCTGGCACAGGCAGCAGAGGCAAATGCTGGGGGTGCCAGCTATCCAAAAGGGGAATGTCTGGTACCCTAAATTAGTGAAGAGGAAAAACTGAAGATGCAATAGAAAAAAAGCTCACTGAGGAGAAATATTTGATCTACTATCATTTCAATGCTATTGTTTAGTAATGTTACTGAAACATTGGATGGATGTGTCACAGCTGACATTGTATAATGTGACTTTAAGACATACCATGTTGCTAAGTCACTATGCTAGCTGTGCTACTAGGGGCCATGGACACACACCTTTAGCTGAGCTCCTACTTTATTTCAGCACCTCTCAACTCAACTGTAATGTTAAGGTGCATTTGACTCTTGTTTATTTATGTTTGTTAAATTAGTATCTGTACAACCAGGCTTTGTAAGGTTGAAGTGCAGTGTTTAATAAATGACAAGCACTGCAGAAACGCCAGACGTGCACTTTTGGCTAGCTTCACTGTCTTCACTGCTCTCAACAACTCTCTTACAAAGAGACAAGGACCCAAATGGTTACAAATGATAGTCATGATCATTTTCCCTTATTAAGTCTGTAAACAGCTAGTTTAATGTTAGTCAAACTAGCTGTTAATGGCCGTTACTTTAACTGTGTTTTTTTAGCTGCGATACAATAATCAGAAGGTTTGTTGAAGGAACATTCTGTCCATCACATCTACAGGGTTCCCACGTGTCCTGGAAAACCTGGGAAATGATTGACCAATTTTCCATTCATGGAAAACATGTGGAAAACGAGGAAAAAAGTAAAATGTCCTGGAAAAGCTTGAATTGTCCTGGAAAATTATTTATCTCCCTTCTACCTTGTAAGGGAACAAAAATCAAACATGGGAAATTAAGTAAAAATGTACTCAGTAACTAATGCACACTTAGCCATCAAATATGAGTAGATAAAATAATGCAATTTAAGGAACAAAATATAAAAACTCAAAACAATGGTGACAAAAAGAAATAATAAAAATTACGAAAATAAAACTTAGGCTACTTAAACAGTAAATCAACAAAATATGTTTATAATAAAGCAGAGTAAATAAAGATAAACAAAATAAGTATAAACCATTAATTTATAAATAGCAAGATACTACATAAAAGCCAGACTTAAAAGATAGCTAGCAGACAATTTTCATGCCCGAGAGTTGGAAATAAATACATTTTAATTTCAATATGATATGTGGAGCTAGCTAGAGCTTTTGGTCTACAACCGTCAATCTTGTTTTTTAGAAGGCCAGATTAACCTGAGAATTGCCCACACCAATATTGTAACTTCAGTTGGTGATGTGACACTGGAATCTGTAGCTGTCATTGCACTATTCTATGATACAGTTGTCATAATTTCCAAGAATGTCAGAGAATGTATGATATTTCATAGATTTGTTACAGCCATAGACTGCACATCTTGTAAATCAGACCTCTGGGGTGGAAGAGTCATAAACATAGCAATCTGGGTAAATGTACAAAATATAAGGTACAACTGTAGAAGGGGGGGACGTGGGGAGGGAGGGGCTGAAAACGACCTGGAAAAGACCTGGAAAATGATTGCTAGCAAAGACTGGGAACCCTCATATATTTTATGGGACAAAAATATCAACAAACTATATGATGGAGTGGTGCTTGAAAAAATAGTGTTTTTGCAGTCTTGATTAAAATAAGCTCTTTTTTAATTAAAGTTTGTGCCTTTTTCTTCTGATTAACGTTTTAAATTAAAAACTAACTAAGAAACAGATATTAACAGAGAAGTATTTGTAATGTGCAAAGAAATTCAGCCTGTTAATAGCTGTTTAAACTTGTACAAAAACCAGTCATGAGAAGAGCAGAAACATATTTTCCATTAAGGAAAGCTTTCAGTGTCATTCTTTGCTCATTTTTAATCTAGAAATGTCCAGTTTGTACAGAATTACTTCTTTAGCATAATCTATTCTAGTCCCTTCACAGGCTGCCATTGTTAACAATGCTTTTGACTCTGCAAACAAACAACCCCTGAGAGGATTCTGATTGGTGCAGCTATTTTCTGACTGGACAAAAATCAGTCAGTTGGGAGCTTTGGAAGACGAACTGCCTGATGACAGGCATGAAATCTGGCAAATCTGGTGTCTGCAAGGTGGTCAGTGCAAGGGGCACTAGCTAAAATCCTCGCCTCGGGCACCAGATAGGTTTGGGTCAGCTCTAACAATAAGGGGCTTATTTACACTTTCTGTCCTCACAGTGGGAGCAGTTTGGGGTTAAGTTATGTCCAGTGTCTTGCCTCAGGACACATCTGCATGTGGCTGCAGGAACAGGGGATAAAACCCCCTGCTCTTGTATTAGAGAGACAACCAAAGACAACCAACTGTGCAAGGTACACAGTGTGTGTTCATTGTTTGATCATGCATCTCATAATATTTTCTCTAAAAACTGTCAAATATCCCAAATTTACAGGGCTTGATATGATGCAAGGATGAAGTATATGGGTAGTACTGTACACATTATGTTACATTTCTTTTCAGTATTTATCATGCAAACAGCCTAATGGGCAGAAAAGAATAACACTAGAGGTCTAGATGTGATTTTAGTATGTAGGTAGGGGAGGAAATGACAGCCATTATGAATAGAGGTGTCAATCTTCCAATTTGTTCCTTCCGTTCCAATTTATTTGATTCGATTTTGATTCTGGGGGTCACGATTTGCTTCAAAATTTATAACTGATTCAAGATTCACAATGTACTCCGTATTTTTTTAATGAAAGGTGTTTAATTCAGGATCTGCCTCTGCCTGCAGGGCACTTAACGGCTTGGTAATATGAATTGACACAAAATTAGCAGAATGAAATGTATCCAAAATTTGATGCTCATTAATCTGTCATGTTTGTATTAGCCAATAACTGTTAACCTGACACACCAGATGGACCTTTCAGTAGTTTTCACTTGTCTATCTGCACAACAGCCCTTAGAAAGTTTGGGCCGAGCCTCTGGAAGCAAATCCTCAGGAGATTGGACGATCATTCTTTCTGTCACATTCATTACGGGCCTATCAGATAATCAGGCGGGTGCCATTGCTGCGGAGAAAAAGACAGAAAGTGAGCCAATGCGTAAAACAAACTTTTGTAGAAACATGTCAGAAGTGGAGTAAAAATATCCTTTCTATTGAGAGGCTTGTATTGTTATTTATTTTTATTTAGTGAGGAAATGTGGTCCAGATCTGATAAAACTGCTACAGAAGCTGTTAGCATCTATGCTAATCTCTGTATGAGCAGTTGCTTCCTGCTGTTGTCTGGCTCATAGCTCCCACATCTTCCTGCTCCAAAGGACGCTGATTGGGCAGCTCACAATCGTTGTAGAACCAGAATCATCTGGTCTGCAAGGTTAAATTACTGTAGTAAAGACACATAGAAGACAACCAAAAACAAAATAATCCTGAAAATGAAAAAATGTTTAAGTATGAAAGCTAGAAAGACACAACTGACAAACTAGAACACCCTTTGCTAAGTCTGCACAGAGAAAGTCAAGAGGGGCTGTACAGAGGAAATCAAAAGTTTGTTGGTAAAATTTGACTCACATGAATTGAAGCAGATTTAAAATGGGGGTCTATAAAATAAATCCTGAATTAGCTCTGAGTCTTTTTATTAATACAATAGGATTTGAATACAAAACTATTTTCAGGACACCTCTTATTTTGAACAAACCCTCAAAACTTTTGACATAAAACAATAATGTTCAGTAGCATCAAGTCGGTTTCTCAGGAATTGTGAATACAACTCCTCTCAAGAAAAGAGAAAATCCAATTGTTGACAAAGATAGAAACGAAGCGATGCATTTTAACACAATGATCAATATGGTTTAATAAATTGGAGTTTGACTTTGTTCATGTGCTGGGCTTAGCTTTCTTTTTACTCAAAGCTTGTATGGTGTCAGTCACCTCACCTTTATTCTTAAATAAAAATGTCTGTTAGCATGTCCTCACAGGGCTTCTGTAATTATTCACTTCATAGTATGCTTATTAGTTCTCTGTCTCTTTGTTCATTCACTTTTTTTTCCTAAATTTCAAGGTTTTTTACTTCATAGATTAGACTTGTCAAAAGTTTTGGGAGCTTCGGATCAGATTTTTCTCTTGTTGTTGTTGTAGTGGTCCCTGAATTGAGACCAGTTAAAAGCCTCTGGCGTAAACTTCCCTCTCTGTGTTTGTGTGCCATGGAGTAAGAGATAGGGACATACTTAATTTGACTGTGGTTTAAAATCAAAAAAGCAGGTTTTCATGCATGCAAATTTTAGTTTTGGATATGCACATTGATAATCTGCTCAAACCAAACCTAGTAGTATCCTCAGACTATATATAACCCCTATTGGAGGACATATATTTTAATTTTTGGGTGAGTTTTCCACCTCCTGCACTTTGAAAGAAAGACACAGTGATGTACATTTGTGTAGATAAGGGAAGGACTCTTTACATGCTCTGTACACAAACATGACTCCAACCCTCTGTTACAGTCCACAGCTTTGGTGCGGCAAAGGAAAATTGGTAAGCTTCAAATAAGAAATACCACCGTGACTCTCTTCATTCATCATTGTGAAGGAATACTGTCAAATTGTCTGATATGATCTGAAATGAAATGAAATGATCTCCTTAATTTTGTGTTGTTTAATTTGGATTATTGACTGATTAAGGAATTGCATGATGGATAATTACCAGTTAATGTCCCAGTAATGTCTATCATCATCATTACCATCATCATGCATGCCAGTGTTTGTTTGTGTCTACAAAAAAATACAGAGAGATCCTTTTCTAACTTAACTTGTATCTTTGTTTTTTAAAGGTTAATTTTCCTGATGTGGAGAAAGTTGGCTGGGTCAACAAGGTACAGTAACAAAATTAATGCTTCTTTCACCCTTTGCAGGTGTAATTAAGATTTTACCTACAGTATAAAACACTTTAGACTTACCTGTGATTACAGATGCTCTATAAATGCAGTTATTATTGCTATTTTAATTATCAGTAGTTGTAAAAGTACACTTTTTAAAAAACAAACTAACAAAAATTATAGATTTAAAAGTAATTTACTGATCAAAAAGTGAGAGAGCACTGCTACTTTGTTTAGATAGGATTGCACAGTAATGGTGTACAGCACTGTCAGCATATGGGGTGGAACAGTATTGCTATATACAGTGATTAGGTATAACATAATGACCACAGTTAAACTGAATAACACCGATTATCTTTTCGTCATGGCACTTAGATCAGGAAAAATGGGCAAGCGTAAGGATTTGGGCAAGTTTGACAAGGGCCAAATTGTGGTGGCTAGACAACAAGGTCAGGGCACCTCCAGAACCAGAAGGGTCTCTGGGGGGCACAAGGCTCAATCAGCTTTGAGGTTGTTAAAATTTGGTTTACAATATCTTTCTAAAAGCATGATGAAACCGTTGGTGAATACTTTGGAGGTATATTGCACTAGCAATGCAATGCTTGCATAAGACTATTTTATCTGGATTTTATTCATAAAAACGCTTAAACTTGCATTTGTTTCACATAGCAGTGGGGGGGCTCATGTATGTTCCAGATTAAAAAGGTCTGGAATCACTGGTTTACATCAACTTAAAGACAGAAAGACTGTGTTCAGGTGGAACTCAAGGCCATTGGACCAATAGCAACTCCATGTGGACTTGTAGCCATGTCAAGCATGTCCCTAATTTCCAAAGCCAGACATCCTCATTAATATAAAAATGTCTACAATATAAAAATAAAAAAACTCTCCCTAGAGTGAGCGCCTCCAGAAACACTTTTTATTATCAGCTGCCAGCTTCAAGTGGACACTCGAGGTACTGCAGCTGGTGGCACTTCTGCATTGGCTTCTTTGTTCAGCCCTGAAGGTTGCTGCTTGAGCATAATGTGCCGTAAAATTAATCCACGCTTTTGACTGTCTTAAGTCTGCCGTGATTACTTCCTTGACATCTTTGTTGTCAAGGAAACAAGTTGTTTTGAAAGGCAGGCAGAGCAAAGCAGAAGTTTTGATAAGGGAATTGTTAAGTATAAACTTTTTTGGTATCGTCAGGTATGACAGTTTCCACAGATATGTACAGCTGATGTAACTGCCAAACACATCGACAGTATATTTGCTAGATCAGTGTAGTAATGCACTAAATTGTTTCACCTCATCATTACTGAATATCTGTTAAGAAATGAGTCCAGTTTTATTTATTATAGAACCAAATATTGTTTTTCTTGTGTCACATCTACTTCTAACAGTAATAGACTGTCATAATGAGA
Source organism: Cetoscarus ocellatus (assembly GCA_037902135.1). Taxonomy (NCBI): domain Eukaryota; kingdom Metazoa; phylum Chordata; class Actinopteri; order Labriformes; family Labridae; genus Cetoscarus; species Cetoscarus ocellatus. The sequence goes on from JBAMNC010000090.1 coordinate 698,206, forward strand.
GGAGCAGGTCAGTTCTTGAAAGTAAAGACTTTGTATTCTTTATCAAATGTGTTGTGTTGGTGTGGAAATTAGTTCAGGAAATATCAGCATAGCAGACACTGCAAAAATCCACTATCATACATCCCTAGTGTGAAGGGAAATGACGTTGATGTCTTAATGCATTGGTAACAGTTTTTAAATGGAAGATACTCTTGATTCTCATGCCTGCTTTGTGGTGAAGATTTTTTTTCTTTTATGATTTTTATTTATTTATTTTTTTAAATTATCAAACTTTTTAGCCTGATAAAGATTGAACAATATCACTTTTAAAACACACCCAAAATGCAGACCATTTTTATCAGAGATATTAAAGTGAAAACAATGTTCAGCTCACGGTGAATAGATTAAAAGAGTGTTAATCTGTCCTCACTTTACAGAATTCAAACCTTTCCCCTTGTCGACAGGTCTTTTTTGATAAAAGATGACATTCTTACCACGAACATGCACACTTGCCATAATTTCTCATAGACTATGGAAACAATCTTTGGACAACTTCAATGAACAACAACCCTATTTTACAGAACGTAGCTCAATTTTCTTCATTTGTTTTCATAGAAAATCAGAAAGTGTTACACAATTATTAAAGATTGATGATGAAAGGAAACTTACGTGTAGAAAGTGCGTGTGGAATGATTTTTGCTGAAGGATTAAGGTGTGTAATCAAGGCGTTTATGTGCTGTGCTCTGCTTTGTGAGTTCAGGTGTTGGAGCAGGCCTGGCCTTTCTTTGGGATGTACATGGAGAAACTCCTGAAGGAAAACATTCAGCCAGCTGTCAGACTCTCCAGCCCTGCACTCAAAATGTTCACTTTCACAAAAATTCACTTTGGACACATTGTAAGTTTACATCTCTTCTTTTGTTACTTTTCTTCATCTGTGTTACACCAGCACTTTAAACCATGTGTTATTTTGTTTTGTTGCATATAATATACAATTTTCCTGGACTCATGTTTTTTACGCAGATCAGGTTTTTGGTTTTGTTTGAAGTGAACACAGTGCATTGGTTTCTGGTTGCCTTAGATTGAGACTAACCTTGCGCAGCAGCTAGATCAGACTGATTCAATGTCTGTAATCAGGCAGATCCCTTTCTTCCAAGCTCCAACTACGACAATTGTGAGCAGCCCAAAGTGGCATGACAAAATCAGTTTCCTTTAAAGCAGGAAGAGGTGGGAGCTATGAGTGAGAGGACAGCAGGAAGTGACTGCTCGGACAGAGATTAGCATAGAGGCTAACAGCTTCAGCAGCAGTTTTATCAGATTGTGACAGAATATCTTTTTTAAATGAAAAGCAAACAGCACTGCAAACTTCTTTATAGTAAGAATTTTTGCTCCTTATGACATGTTTTGCACAGTTCGTTTTACGAAGTGGCTCACGTTCTGTAGTGCTCACCTACTAAACTATCTGATTGGCCCGCAATTACTGTGACTGACGAAACAATTGTCCTATCACCTGCCAGATATGCTTTTGAAAGTTTCTGTTCATTCCCAAACACTTTCTATAGGCTCTTTTCTAGATGGACTGATGAAATATACTGAACGGTCCACCTGGTTAGATTGTGTCAGCTTATAAAAGACTTTTTTCTTTATTTCAGCCTCTCAGGATCACTGGAATGAGAGCTTACACACATGAAGTGGATCATAGGGAGGTGATCCTGGACATGAACATATGGTTTGTTGGGTTTATTCATTATTTAAATGGCTTTTCCTATTTATTTTTTGTCTTATGATTAAGTTGGATACCTTTGTTTCAATTTCATTGTAAGCTCGAGAAAAGCCCTTAACTGGATTGCTGGCAAATTTCTAAGTCATTTCTCACATGCTCTGTTTAATTTGCAGTTATGATGGAGATGTAGACATTGATGCAGAAGTGCAGCCGCCAATCACAGCTGGGGTCAAAGGGCTGAAAGTAAGCATCTCATTTAAAAAGACACACAAGCCTGTTATCTTCAGTAGTTTAGTAAATAGTCACTGGTGTTAGAGTTAAAGTGCAAAATCAATCATGCAGTAATGTCTAATTTGCAGAACCACCCTTGTTTAATTTAGGCTTGAGGTCTGTTTTAACTGTTTTTAACATTTGTCAATTTTTAATCATATTTGAATTATATTTTATCAAAAATCCAACATTTATGGATATGCAGGGGCTGCAAATATATCCACGAATACCTGACTGTGTGCCTCACATTTACAATAAACATCCCTTGCTAATTTGCCAAGATGAATCAGAGATTCTGCTTAGTCCATAGATCTGGGAAATTGATCCAGTTTTAGTCTCGCTTACAATTATTGCCCTCCACAATTATGAAAACCGATGAACCGAGTTTAAAAGATTACTGTGCCACATGATATGTTTCCATTATCACCATTAGCATTATTTTAAAGTATTGCACTTTCACAAGTATATTTCTGTGTATTGCATCTTATTTAATGTTCAAAATAACTGTGCGAAAAGTATACACGTTCACTGAAAGCATGTGGTGTTTCAGAGTCATTGAGAAATCATGTTTTCTAATCAAAATCTCAATGTCTTTTTAAATAATCATGATTATGACTTTTGTCTTAATCGAGCAGCCCTATCAGTTTCTCTCAGAATTTTTTTTGAGCTCAATGCAATGTGGAGCTCTGAAGACTCTGTCACACTGAGGTTGTTAAAGAGAGCTGACCTGAGACAAGCTGGCGTTCCTCATTTGACTCAGGTTTTTTTGGACAGATGTGAACAAAGCAATTGAATTGAACGACCAACATCTCCTGAAACTCCAGCAAAATCTGTCCAGTAGTTTTTGCATAATCTTACTAACAAACAAACAAAAATACAAACAATTAACACACGCCGGCAAAAACATAACCTCCTTGGTGGAGATACTAAATACACTCTGATTAAGTTTGGTCAAACCAACTTAAAAAGACATTCCTTAAGTGCGTGTACCTTTGCAGAGTGTTTGTGCAAAGGGCGTGAGTCCTTAAGTGTTTGAGCCACATATTCAAATTCAAGATCACCTCTTGTTTTTAACTGGACTTAAAGGACAACAAGTAGACCCTGATGAGGAGACCTTAGGGGTCAACTGGAGGTTTAGGGATGGAGAAGATCAGTGACACAAGTAGGGGCCTGATTATGCATGCTTTTAAACACAAAAACAAGGATTTTCAATATGTATTATTTGACGGTGAAGAGAAAGATGGAAGGAAGATTCTGTAGACAGGGTAGAGAGAAGGGGAGGACACATGGCAGACAGACCTCAGGTGGGAATTGAGCCTGGACTGGCAGCTCCATTTATGGTACATGCAAGGTTGTATCCACTACACAAAACCAGCACTCTACATCAAGAATCTTAAACTGAATTCTGAAATTCCTTGGAAGCTGATGCAGAGTGAATAAATTGGGAGTGATAATAGTGGAGCTGGTAGACCATGTAAATAATCTTGCAGCAGCATTCTGGATCATTTGTAAAAGGCTAAGGGAGGACTAAGGCAATTGGACAAGGAATTACAGAAAAAAGTATTTATTACCATTATTGCTTTTTATGATATACATAAATACTATTAATCCATTTAAAGTGATTCTACTGTCTCTTGTCTTGCAGCTACAGGGAATGATGAGAGTAATTTTAGAGCCACTGATTGGTCAAGCACCACTGGTGGGAGGAGTCACCTATTTTTTCATCCGACGCCCTGTGAGTGCCTCGAAATGTTTTGAACAGTTATTATCCATAAAGTAATAACAGTAACACTGTCTTTGAAGCATTTCCATGTATTGCATTATAAACACATTAAAATATGTTATACTGTGCTAATAATACTGACAATTATTGTAATAAAAACATATAATATATGTTTAATTTATCATGCTTTATTATAAGAATCATAAGTCGTTATAATACATGTGTTAATATGCTTTTTGTGAGTTATAATGTGCTTATAGCCGCAAAAAACATAAATATGCTTCATAACAACAAATCTTAAACACTGTAGCTAATCCAAAAATATCAGTCAGTTCATGTGTTAATTCAACACTGATGCGGGTTATTGATTGTATTTTATAAAAAAACTAAAGTCTGTTGAGACTTTCATTCATGTAATACATTGTAATTAATTTTCAACAAATTATACACACTATTGTTATCCATTATTTTTAGATTATAACTCACTGTAAGTCGTCATTAGATGCTCCAAGTAAATTTAAAACAAAATAATATTCACTTCAGGCAAGAAAGCAAACAAAATGTTGTGAATTTATTTTCTTACTTTTTATGTACAGTTTTTTATAATAAACATTTCAAACCCTTAGTAGCTCAATTCAAGGCAATACTGAATATTTTCTTTTAAAAATGAATACTAATTAAGGGATCTCCATCCAAATTGGCTGCTTTTATCTTTAAATGTTTAAGGCAGAATTGACACTGTTAAAAAAACATAATAAAGATGAGAATAAAAAGCAGAATACTGAAATTAATCTTACAGAAAAAAAGCAGATCATTATGTAACTGAAAAAAAGTGTTTATCTAAACTTTAACCACTAACAATAAGCAATGCAAATGCAAAGTCGCAAAATTAACATGCTTAAAGATGCGTCAGAGTTATTGCTATAAAGCGCTCTGGATGTTTATAATTTCTTACACATATATGCACAATACAACTCACTGTAAGTATGTTTTTAACTCATTATACACGGTAGCATTATAATGACTTGTATAATGACTTATGATTACTGTTACACAGCATTATAAACTAAAACGAGTGCTCATAATTATCATTATACAGCATGAAAAGTGCATTATGTTACCTAATAAATGTTTTCATTAAGTGTGTATGACACATCATAAAGAGGGGCCTCATAGAAAGTGTTACCATAATTTATTTTCGAGTGGTAAGAAGTATCTCAGAAAGTAATGAGTGCTTCGTCTTTTATCTCAGACTCTGGAGATCAACTGGACAGGCATGACAAACCTGCTGGACAGTCCTGCCTTCAGGCTAGTAGCATAAAGGTCAAAACGTCATTTTTTGTGTTTAGTTGTCTGGTTTTGACGTTTTCTTTTATAATATTTCCTCTTCAGTTCATTGTCTGAGGAGACCATCATGGACATCATCGCTTCCCTCATGGTGTTACCCAACCGTATGTGCATCCCCCTCATAGACCAGGTCAAAATGGACCAGATGAGGTTCCCCCTACCTCGTGTATGTAAAATGTACCTCTGCAGTCACATGTAGTGAAGTATCGTGCCATATAAAAGCAGTTAAACCTTTATACTTTCTGAATAGTTAGAGGACTTTTCTTGATATTTTCTTGAACATGTTTGAGTATTTTTATAATGTGAGATATTTTTTAATCTGAAATTTGCCCTATTCCTATTCCTCAGGGTGTGGTCAGGGTCCACTTGCTGGGGGCCAGAGACCTTGTGGCTAAGGACACATACATGATGGGTTTAGTTAAAGGCAAATCAGACCCATATGCAACACTCCGAGTTGGAAATAGTCACCACAAAAGCAAGACGGTCAAAGAGAATTTACACCCAACATGGAATGAAGTGTATGAGGTAAAGTAATGCTGGCATGTTAAAACTGCAGCCATATTGGTGTCATTTTGTGGAAATTGTGATGCATTAGTTTATGCTTCATTTGTTTTAATCCATCCATCCGTCCTTTATTATCTGCATTGCTTATCCTTCAGCGAGCCTTGAGGCCCCCTGACTTCCTCCCAGGGGTCAAAAACATGCCCATTAGGTGGATTAGTGACTTTAAATTGCCCTTAGATGTGGGTGAGTGTGTGAATGGTTGTCTGTCTCTCTATGTGGCCCTGGGATCAGCTGGTGACTGGTTCGGGGTGTCCCACCTCTCGCCCGATGTCAGCTGGGATAGACTCCAGGCCCTGCAACCCTGGAAAGGATCAGTGGTATAGATAATGGATGAATGGATTATTGCTGAAACCAATGTTTTTTCATCAAATACATAAAGTCTTCATTTTATAAAAGGAACTTGTTGCTTTTCATTCTAACAGTCTACTTATGTAAGGAACAGACGTAAAACATGAAGAACAAAATGTCAGTCTTTAATTTAATGATACTATTGATTTTTGAATGTACACATGCTGTAACAATCAGGTAGGTATTTGTGTATTTTGCCAACATCACAGTCCATATATGAGATATACTGTTTATGGCAAACAGGTATCACTGATATACTTAGAAAACCTTGAATGTTCCCGGGGGGCAGTTTTGTTTGCAGCACATACACAAGCACATACACTTAGATACAATTACACACATTAATTATACAGACCTATCAGACATAAAATTCCCTAACATACAGAATAAGTAAGTAAAAAAATAATGTGAAAATAAATAGTCTATACTGGCTGTTAACATCAGCAGAAATTCTAATATCTGCTGAGACTGATGTTGTACTGGTAATATCATGCATCCTCAGGACTGACACATACAGGCAGACAAACATTCACACACACGCCCACACCGAAGGGCAACTTAGAGTAATGGATTCTTTTGGCCTGTGTTTTGGTCTGTGGGAGGAAACTGCAGCACCAGAGGAAACCCACACAAGCACAGGGAGAACATGCAAATTTTCCCACAAAAAGCCTCGAAACAACGCAGAGCTTCTTCCTGTGAGGCACGAGCAATAACCACTGCACTACCATGCAGCTCTGTTTTTTTTTTTTTTAAAGATTTTTCTGTGGCATTTAGTGTCTCACTGTATTTTCAGGTTTACTATGAAAAATCAATCAGAATTTTACCATGTGTCAAAACTGTCTCCTTAGACACTTCTGTATTCTGTGATTTTTGCCGAACACAGGAAAGTGAATGTTAACAATTCACATCTTTTCCCATCTGAAAATATAATATCTACACTTTTGTATCTTTGTGCAGTTTGTTGTTCATGAGGCTCCGGGTCAGGAGTTAGAGGTGGATCTGTTTGATGAGGACACAGATAAAGACGACTTCATTGGAAGGTAAGAATCTAAGTGCTTTACACACTGTATTGTTGCCACAGCACCACAGCAAAGCTTTGGCCCACCCTAAATCATCAGTCACATTGATTCTGCTGTAGTGTAACATTTGTGGCCATGTCTGTTAAATCACACTGCATTGCAGAGTTGTGGAAACTCAAGAGAGAGCATGGCACAGCAGTAGCTCCACAAATGATCAGACATGCCTACAAACACGGTGCTGATGCCATTTTCTCTGTTTAATACCTGGTGACTGCTTCAAAGACAGCACAGATCCCATTTTCCACACAGTTCCCCTGTGACATTTAATCTGAAGGCTTAATGTCACAGTGATGTAGATACTAGGCAGTGTGAAGTAACCTTAAATCACAATGTCAAAATGTCAACATAACTGCTATGAAAGTCCACTCTGGCCTGTAACCAGGCTCCCCCCGACCCTCAGATCTAAGTGTTGCCAAAGGGATGGGGAAAGAGCTGCTAATGATCCTCTACAGAGATTAAATTTGGCCTTTTTGTATTTAACTGAAATTAAGTCCTAGCTTGATGGACACCCAAGAAATGATGTTGGAAGGTCAAACATGCTAGGACATGGGAACTTTAAACAAAAATAAGTGGACAGTAAAAAGAAAAAGAAAATAATATAACATGAAGGCATGAAGGGAAATCTAAATTTAAGTCTGGTTGAAAAAGCCTTAGCATATTGGATACATTTTTCCCCTCAAAAAGTCATGCTTTCCACTCACAATTTTATATATTTTACATTTTTTTTCTCTAACATGCTCTCCAAATAATACAAAACAGCAACCTTGAATGTGCAACCATAAAAACAATAATATTAAAATACTGAAACTACAAGTGATAACTCAACATAAAACATCCTGTATTATTTACTTATTCTTTTAGGGCAAGACATGGCTCCTTAGCTTTCTTGTTTTTATTAATATTTATCTCTTTTACTTTAATTGTCTTGTGTTGTTAAATTAGCCACAGGGTAAACTAAGAGTTCTCTTAAAAAAATAAAAATAAAAATAAAAACCCAGCAAACTCTTCAATAGCGGCATGCAGCAGCGATCATGTTTTTAACATGTTTTGCTGTGCCCCCCCATGACATCACTGTGCTCCCCCCTCCAGGGTCATGGGCCTAATTAACCACTGAGTTAGGTCAACACAACCCTGCATTTACTAAACTGTAGAGATGTGAAGTTTCTTCAGTTGGTAGTGGAGAGGGGGATTTTTTATGTACATGTGAGTTTTAATGACTTATACAGTACTCTGCAACTGTAGAGCACTTTCCTGAAAAGTTTTCGTTAACCATAAATTCCTTCCCTGCAGGTATCATCTTGATTTAGGAGAAGTGAAGAGGGAAAAAGAAATGGATCAGGTGGGATCATTTTTTGTCTTGGAAACACTTGATAAACTGAAATAAACAGTGTATAGTAAGGAGTACTGAAAAATGCGAAACATGCTGAAATATACCTTTCAGTAGGGCTGAGCCATATGGTCCAAGAATTTCTATCTCCATATATTTTAGCTGAGTGGTGTTAATATATAGATACAGTGTTCAGCATAAATGCGTACACCCCTTGAAATTTGTCAGAAAACCTTTAGTTTCCTTTAAAAATTAACGTTTTCTATGGCATACTATACCACAAAATACCCCCCAAGTGACAAAAACTACTTTTCTCAATTTAAGATCAGGATGCAAAAATGAGTACAACCCAATCAAAGGGGTGGGAGCAAAGCTAGACTTTAGTTATCATATTACCCTTATTTTCATCTTATGGTAAAAAAATGTTCTGTTAAACTCTGCTTTGTCTTTGTTCTTGTGTTCATTTAGATATTGATGAATACATTACTTTTAATAGGGAGTGTACTCATTTATGCTGGGGACTGTATACACAGTGCCATGAAAAAGTATTTGCCCCCTTCCTGATTTCTTACTTTTTGCATATTTGTCACACTTAAATGTTTCAGAACATCACACAAATTTTAACGTTAGACAAAGATAACCTGAGGAAAAACAAAATGCAATTTTTAAATTATGATTTTATTTATTAAGGGAATAAAGCTCTCCAAACCTACATGACCCTATGTGAAAAAGTAATTGTCCCCTGAACCTAATAACTGGTTGTGTAATCCTTGGCAGCGATAATTGCTGATGAGTCTTTCACATCAATGTGGAGGAATTTTGGCCCACTCTTCTGCGCAGAATTGTTTTAACTCAGCCACATTGGAGGATTTTCGAGCATGAACCGCTCATTTAAGGTCACACGACAGCATCTCAATTGGATTTAAGTCCGGACTTTGACTCGACCACTCCAGAACCTTAATTTTATTTTTTTTAAGCCATTCAGAGGTGAACTTGCTAGTGTGTTTTGGGTCGTTGTCTTGTTGCATAACCCAAGTGCGCTTGAGCTTGAGGTCACGAACTGATGGCCGAACGTTCTCCTTCAGGATTTTCTGGTAGACGGCAGAATTCATGGTTCCATCAATCACAGCAAGTCAACAGGTCTGGGTGTGGTCAGTGAAATTGAACTCAGCTTTCAAAAAAATGTGGTTAATCACAGTTGACTCATGATTTAACAAGAACGGGCAATTACTTTTTCACATAGGGTCATGTAGGTTTGGATAGCTTTTTCCCTTAAATAAAATAATCATTTAAAAACTGCATTTTGTATTTACTCAGGTTATCTTTGTCGAATATTAAAATTTGTGTGACGATCTGAAACATTTAAGTGTGACAAATATGCAAAAAGATAAGACATCAGGAAGGGGTCAAATAGTTTTTCATGGCACTGTATATATATCTCAATGTTTTCTTCCAGAGGAATAAATTATAAAACACAGGTTATTGAAGCTTAAAGTAGGAATGTCTCCATCCAGAGGGCTGCAAAAGCTTGAGGTTTGGGCTTCAGCTCATCATTTCACAAAGTCATCATATTGCATCATGGCGCTTATGTGAAATGTGGAAAAGAGTCATTTTGCTCAAGCTTTTGTCACCTGTTTTGGCATTTTCAGAAAAAAAAATCACTCTGTTGCTCTTTTGAGATCTTGAACACAGATCATTGAGCCACTATTTTTATTTTACCATCCAGCGTCCTCCTCCTCAGTAGCATTGCTTCTGTCTTTCTTTCTCTCTATGTTGGCACTGCTGGCAGGACTGTTGTTGTAAGTAAGCAGTGATGGGTGGGCTGTTTTGTTTCTGTACATTTTGCTTTTGTGAAGTTCCAAACAACAACTATACTGATACTGCCTAAACTGATATCTTGTTTGAAAATATATCAATACTCAAAAAGTCTATATATCTTCCAGCCCTACCTTTCAGTTTCAGTTGCCTGTAAAATACAGTGAAATATGATTCCCTGTTTAAATTAACTTTGCCAAGGAGTATATGTCTTCCCCAGTGTTTGTTAGTTTCTTTATTGGCAGGATAACTCAAAAAGTTATGAACAGGATTTAAAGACATTTTCAGGGTAGGTCAGAAATGGGGAAATGACCAATGATAAGATTTGGGTGGTGATTCAAATCCACAGAAGTATTAACATTGCAAGATAGGGCAGTTCTCCACGTTTTTGCTCAAAATTCAAAACGTTTTGAATGGAATTTGATGACATTTACAGTGAATGCTGGTTACGGTACAAGAGACAAGTGATCAGATTTTGGTGATGATCTGTATCTTGGATGTGGATCCAGGAATCTTATAAATGATTTGTTAACAATGCGAGATAGGGCAGTCTCCCACATTTCTGACAGTAACTCTTGGCAGAGGTTTGTGCTTTTGGAGCACTTCTAGTTACATGCGAAATAGGCTAAGTTGCTGCTCCAACTTTCTAACAAGTATAAAAAACATCGGTTCAAATTAAGTTTCAGTCGGACTGTTCATGTTGATTAATGTCTCTCTGTTGCAGTGGTTTCCTCTTGATGGGGTCCCAAATGGAGAAGTTCACTTGAAGCTGCAGTGGTTTTCACTGAAGTCGGACCCCAACCTGGAGACAGAGGTTGATTCATTATTGCATGCATTCTCTCTATTCAAATTCTTAAAATGTTCATATCAAATTAGTCAGACTGGGTTTGGTTAAGTCTCATTTATGCTCTCTGGTATCACTGTCTTTAAGTCCAAAGATGGCTTTGCCTGCGCCATGCTTGCAGTTTATCTGGACAATGCATCAAACCTACCAGTAAGTATTCCCGGTAAAAGGTTTACTTAAGACCACCTGATGCGACACGGAGAGACAAAGATACTGATGTGAGTTCTGGTGTTTGTTTTCAGAAAGACCAAAAAGAGATCTCAGATCTAAAGAAACATGGGCAGCGCGAGGCTCGGGTAAGACGACAGTTTACTGAGTGGATAATAACAGATCTTATAATAATGCACGCTGCTTCTGTCAGGTGTAGTTTTCATTAGGAGGACGGATCAAAGTCTGTATTAGCCCGTAAGCTGCCGCATATAGTCTGTCAATATTGGTTTATTGTTTTTGATTGCTTGGAATTCCTTTATTTAATTGTTAAGACTAATTTTTGACAACATGAAGGAGTGTAAACATATCACATGTACACTAACATGTAAGTCAGTGTAAAGACAAATATGATTTTTTTTTTCTATTCTTTGACCAATTACTCTATATAAAGCAAACGCTTATTTTAAATCAGAAGAGCATTAAAAACAGACACTCATACATATTTCATTTTAGCTTAACATTAGGATTAGACAGCAAAATATATTTTGCCTTCTGCTTTCTGGGGCTGTCATGTTTTCCATTACTAGTTTTGACTCTCAGTTTACTCATGCCTTTTGTTAAATACTGGCTAACAATGGCTGTCAGATGTCAGATCAAAACCTGAAAGGAGAGACAAGGATGAAGGGAAACTTAGACCAATATGCCGACTTTTTTCTTTTCATGTCTTGCCTCAGTCCCGAGTCCATAATAATAAGATATACACCATTCATTCGTCGGTGCGTCCAGTAACAAGAAAGAGACGGTCAAGGCTCGCCCACTGCTATTTAGCTTAGCTCAAACACTGAGAGTTAGTAGGAAGTGTTAGCCTGCCTCTGACTACAGTCATCAGATAAACTCTTCAGCAACTCTAAACGCTTGTTGTGAATCATTTTTTTACCCTGTTATGTTTCGTTATCTTCTACTGTCATTGTTTTATCTTCTTCTACTCATAGAGAGAGGCTTATTTCTACTAGAAAAACCTACTTCAATGGTGGTTTGCACTAGAGATGTCACGTTTGCAAATGAGTAAAGTCTTTTGAGCAGCTCTTTTAAGTGGATGATGAGAACCAATTCACAATTGTGAGTAAGCCGTTCATTTAGGAGCTATTGTTAAATGCAAATCGCCTGCAAATTCAAGAATGGCTCTCTCACAACTGCGAATCAGTTCTCATTGTTCACCTAATAGAGCTGTTCAAAAAACTCTACTCGTTCTTGAATGTAACATCTTTGAGCTAAGCTACGTAACTAGTGGTGGGCAAGCTTTGGCCGTCTCTTTCTTGTTACTGGATGCACAGTCGAAAGAATGGTGTGTATCTACTTATCATGGACTCAGGAGTGAGCCAAGACACACAAACATAGAAAATGTTGGTGTAGCCCTTTAACTGGGGGATGTGACACCCATAGATTTTTGATCTTTGAAAAACACCAAGTACCTCATGCTGTGTGTCAGGAAGTTCTATACCTGCTGTAGTAAATAATTTATGTTACTACAAACAATGTTGTATTACCCTGTGACTTATTTAAAAACACTGATAGATCTTATTAGCTCCATATATTTCCCAGCCCTAGGTTAAAGGACAAGTTCATTTTTTTTGACACCTGGACCTTATTTTTAGGATTAAATACGCTCGTAGACTCACCCAGACAATTTTGGCGGAGCTCGGAGCCGTTTTCGAGCAATTTAGATCTATCCGACGGCGTTTTTTCTCTCGTGCCGTAGTAGCAGACGGGGCCAGAAATCGTATTTTGGGGGGCATCAATACGTGTTTCCTCTGGTCTCAAGTCCCACTCTGAGCAGCAAAGGCACTCCCCTCTCTTGTGTTTGCCGTGCAATGTCCACAACAACACCACCAGTTAGCCCCCATTCGTGGACGTACAGTGGTTGCTTGTTCTCTGGCCAGCTGTTCGGCTCTTTCCCTCTGCATCCTCCTTTCAAATAGCTCCTCGTCGGTATATTCTGGCTCAAAACGATACGGGCATCCATTATACTCAAAGTCGTCGTCAGACACTTCTACATCTGATAAATATTCCGCCATGTTGCAGAAAAGTAGCCGTGTAGCCGTGTAGCCTAGCAACAACAGCAGCTCTACTCATGTTCTTGTCTATGACGTCACCAAAAGTTACCCGTCCTTGTAAAGCCCCGGATGACCATAACAACAAAGTTGAGCTGACATGGTGATAACACTGGCCATTCATTTATAAAATGTAGCTGAAATGAGCGAGTTTCGCAGCAGATAATGTCTAATTTAGGGGCTTCGATTTCTGGCCCCGTCTGCTACTACGGCATGAGCAAAAAATGCCGTCGGATGGATCTAAATTGCTCGAAAACGGCTCGGAGCTCCGCCAAAATTGTCTGGGTGAGTCTACGAGCGTATTTAATCCTAAAAATGAGGTCCAGGTGTCAAAAAAACGAACTTATCCTTTAAATCAGACACCTCCAAGGTTCTTTTCTCTTCACGGCCCACATGTTAATTTTCTTGTATCTTGATCAGACACAAAAGCTACAGTCAGATCAGGTGTTCGTTGTTGTTGCTTCAGGTGTGCTTGTCCCTGTGCACAGCTGGTATTTCCTGTTAGTCTGGTGCATGCCTGTCATTTTATGTGGGTGTGTCATTACCAGACGCTGTTTATGTTGTTTTATTACTGCTTTAACCTGAGACTGTTCACTCTGTTTCCCGGCAAAGGAAACATATGGTAAAACATACAGTATTACTGAGTAACGAATTCAAGTCCTATCAAGTCTTATTTCAATTGTTAGCATTTAAGTTTGTTATAGGATAAACTGCTAATTTTTTTGGCACTTATATCTTAATATTTTATATTAGAAATATTTTGTCCCCTTAGATGTGGGCCAGTGTTTTTAACAATCATCTTCATGTGGTTTTCCTGACAATCATTGTTAAATAACAAAAGTTATATGAGGACACTCTGGTTAGTTCTTCTGTCTGGACTATTAGCGGCTACTGCCCTCTGCTGGTCATTATCAGGAAACACAGTCAAGTAAATAAGTCAGTAATATAAATGGATAAACAACTAAGTAATATCAATGGAAACACAGAACTTTGCTTTGTAGAGTTCATTATTTTAAGATTGATACTACTGTTACACTGATATTCAAGAAAAAAACGCCCTTGACCGATGTATTATGGGAGAATTTTAGAGACAAGTTGGAAAAATAATTGTAGTGAGAAGAGGAAGATGTTTTTTTCATGTTGCATTTCAAGAAAAAAAGTCAATGTAAAGAATAAAGTTGAAATATGAAAGTAGACCTTACTCTCAATATTGTATTTCAAAATATTCTCAACATTTTGATTACACCTTTGTATAGTTTTAACATTTGTCTCAACATCTTGGCTTTTTTCCTGATATAGCATTTTAACATTATTTTTGACATCACACTTTGACTTCTGTCTTGAAGTTCTATCGCAGTTAAATATAAATATAAATATAAAATATAATATAATAAATATAAATCATGATGTAGTTGTAAAATCCATGCAGTAGAAGTACTCATACAATTAAGAGTTAGCACCATACTGTATTTGAATTCATTAAGTTAAAAATCCCTTATGATAAAAGGAAGAAAGTATCTTCCTGATTGAAAAGCACAAACTTTGGGTATAGTAAAAACTTAATTTCGCTGATTTCTTTGACAGTTGTCATGAGCTTAAAACTGATTTGGCACTCAGGAGATGTTGCAAAAATGCCACACAATTCATGGTCAAGGCATTTCAAATGTCCAGAATTTCTGTTTCCCACAAATCACATTCACAAAACCCTGAAAATATATTTACTGCAGTGAGCTACATGTATGAAAGCAAACAGCAGGGTATTTTTTTTCTCAATATTAACTATGTACTTGCTAGCCCCCAAATGTTTTCCCTTCCCGACCCCTCATTGCCAGACCAACAGATGGTGTTTTATTAACCTCAGAACTAAGACCTCATAGCTGTGCTGCAGTAAAGTTGGAAAAAAGTAAAGTTGGTTGCTGACGATCCTTCAACTGCTCAAGTTGGAGTTTGAATTAAGGGGTGTTCCTGGTGACGTTTCTGATTTGCAACAGGGACTTTGCGACAAAAGAACTCAAGTAAAATGCACTAAATCTGTGAAAAAGTATGCAAGTAAAGTAAGAATTTTTTGAGTAGGTCATCATGAAATTGGGAGTGCACTGACAAAAGGAGCTACTCAATTTTTTACTGTATTTATTATCAATACACCATGGTTTTAAACTTTTGTTAAGAAAGACGTCCTTTTTTTTTTTTTTTTTCAATGATTTACATGTTATTGATCCATATGATAAATTAACTTGGGAATAATCATATGTCACTGTCTTACACAAAAAACTAGCTCTACTACAGCAAATAAAGGAAGTCTTAAATCCTGCTTTTGTATCAGTTATGTCTTATTTTGGATCATATGTCCATTTTTGATGGCTGCTATGGTATGCTCACAGTCACAAATGTTAAAAAAAACTGCTAGTTTTCATGTAAAGAGTTCCCTGATAGTGCTGTATTCTCACTCTGTCCAAGACGCTCTGTTAGAGCTCCTGCCCCTTTAATGCTCCAGTTCCCATGTGGACCCAGTTCAGTGGTTTACAGGTCATCTCTGTCATAATTGGTTAGTTTAGCGCTACTGGGTGCCATGTTGTCAACAACTCTGCATTCATTCTTACTAATGAGAGCCTAAACTGAAAATATTAGGATGTCACACTGGTAGGTCCATACAGGGGGGCCGGCGAAACAAAGTGTTTTAGGCAGCTGCTGGAAACACAAAGAGGGAGAGGGAGATGTCTTAATGCCACAGACTTTTATAGAGGTGTTTTACCATGAGGAGGAGACATGGTAAACACACTGAAGGGCATATAAAAGTAAAAAAAAAAAAGGATTTTATGATCTTTTTAATACTTAATGAATAATAACGGTTATTGTTTATAATATGATATTACATCAAAGAGCAGATAACTCAGCGTAACATTTTTTATTTATTTCTTATAATTGTGGACGGAGTATCTAGTGTTTTGTCCTGGCCTGAAATGAGATGACGGTGCTATTTAGGCTGTAAACTTGGATGCGTTGTGTAAATACCGGCTCAGTCAAACACTTTTGCAAAGTTAGAAAGACTAAAAAGAGGAAAAAATAAAGGGGTCTTGTGTTCTGGTGTACTTTTGTATAATAACTTGTAATAGAATGTCTTTATTTTTGTAAAGCAAGACCTAGAAGTTCTAGAAGTTTAACTATAAATGTTGATACTTCTTCCATGACTGTCCAAGTCCCCATTCTGTCTGATTAAGGTGGTGTAATTTAAGAATAATCTGCTGATAGTCATTAAAGACTTGGGCAAGTAGTGTTATGAAATTTGGCAGTGGTGGCCAACATTAAATTTGAATGTTGCCCATTCTCACATACAATTGCTTTATATAGTTAATAATAAATACTTTTAATTTAACTAAGTGAAAATGGGTCACAGGTTTTAGCCTGCTGCTGCTGGCATTATATTTTGAGACAAAATGCCAACAGCAGAAATGTGACTAATGCTTAAAGCAAGAGGCTGAAAATACACTGGTAGAAATAATGAGTCCTTCTTCTTGTGAGATTGCATGTTAACTGTTCTTTCTTGTATTTTGGTGTGTCTGTGTGTGTAGCACAAGCAAAATAATATTTTCTCACAAGAGTCGTTCTTCTTTCATTCATTTTCTGTGCTTCAGCTAACAAAGAGGACTGCCGGGCCTAACTCCTATGTGGAATTTTCCGTTGATAATGATGTACAGAAAAGCAAGGTAAAACAGTTTGGTTGTATTTTGTTAATAATTTTCTCTTTACTGTATTTAATAGATTGGTTGATATTAATACTTGATTTTGTGTTAAAACTGGGGTATGAGGGGTTGCTTTGTGCGGCTCAAAACAGATTAAAGAAATTTAAGAAAAGCATTGAGTGCTTTTAGAGGACAGGCAAACTGTCATTTGCAATCCAAAGTGAAAGAACAGCACTTGAAACATGAGAAATATAAAAAAGGGAAACTGCTTATAATTAAAGATGTTTTAAAACAATAATTTGTTTCCTGATTTTACCTTTTTGATCTCTGAGAGGTCTGGTTTCCCATTTTTGAGTGCAAATATCTTTTTGTCCATTTTAGCACCGGCTGAGGTGCCTGTGGTTTAAAATATTGAGTTCAAACAAGTTCAAACACAGCTTTTTACCTTCCCTCTGCAGTAATTCTGTTTGGGTTTTTTTCTTTCAGGTTGTATTTGCATCCAAAGACCCGGTGTGGGAGGAAGGATTTACCTTCTTTGTGCATAGCGTCAAAAATCAGCAGCTCAGACTTCAGGTTTGGGATAACATCTGGACTTTTAACCTTTTTTGTTATTCTGTTAAAAGAAGTGAAGCAGCTAATTCAAACATATCAAGTGATGGTTGCATCAACACTGACATTATAACAGAAGCAGGGAGAAAGCTTAGTATTTTAATGACTAACTGAATATTAAACTGGAGGTCAATTTGTTCATATTAAATGTGTTCATATTATGCAGTCAAAGATACTGTAAGGCTCATGTCATAACAATATACTGAAAACAGGGCAACAATTTTGCTCTCTGAATTTCCCCTTGACTTTGGAAAAAAATCCTCATGAAGACTTAAATATAACACAATCTGCTCAAGAGTTTTTTCTTGCTTTTGTTCAGGTAATGGAGCATGAGAAGAAGACTCAGCTCGGGGTTTTAAGCATTCCTTTGACTCGTCTCCTCAACACCTCAAACATGGTCCTGGACCAACGTTTCCTGCTGGAGCGGTCTGGAGCAAACAGCCAGATCAAGCTGAAAGCCACTCTCAGGGTGAGCATGCAATTTCTGCAAACATATAAACATATTTAGTGTTTTAAAAAGTGGCACAGGAGACACGACTACAACATTTCGACTTGGAGAGAAGGCCACAAAATTTCAAAAGCTGACATAAAAAGAGAGATAGATAAAGATAGTAGATGAGGGATAAAAATAGTTTTCCTTAAATTAAGACACGAGTGATCACACAGTTGTTGGTCACAGGGCAAAATCTTGATTTAAACAACTGCAGCTGTCCCTTTTACATCTGCACTGCTGACATGAGCGCAAGGATGGAAGGAGTAAATGTAAAAGAGTATTGCACAAAAGTTAATTTAATCAACCTGATAAAACTTAAGTACAAGCAAATATAGGCCTCTATGAATTGACTTGGGTAAAAGTACAACTATGTGATTCATAATGTTGAGACTCAAAATATGTTGAGTACACCCAGCTGGAGTGGGATGAGTCAACATGTTTACTGTTCTGAAATGCAGTAGTAAAGTTTATATCATAACAATGTTTGACTAGGATGAAATAATGTGTTTTCAGGGTAAATTTGCCCTTGAATGCAGTACATGAAATTAAGTATTAAAGAATTCCAGAAAATGTGCTTTGTAGAATTTGTTAGCCCGAGTTTTGTAAAAGCACATTGTATTTAATCAAATAAATAATGAATACGGTACAGGACAGTACCTTCATGAATCAACACTGCAGCCTTTTGTCTAACTTCTTTAAAATAAGGGCTCACAGTGGCCTCATGACCCGGGCCTCCTCGAGAGGGGACTGTGAGGTGCCATACAGAAAAACAGTCTTTGGATTAAACTTTCTCTCTGTAAACGCCAGTAAGATCTGGAACAGTCTCCCACTTGCCATAAGGGAGTGTCCCACATTACAAACTTTCAAAACGCGTGTCAAGCAGTGGCTGAAAGCAAACCAGCCCTGTAACCATTGACTTCGAGGGTTTCAGAAATGAACTGTCTTGTGATGTGCTCTTATTATGATCCATTGTCCTGTTCTATGTCCTGCTTTTGTGTGTGTGGTGTCTTTGGCATCATGTTTTTGTGTTACCTGCCTAGGGACTGCGGATGTAAATTAGCATTGCTGCTATAACCGGCATATTTACATCAATTGTCTTTTCGAATAGATGTTCATTAATGTGCACTGTCCCTATTAAATAAATGAAGAAATGAAATGAAAGAAAAATGAAAATGAATGTCAGACCAGTACAATCTCATTGAAAAAGTTTTTTTTACCCTTAAATTTTGTTTCCCAAATATCAGTTCTGTGATTTGACCAACCCACATGATCATCCTACTTCTGATTCATTTGTTTTTCAATATTAAACCATTTTTTTTTTTTCAGTTTAAGAATCTTTTCAGTATTGAGCATCATTATACTAAATTTGGTATTGATGTTAAACTCTTTGTATCATGATCACACCAGTTGATGAAAAGCTTTAATTGGTGTAGTCTCTCATTTTTCACTGCTTAGTTGTGATGTTAAATGCAGTGAAGCAAGATACGTCTAAATCCATGGTGCTGATTGCATAAAGGGTTCATCCCAGAGCACCCATATATTGAGGCAAGTGTAGACAGCGTCACTTCAGTTTCAGCGTGTGGCCTCTTTTATGTGTGCTTTCCCCGACCCTTTTACCCCACTTTCTGCTTCTCTATGTGACTTTGAATAACTTCTTGATCTTGCGCCTTCCTCCACACCAGGCTGAGTGTTTATCTAAGTTCCTTAAAGCATACTTTTAGTTGAAAAATCAAATTATAGCATAGTTTCTCTGTGTAACTGCTTTTTGGTGGCTATTCAGGCTTTCTTGCACTACATGATCACCCATTCTCTCTCTCTCTCTCTCTCTCACTCTCCCTCTCAAAGAGCTTTAGTGGCATGAAAGCTATAAAGCAGTATTGGCAAAGAAAGAAATAAAGATAATATTAAATGTATAAAAATAGCAATGTCTAATAATAATGATATAAATTGGTAATATTATAATAGTAAAACATAATGATTAAATAAAGGTCAATAAAGCTGTGAGGAAGTGGAGCTCTGTTACTTTGTGTGGGGTGTAACAGTGAGGGCAGAGTCTCTGGGAGCTCTTTTTGTGACGACCCTTTAATTTGCTTCATCTGGGGTTGCTTCTCTCCAATTTTAAAAGTTATTTCCTATTTGTTATTCAATAATTTGTTTTGGTCCTGTTCTTGATTAGGTATGGTTCAGGGGTTGCTGTGGTCCAGAGGCTCTTTGGGCTGGTTCATGTGATTTGGTAGAAGCTTTTGTGCTTGTGACCTTTTTAGGTTGAATGTAAGACTGTGTATATTTTTTGTAAGTTTTTGTAATTTTCCTGACAATGACATGTAAAACTGTGGATATATTGGATCATTTGAAGCATGTATTGTTGGGGCAAAGAATTAAAATAGTGTCAAAATATTGAAAAATATTATAACATTGCCAACAGCCAGCTAACAGCTAATGTCTTCTAAATGAAAATAGTCAAGATCTTAATACTTTTAATATGTTCATTTTTCAGTTATTATGCAAACAAAATGTTTATTTTCCTCTTTATTGCTATTTCTTTTTTATATATAAAAACTTGGTAACATGATTTTAATGTAAAATATCAGCACTTTTAAAACACCTAAGCTAACCTAACCTGGTAGTGTTGGTCACAATAATATGACAAAAATGTTTTAGATCCTTAAATCTATCTTCTTAAATTGTATGCACATTCTTCTTATTATCTTGCAGACCTATTACAGAATTGGCCATGCTTTACAGGCAGTGAAAATTGGTGTGTTCTGCTTTAATTTGGCTACTCTAAGCACACCACAAACATTTTTCTTACATTGTTTCACTGAGACTGTTTATGTTCTGTACCCCTTGATAGATCATGTCTTGGGAAAAGCCTCCACCTAAGATCATTCTGGATCCTCCTCCACTTGCCAGACAACAAGGACCACAATCAAACCAAGGAGTCAGTGCCTCTGAATCTGCTCTCCCTGTTTCCTCACAAGCACTTTCCCCCAACAACCAACTTTCAGCTCCATCCCAAGCAGAGCATGTCCAGAATGGCTCAAACATAAACTATTTAAATCACCGCCGTGGCTCCTTCCTGGCCTCTGAAGCCTCAAAGTCTCCTTCCACTCCAGCAAACATGCGTCGCTTTGACTCCCACAGCCTGTTGTCGGAGAACTCCATGGCCTCGTCACGTTTCGATGTTTCTGAGGGTGCGGCATATCCAGAGTGAGTCACACATATTGTTCTGCAAACTTCAAATCTCTTTACATATGTGTGTCTCTAACTTAAACATACGTTTGTAAGAGCAAGAACAGTAAAATGACCTTCATAAGTGTATTTGTCACTACAGGGCCATCAGGAATCATCAGGGTTCATTTGGGGACATCAACCTGTCTGTTCGCTATGCCACTCTGAGGAACAAACTCATTGTCGTGGTAAACTCCTGCAGGTATGTCAGAAAAATCCAGTCTTGGCCCACCTCTTCACTGTTGGTAATCATATACCTCAGGGAGGCATACAGTTTCACAAAAAAGCACATTTTACTTCAAACTAAACCTAGAATACTTTACAAAAATGTCGCTGTTGCAGATACACAACATTGAACCCTGTGGATGTGTTGCATGTTTCCCTTTTTTCTTTGAAGTAGGCTTTACTCTCAGTGTATCTGCACATAAAACCCAACTATAATGATTAGGTGGACAGCAAGCACAGAATCCAGTCAAATAAAAAAAAAAAGGGATTGCAGAAAGATATTTTATACTTAAACATGTGGGACCTTTTCTATGATCCCAGCCATGTTGTCCTGTGCCCACTATCTTAATTTTTTTTTCTAAAACTTAACGTAAAGGAAGTCCCTTAACTCCCTGAATATTAAAAGAGTGTTTAGTCTTCCTTTTAAGATTTTCCAATGAAACATCTGTTTACAGATTTTTGAATTTTTTGATTTATGGTGGGTTTTTGCACATTATTCTACTGCTCTATATGCATGTAAGAGACGCAGGTCTTTCACTTCATGTCAAGTCTCCTAATTTATAAATTTCATTTGATAGAACCCAGAACGCACAGCTTCAGTAAAGCAGGGATAGTATTTTTTGTTAATTTGTAGATTCATTTCTTAGTCTTCATTGATTTTGTCTACTTTCCTTGACAATTGTTTTACCTAATCACCTTAAATGTTTTAGATCTGAGTTTGAATGTATTATTATTTTGACCCTTTGAGTTTGCATTTCGTGCCCTGTGCAGCTATCATTCTGAGCTTCTGTATTTTTTTTATCCATCAAAACACTTTGTAAACATTTGTTTTTAAAGGTTTCTTATTGACAGCATTCGTTTAATTATTATACTCTTTAAAGACCATTGACTTAGAAATTGTAAATTTGGTAGTGCTAACCGTTTTGTCTCTGTTTCCTACAGGAACTTGTTCCCCTGCAGTGAAAATGGCACAGACTCTTATGTCCGCCTCTATTTGCTCCCTGATCAAACCTGGAGACATCGCAAGAAGACACATGTCAAAAAGAGGACAGTCAATCCAGTCTTTGATGACAGGTAATTTATCACACACCTGACAAGCCTACACTTCAGCTTTGTTTTCTTGTTTTTAATGACCTCCATGAAAGAGTAAAAGTTTTGGACTGTTTCTTGGAGTTTACTAACTCTTTTTCTTGTCACAGGTTTGAGTTCGATGTGTCTGTTGATGAAGCAAAAGCCAGGAAGTTAGATGTGTCTGTGAAAAATAACAAGATGTTCTACACACGGGAGCGGAAGGACATTGGCATGGTGAGTAATTCTTGTGGTAAAGTAAAGACACAAGATCTTGAATTTTAACTTCTGTTAAAATATTCTATTGGAGAGAGTGTCACTCCCTGCCCGTTTCCTCATATTATGTTAACCTGACACACCAGATGGACGGTTCAGTATATTTCTCTAGCCCATCTGGGCAATAGTACATAGAAAGTGTTTGGAGTTGGCGGAATCTTTCAATAGTATATCCGGCAGGTGACTGGATGATTGTTTCATCAGTCACATTAATTTCTGGCCAATCGGATGATGCAGAGGGTGGGAATTACCTCTGCGGTGTAACTTAAGAAGCTTGAGCCACTTCATAGAACAAACTCTCACAAAAACATGTTGGGAGTGGAGCAAAAATAGCCTCTCTATTGAGAAATGCCTTCATCTACTGAAGCTGTTAGCATCTGTGCTAATCTTTCTAAGCAGTCACATCCTGCTGCCATCCTGCTCAAATCTCCCACTTCTTCCTGCTCCAAGGGACTGTGATTGGGTTGAGCAGCGTCAAGCCAAATACAGTTGTTGTAGAATGGAGCTTGACAAGATGAATCTGCTGGATTACAACACTGAATCAGGCAGATCCAGCTGCACAGCAAGGTTAACTATCTGCAGCCATAAGGGGCTTACACTGGTTTTAATTTTGTGTTCAGCTTGTAATATTTACCATCAAAAACTAAAGTTTCTGTTGAATTGTTGCAAATGTATTTCCTTTTGTAAAAGAACAAGCACAATGTTTGTCTTGTTTGGAGTTTTTTATCATTAATAACAATTTGGCTCACTGGAAAAGAGGGTTAAATTAATGTAGCCCTCTTGATACCCTAAGTTCTCTACTCATGGTTAAGACAAATTCACAGACTCTATTTCCAACATGTCCTATATGAATCTGATTGTAAGTATTTTATTGAAAAATTGCAAAACAAACACACTTTTTTCACTTGGTAAGGTAATAACCTAAATATGTTCTGCTCATGTCCACAGGTAATGATAGATCTGTCACAGATGGACCTCACCAGAGGAGTCACACAGTGGTATGAAGCTCATTCTTCTTTTTACTTGTGAAACACCACCTGTAAAAGTTGGATGCCAGTTTGGGAACCATTGATATAAATCTATGAGCTTGAAAAGTGCAGACTTGGTAACTATTATACAAGGCCAGACTAGTTCTATAGGATAGGATAGGATAGGCTTCATTGTCCCCAAGGGGAAATGTGCCTTGGGCTGTACAGTGACTGCAGTAAAACAACAAACAGCACATACATTGAAACAGACTAAAAACCATGCAGATGTTAAAAAGACACTGAAAGCACGTGTCAAACACATCCCAAACTGCCAGGAAAGAGACACACAGGTTAATACATACATCAACTGCACATTACCCTTTGTACATCTGTGGTACACAATAAAAATCGATGCATATCAGAATGACAGGGAATCAGGTATGTCTACATGCTTAGGTGTTGTTGAGGGCTTCAATGGACAGAGGTACAGAAGAGTTCTTGAAGCAGTTATGTCTGCTGAGAGTGACTCTGTACCATCTGCCTGAGGGGAGGAGCTGATATTCTGTGTGAAGAACATGGGTTGGGTCTGAACTGATCCTTTTTGCCTGAGATAATTATTGTTTGGTGACAAATGTCTTGAAGGCTAGGATGTTGGCGGACTCACTTGATCTTCATTGCTGTGTGTATGAGCCTGTTGATTTGTGCCTTAAGATGAGTTGTGAGGTTCCCAAACCATGCAGAGAGCCCATAGCGCAGTACGCTCTCTACTACAGCGCAGCAGAACAGAAGCTGCACTTCCAGAGCAACACCAAATGTTCTTTATGGCTTGCCTTTTTTTTTATGCTACACTCGCTGATTGATGTGATGGATTTATAAATATACCCATCTAAACCTCCAACTTACTGCAGAAAAGTTTTCCTTTGGATGGATTCAAATATCAGGACCAGGTTGAAAACGCACTTTGACGGCTGTCTATATAAAAGGAAATACGTTTTCTGATATATATATATATATATATATATATATATATATATATATATATATATATATATATATATATATATATATATATATATACATATGTGTGTGTGTGTGTGTGTGTGTATATATATATATATATGTATATATATGTAAATATATATATGTATATATGTGTGTGTGTATATATATGTATATATATGTAAATATATATATGTAAATATATATATGTGTGTGTGTATATGTATATATGTATATGTATGTATGTATATATGTATATATATATACACACACACACACACATACATACATATATATATCAGAAAATGTATTTCCTTTTATATAGACAGCCGTCAAAGTGCGTTTTATATATATATGTGTATATATGTGTATATATATATGTATGCATATATGTATATGTATGTGTATATATATATATGTATATATATGTGTGTGTGTATATATATGTGTATATATAAATGTATATATGTATATATGTGTGTGTGTGTGTGTGTGTATATATATATATATGTGTGTATATATGTATATGTATATATATATATACACACACTCATATATACATATACATATACATATATATACACACACACACACACACACACACATATATATATATATATATATAATATATATCAGTCAAATAATGATATCATTGCAGTCCTTTTGAGGTGTTTTGTTTTACTAATGTTACAATTCTCTCCCCTCTTAAGGTTTGAGCTCACACTGCCTGGGCTGAAGAAATCCAGCTAGTGGGAACAGCTACAAAATTACTGTTACAGCTTAAAGAACGGCTTCTGCACCTCCACAAAGCAAAACGCTGGTCTGACTAGTGTCATTTTTTGTTCTGCTTTCTTATCATGGCAGACCAGAGATGTGTTTTCCAGGACCAACTCTAAGCCCTTACCAGATAATTTGATGCCTTATGTTGACAAGAGTTTTGCTTAGAGTTTTATTTGGAATAAAATGTTTCTTTTATACCAGCTACTGAGAATAGAGTATGCTTTTTCAAATGATTTTAATCAGATAATCTATTTGGATGCCTATTAAAGTTGTTGTACTAAAGCACCGATCTCTCTTTAGTCTTTATGGGGATGTAAGTTGTCAGAAAGTGGTTCTATTTCTACTGTCCAGATAAACAGTCTTGAATGTTTATATTGAATATTCTTTGTGAAATTCCTTGTTTATATGAGTTAACATGAGTCTTGGTTATCCTTTTTATTGTCATGTAAATAGTTGTATTAATAGTTTTTATTTAATATACAGAGGCAAATGATTTACAGAACAAATGGAGCTTTATATTGGAAACTGAGCAGTTCCTCTTGAGCAGAGTCTATAATACAAGTGCTGCCATACCCCAAGTAAAGTTTACAAGCTGTTGCTCTTTGCTTTTTGATGTTTTGACAGTAATCATATGAGGGAAGGTTGGGAGCAAACCTCATTTCTCCATTTTTTATTATTTTTATTCTTTTTTCATATAACACTGCTATTGGTCACTTTCCATGTTGGAGAGTAGGTTTTTGAAGCTTTTAACCACTCAAAGAACAAAAAATAGTTCTTAGTCAAGACAATACAGGTTTATTCACTCATCAGTTGGGGGCTTTTCTTTTTTTTTTTTAATTTCTTTAAAGGTAGCGATTTTGGAGATAGGAAGTTTGTCCCCAGCAGCAGCAATACCTTGAAACACCCTCTGAGATGTATTTACTGTTTATTGAAAGTAAAATGTATTCAAAACAATATTTGTCTCCTGTGGATTTATGTTTCTAAAAACTTGATGAACAAGCTTTGACGTATTTTGATTTGATTTCAAGTCATAGTTTGGATCTCAGTGTATTCAGTACTTTCCAAAATGTTCCTGATTTTCATTTACGACTGAAAAACCATTGCAATTATCAAGACACATGTAAGCAGTGTACTTAAAATTCAACAACATACCATTAAAGACTTATCTGTATTATTAATGCCATTTTTTATAAATACATTTTTGCTAATGTAAATTGTAACCAACGATTTGGTCCAAATTAATTGACTTTGCTCTCTACTTTTAAACTGCTGCATTTTCTTTCTGTTACGATGCAGAACACAGGACCTGCATCAGCCAAAAATATTCCCCATTTTGAGTCACTAATTATAACTGTCAATGCAGAGGGAATGATTACTACCTCAGTGTGTTTCCTTATGGTCACTATTATGACATTGTGAGGTAAGATATGAATTTCTGTTCTGTTTAAACTCATTTTTGACTTATTTATCTCATTATGCATTAGAAAAGTTTTATGTCAGACTGGCTATACTTTGACTTCTTAAGAAATCATATTTTTGCTTAACAATTGGTTAATGTTTTCATTTTTGACAACTCTTTACATTTTTGGTACATTTCTGGTACATTTCCAGAATTCAACATCAAAGGCCATCAAAGACCAAAGGGCCAATCAAAGACCAGAACACCTTTGATTGATTCACAGAACTTTGATTCAAAGAACTTTGATTTGAAGCAGTAAATGTTATAGAAAGGGCAAGAAAACATAAGCATTTAAGTTTTCTCAAAGACAAAAACTAAACAGCACAAAGATGAGCAACAAAACAACAAACTACAATGATCTCTGTCTTCCGGAAGAACCATACGATGCTGTCATAAAAGTTGAGGATGTGGAGTTTCATATCCACAAAGTCGTCCTCTGTAACTGCAGCATGTACTTTAGGTGAGTGTATTGTTCTATATCAGGGGAACTGCTGATTCAAATTTATGTTCAGCCAAAAATAATAATAGTAATAATAATACTAATCACATAAAGTGACAAAGATGAACATTCAGCATGAAACAGTTTTGCGTACCTGTGTACATTTGAAATCGTGTAGTTTTTTGTAAAACAACAACAACAACAAAAAAAACAAAGTAGAAACTAAAAACTAAAATATGTCAAATTTGAATATAAACTACACACACATTCAGGGGGGTCAGTTAGATGGCTGGTTGCCCATACAACTTATCTAGATTTTTTCTGGCTTGACCTATTTTCAATTTACACTTTGGAGTAAGATGCAATGCTTCTTTGGTCTTGTTTGGTTTTAATGTTAAGCAGTGGTGGTCACTCTTTAGATTGTTTGTATTGCACTGTCAGCCTGCTACTTAAACAATACCTGGGGTCACATACTAATGTGTTCTGCAAAACACCTGCTTGCACTGCCATTCTTTGCCATCTACTGTGGGACATAGATAAAGCACCTAGACATTACAGAAGTGGGGCTAAAACGTGTCACCTCCTGAGATTAAAATTTGCTACTAGAGAAGGGGAAATCAGCGTCCCCCTGGCAAATCACATCCTGAATATTTTTTTAATAATTTTGAATACTCACATCTATTTTTAAATCATCCACAGTGCTTTATTCAGGGACTGCTGGTCAGAAAGGAACCAAAGAGTATACAGCATCCCTGGTATTTCCTCTGACATGATGCAGCTCATCATCACATTCGCATACAACGGCTCAGTGTCTGTATCAGAGGAAAATGTGCAAGAGCTTTTGCAAGCAGCTGACTATCTAAATGTGACTGACATCATCCAAGTCTGCTGTGAGTTTCTTGGAGATCAGCTCTGCCCAGAGAACTGCATCGGCATCTATCAGCTCACCAACAGCATCTTCAACATGGAACTTAGGCTAAAGGCCTACAATTACATCATTGAGCACTTTGAGGAGGTCCTTTCCTCTGAGGAGTTCCTGCAGCTCTCTGTAAATGAACTTGCCAGCCTTATGGTGAACGATGAGCTCCAAGTAAAAGAAAGACAGTTGTTCGAGGCAGTCATCCACTGGATCAACCACAACAGAACAGAACGAGAGAGGCACTTCAGAAGACTCCTGAAACTTGTTAGATCTCTTTCAATCACTTTTTTCAAAATTTAGATTTAGATCTTAAGCATGAAGCTCCCAGAGTTCTCGTGACTGTGACAGAAATCATATGAGTGGCTGTGTTTACATGGCTTCAAGTATCTTAGTAATTGGCTGTATCCTAGTTTTAAGTAAATTCAGAATATGGGGTTTACATGCACACAGAGACCTGTTCATTAACCTCCATTCATGATAAAAAAAAAACAATATCCTAGTTTATGATCATAGTATTTTATTTGCACTGGCGCCTTTAAAATGCATCTTTACAACTAAGTTAGTTGGTTACAAGCACGTCTGAAAAAGCTTGGTGTTTACTTTCTGCTTGATTCAGGAAATGACGTTTACATGCACAAACACAAGAGCAGGATACTTCAGAACCAGGACACTCAAGTTCATGTAAACACAGTCAATGTGCAAGACTCAAGTAAACTCTAATCTTCAGTTGTTTCATAGCCATCTTCAAGTGCCACCTGGGAAGTGGCAATTTATTCCACTTCCAGCTTTGCTTAATTTTGTATTTATACATGAGACTGTAAAAAAACCAATATGAGAAAACCTTACATGTTTTTTAGTCAAAGCTCAAGCAGGATTCATATTCACAATGTAACCATTCTTATCCTTGGAAGATGACAAATAAGTTGAGATAAATGTTTAAGAACAATTGCACCAACCAAGACCTTTTATTCACACGTCCTTATTTCTCTGTCTAGATCCGACTTGGCAGTCCCAGTGCAGGTGCACACTACATCAACACAAATGTCATGCCTCATGAGCTGGTGAGAAACAACTATGTACTTAGGAATGTTGTTCGGGCCTCCTTATTCCTGCCTTTCTCAGCTTCCTCCTCAATAGTATTCCCGTTCAGCCGCCCTCGCTTGCCTCCTGCCATCCTATTGGCGATTGAAGGCAGCGGATTTACAGGATTACCTAATCGCATTGAGGCGTATGACTGTCGAGCCAACCATTGGGTCACAGAGACCAGACATGATAGCCGTCATCTGGCCCTCCATGCCAGCATCGTTTTCCACAACGGAAATTTGTTCTCCATTGGTGGCACAAACTACATCAAGCACTTCAACAGCGTGTTCCGACTGGACCTGAGCGCAGACAGGTGGCATGTGGCAGAGCGAATGCACTACCGACGCTTTAATTTGAGTGTCACAGTGCTGGATGGATTCATCTATGCCATGGGAGGTTATGATGGACGTAACTACCTCAACTATGCTGAGCGCTACAGACCTGAGACCAACCAGTGGAGTGATATTGCACACATGAATGAGCAGAGGAGTAAAGCCAGCTGCACAACACTCAACAACAAGGTGCGTAAAAATGAGACAGTGACTGAGACACTGCTTAGTTACTTTGAAAACTGTGTAAGACAAAATTCAGTCTACCATCATACTGACAAACCTTACAGGCAGAGTTTGATTTTGAAGTGGTGCTCTTCAGTATAAGGTATTTTATTAACACAGCTTGTTTAAAACATTTTTTAGAGTTGCAGAACATAGTTGTTTAGGCTCTGAACCTTCTCCCTCCATGCAGATATATGTCACAAGCAGCATGTGAGAAGTGACGGGACAGTATCCTAAATCCCCTGTCAAAGCCTACAGCAGGCTGGGGTGTAGGAGGGTTGAAAGCAATCATATTATTGGCAATAATCCAAAAGCTTCTTAAGAAAACCCCTCATAGGCCTCTTGTCCAGGTAACCGTCTGAATGCAAACTTGTACATCGGCTTCCAAAACTACATCAGCCCACACAACTTTATTTTACATGCAGAAGTTGAGTAAAGTAAAGTGAAATTACATCTTGAACTCCAGTGTCCAAACTTATATGTGGATGCTGGGATGGGCGGGTCGAAAGCAACAGTGTAGCACTGATGCAGGGCAGGGCTGGCAGGACAACAAAGAGATGTAATTTGTTGATCTTAATTACCACACTTAGTAGGATATTTGTTAGATGAATGAGTACTGATGCATAATGGGTGTGAAATTAGCACAGCTTTAGTCGTCTGTCTGAATGGGCTTGCAGGGTTATCCGGTTGTAAGAGAAGTGTTATCTCCTCTAATGTAGATATTTTGACTTTACTCTCAGGAGGCTGTAGCCCTGTCCACTTTTATATTCAGCACTGCCTATGAAGAAGAGTCAGACCTAAGACCCCTCATGTAAAGAAAGACATGTGTGGTAGTGTGTTATGAGTTATAGGGGTCAGTATCTCAAACACATAAGTGTAAGCTAGCCTATTATTTCATATTGTATGTATAACAAGATCTGACTGATGCAGGGAAAGTACATTCCACCATTGTTGGATTTTTTTTATATCCATGCTGCACATTTTTGTCTCTTATTATGCACATAATCTTCTATAAAAAGTTAAAACAGGTGATAATGTTCTTGATTTCTCTTGTGTTCTTTGCAGATTTATATTTGTGGTGGCCTCAGTAGTCTTGGGCATCTGCAAACGTGTGAGTACTACACCCCAGAGAGCAACCAGTGGACAATCTTCAGGCCAATGCTGAGCCCGCGCAGCGGATTAGGTGTCACTGCCTACGCAGGACATGTCTATGCAGTAAGTTGAAAGTCGGAACTTTCAAATGCACATTAAGTACTGGACCCATGCAAAGAAATAACTGGGACCCAATGGTTTATTCTGCTGTATACATACCTGTGCATGAGCATGATCCCATAATCTCTCCACAAGAGGAGGTACACTCCATGAAGCTATCACATTCAAGAGCTTTCATTCTTGTAGCTACTAAACTACTTTAATGACTACTATAATGACATTCTGATGTAACATTACAGTAAAAAAGGATTTGGGATCAACCAATTGACTGACATAATCATCAATCACCTGTAATATACAAGTCATGTCTAATCTTACTGATTTTTGTTCCATGTGCACTGAATATTGATTAGCCCTAAATAAGCAACAAAATGATGGAATAAGTGATTATTTTGTCCTCATTAAACAGGGACTGATGATCAATCTTTTCTCCTGCAGGTTGGAGGCTTTGATGGAAACAATTGTCTGAGCAGCGTTGAGTCCTACAGCCCCACCACCGACACCTGGCACGCACTGCCCTCCATGTTAAGTCCCCGCAGAGACTTTGGAATTGCAGTGATGGACGATTGCATCTTTGCTGTTGGGGGCATCAGTGGCAACAAAGCCATAAACCATGTCGAATACTACGACCTGTTAACCAACCAGTGGTCTGAGGCCTCGGCCATGTATAGATACCGCTGTTATTTTAACTGTTGCGTGGTCCCTGTCATGAACAGGTTCATAATCCCTCGAGACAAAATGATGCAAGAGTTGGCAGAGGAGGATCCCGAGGAGAGGCGAATCCAGTGAACTCCAATAACACCATCCACAAGACTTCAGCATAAAAATAAATATTTCTTGAACATTATACCGTTGTCAAAGCAAAGACTTTTTGAAAACGTTTCAGCTTGGATTCCAACATGTAATTTTCTTATCCTCTAAGATGGCTGATGTGTTCAAGTCTCAGAGGGTTTGATTCACATTTCACTGAAAAATGTCGGCCTAAATAGATACTTGCAACTATCCTCTTTTTCAAAATGCCAGATCAAATTTTATTGTTGCCTTTTGACTTGTTGACCCACAAAAATCTTTGTTACAAATGACCTAAGATTCCTTTAAACTATTTTCTAGCATTCATTTTTGGTTAAAGCAATCTTAAGATGGTTAAAGCTGTGGAAAACTGGAACAATAGGTCTGGTTCTCTGGCATATGTTAAATGCTCACTGGCTTGTGTATAAAAATGACATACAACTATGATATGTATCATCTTTTCCTCTTCTTTTTTTTGGCAAAGCACTCTATAAACCTCCATTTTAAAGGTACTACATAAAGGATGTGTTCTTCTATTTAAATTAAAATAACATTATTCTTGATAATAGTTTTTTAAAACGTTTTTTTAAACTATACTTTCCTCTTTAAAGTTGTGATCAAGAGCAAATTTAAGAATGGTTACAGTTTTACATGTTTTTTTTATTTTGGTTATTTTTGAAAGATTTCTAAAATAAATAAATAAATAAATAAATAGATTAGTAAATAAATAAATTAATAAATAAATAAATGCAGTCTTGCAAGAGCTTCATTCAAAGTATTCACTCACCCATCCAAATCATTGAATTCATGTGTTCCAATCACTTCCATGGCCACAGGTCTATAAAATCAAGCACCTCAACATGCAGACTGTTTCTACAAACATTTGTGAAAGAATGGGTCGCTCTCAGGAGCTCAGTGAGTTCCAGTGTGGTACCAGGATGCCACCTGTGAAATAAGTCCAGCTGTGTAATTTCCTCGCTACTAAATACTCCACAGTCAAATGTTAGTGGTCCTGACCTCAACCCGATAGAACACCTTTAGGGAGCATTAGAGCGGAGACTGCGAGCCAGGCCTTCTCGTCCAACATCAGTGTGTGACCTCACAAATGGGCTCCATCAGCAGAAAATATATATCAGTATATACAACATTCATGTCTTCTTAAATCAGAAGTCTGGGATCTAAGTCAAAGTTTTGGGATTAAAGTCAGAATTCTGAGAGAACAATCAGAATTCTGGGATTTCAGTCAAAATTAAATCATAATTCTCAGAAAATAAGTCAGAAATCTTTAAGACAAAATAATAGCTTTTTGACCTAAGAACTTGAGGAACTGTAAACATGGTCCAGCAGTCCTAAAAAAATGGATCAATATAAACTCACATCAAGGCAACATGTGGGCTCTTTAAAGATATAAAACATTAAAATTATTGCATCAGATATTTTCACCTACAATAGTCTTGTTTATAAATGGCATTATCTTAATTTTATTGAAGTTGCAAGTGAGTTAATTTACTTCTTTGATTATTTCATTTTTCTGGTGCAAAAAAACCTGAAAAAAAATGCAGAAATTGTACTTTGATTTATTTCTGTTTATGTTTAAAAAGGACAAACATGAATAAATGAATTACACACAGCTTTGGTGAGAACATTTGTTTATTTCTTGAAGTGTTTTTTACTTTGACATATATTTCCATGGCACGTTTATTGATCATCCAGGTGATACATCCACCCAGTGATACAGACTTGCAGTGACAAGCCCACCTTTCATGGTTGAGTGTTTCATGGACACTTTTCCACCTTCAACTATTTTGAAAAACTCAGGATCCTCAAAAACCATCTTACTCAGCAAAACTGATGGGTGCACATATTTGGTTTCAAACCTTCCCTCCAGCAGGAAGTCCATTTTAGACTCTGCCTCTCCAACAACTTCTCCACAGGAGCTGGGGTCCAACCCTGCACAACGGACAACAGCACACACTTGAAACAGAGATGGGATGCAAGCGTCATGCATACAAGCGTCATGCAGCAGGTTTAGGGGCCTAATTATTGCCTCACTTATTCGTTCACCTGCAGAGAACAGCTTCCATCCACAGTGTGAAGCCCATCAAATGCTCCCAGAGCATAGAGCTCTTCGGTGCCCTCCTGTGTATAGAGTTGGTACTGCAGCTGACAGCAAAAGGATTAACTTTGCCCTCTGTCTCCTTTAATTACCTTTCGTTTTTTGATCAGGTTAGAATGATTTGGAATAGTTATTTAAAACGGTGACAGCCATTTATATTTATTTATATGACATGACAGAAAACCTTCACCGAGGCGGCGGGGGTCCGTGTCTCTTATGGTAATTGGATAAAAAGTTTGGAAATAGATATCAAAAATAGAAAAACGACTGGATATTTGATTTTGGTTTTACAACAGAAACATCAACATTGAAATACAGCTTGATTTTATTTTTTGTTGTCTGAAACGAGTAAAGAAAAGTCAAAAAACGGTTTGATTTTCAATTTTAATTTCTAACAAGAAAATACAATATAGCACCAGACACAAATCGAAAAATGGCCAGATAATTGTTTTGGCTTACCGGAAGTTGTCAAGACAAGAAAATTGCTAATATTGGCCAGAAGATGGCGACAGCGGTGCCTATAATATACGTAGATGTCTCATTTGGAGCGTGATCCAGCGTCGCCGCCATATTGAATGGGTCTCTGCACTCCAGTCTAGCACCAGAAACAACTGGAGTCAACGCATTTATGTCCGTATTTTGTGCAGCCTAGGTTACAGTAAACAGCGCAGCATAGAAAGCAGATGACGTGTTTCAGTTTATTCAAACACAACTGAGTAAAAAACTTATTTAAACTTTAATACGCATGTCAACAGGATTTATATGAGATGTGTGGTTTGTGTGTGTATGAGCCAAGGTACATTTGCCTGTGCCTGAAATAGTTACATTGAATATACTCACAGCACACAAAAATAAAAATATGAAAAAATACTTGTTATTGGTGTGTACAGAAGAGTCATGATTGTGTGTGTGTGTGTGTGTGTGTGTGTGTATGAGAGAGAGAGATAAATTCAAATGAACAAACTGTTTCTTTATTCAAATATACAATTAATTAATTTATACATTTATTAATACGCCAAACAATCTGTCTTTGTCAAACAGCATAATACATAATACACCCATAACTAACACATACTACAATGACAGCGATGATAATTTAAAAATAAAGTAAAATAAAATTTAAAAACAATTACTCTGAATGTTATATTATTATTATTATTATTATTATTATTGATAATATTAATAATCATCATCATCATAATCATAATATTACTGTTGTTATTACTATCAACATTACCATCATTACCATTATTACTTACTCATCAGACTTACTCATCTATTTGTTCATTTATTTTCTTGATCCCCTTCTTATATTTTTGTAATTATTATTTTTATTTTTATGATCAACATTCCTTTCCCTTTTTCTCCTTTTCAAATAGCTATTCTTCATTCCTTTACTTCATTCTATGTTACTATATTTTATGTATTTACGTACTTATTCACCGCCCCCCATTACATCTTCTCTCCCCACAGCCACACCAATGACAACCCCCTTCCCCGACCGTCATATCACTTGCCGCTAATGCTGTTGTTGTTCCTCTTCTGCTCATTAATACTCCCTCTAATGTTTATTTTTATTACTCTTTTATTATTTCTTTTTTTACTACAATGTATTTATGCATTACCATTACCATTACTATCATTATTACTGCAGCTGCTATGGTTAAGCGACCCTTCTCCCATTTATAATAAACTATTAATATTACTGTTGTTCTAGTTATTATTTTATTTGTTTGTTTTTTTCATATAAGCATTCATACTATAATTGTATTTAATTTCACTATTATTGTGGCTGATGTTGCAATCATTATTATTAATTTTAACTACAGTTAATTTTATTATTATTATTATTATTGTTGTTGTTGTTGTTGTTGTTGTTGTTGTTGTTAAGACAAAATGTGTTACGCTGGTGAATTTCTCATTTACATATATATATTTCACTCTATATATATATATTTATTTATTTATTTATATATACACACACACACACATATATCTTCTATTTTTAGTTTTGTTTATTGTTCCTTCGGACTGTGTAGTTTTTTATGATTATTGTTGTTGTTGTTATTATAATTTTATGATCATGAAAGCCTTGTTACTACCATTTTCCTTAACCACCATTAAAACCATATCTATATCTGTGATCGTAATGCAACTGTAAATATCACCAATCATATTCTTAGCGCACACACACACTCACATCACTACAAATGTTGTTGTTCACACGTTGTTTGTCTGTCCGTCTCACTGTACTGTCTCGATGCACAATAAGAAGTACAAAGTATTAAGTCTATGATGTCTGTGGGGTTTCCGACGGTTGGCATGTGTAGGCACCACGCTGTAGCCATCTACTGGTCAATATGTGCAATATTCTTGTCGTGACAACTTCCGGTAAACCAAAAGAAATATACAGGCCATTTTTCGATTTGTGTCTGGTGCTATATTGTATTTTCTTGTTAGAAATTAAAATTGAAAATCAAACTGTTTTTTGACTTTTCTTTACTCGTTTCAGACAACAAAAAATAAAATCAAGCTGTATTTCAATGTTGATGTTTCTGTAGTAAAACCAAAATCAAATATCCAGTCGTTTTTCTATTTTTGATATCTATTTCCAAACGTTTTATCCAATTACCAAAAGAGACACGGACCCAGGTGTAACATAGTTAAATAAGTCTGGATTAAATACAGCTAAATAGCACAACAGTGACACCTACTGTCGTAAATGTGTAACAGCAGCTCGATCTCGGAGTGGAAATGGCAGTGCATTATGGGAAATTCCTCATAGCGCCGGAGGAATTACAACAGGTTATATAACAGTCTCTAAGATTGTATAACTGATTTCATATTAACACACATACAACCAAAAACGATTATTCCTTGTTTATTGTTGAGTGTCCCAACTATAACTTCGTTTTATTATTTGCGAGTTAACTCTTCAAATTGTAATGTTTTATTGATAACAAAAGATCGCAAGCTAGCGGCTAACACTAGCTGTCAGTTCTAGTAAGACATAATAATAATCAGAATAGTAAACGTGTTTTTGACAGCTATACTTCTCTTGTCGTACCCATTGAACCTCTTGTCAATATTCCTCATTGACTTTGATTTATGAAGTTCATAATCTGTAAAACTATTCAAAGACTAACAAGACAAGCAAAAGGATACACAGAGAAATACTTTTATTGTACATTTTGTGGAAAAAGTTTCTATATGGGCTGCATTCATATTTTTATACAAAAAAGTGGGCATGAAACTCACCCTCTTCTTCGTTTCCCCCCCTTGCCCATGGCAATCCCTCTGTCCCTTTTGCCCCATTTTCGGCCATGACAACATGCCATCATTTGGTCAATATCTGAGCTAATATACTATTTCCATGTCAAAATTATTTGATAACATTTGAAAATTGCATAAGTCATACGGTCTTTTCCTTCAAATTCGACTCTAACGCCGTTGGTAACGGTGCTGTTTTTAAGAGAACGGCGCCATCTTGTGGACACCTGTAGGCCTAACCAAATAACTTCAGATTATAAATCCCTCGGGGGAAATTTTATGCACAAGAGGAATCTGAACTGTACAATATTAGTGAAAGTAATGTCAGAAGAATATGTTTGAATGTTGAATATTGAGAACAATAGGCACTGGTAACATCTGTTCCACCAGGTGCTACTGAAACTTTGAAAACGTCTTACTTTTGCAGGTTTGTTGGTTGTTTGTTTCTTACCTTCAGAGGTATCGCTGCTTCTGTTGGCTCAGGTGGATGATGGGTATTGACAGTGGTTGCATAAACTGTTTAAACTCTACTTTAATTGACACACACAGTTTTGGAATTGTCAAGTCTAATATGAGAAAATCAATTTTATTTTACAACAAGGAAAATATATTTTAATATTATATTTTAATTTAAAAAATAATGACACAATTTCTGCTCTCAATTGCGAGAAAATCCTATTTTTTTTGTGTGTGTATGTATATATTTATTATTATTATTATTATTATTATTATTATTATTATTATTATTTGTAAATTTGAGATTTCTGGTTGCTGTGCAGTGACAGCAACAATTCAGGTGACCATTAGAGCCAAGGCTGGAAGAAGAGCAAAATGGATAAGGAACAATGGAGCAGTGGAGCAGAAAACAAAAAAGCAAAAAACTAAAAACTTAGAAAAAGGCTTAAGTAAGAAAGCATTTGAAAGATATTTCCACATTTTTTCATACTATCTGCCACTTTGGTGTTGTAATGGTGAATGAGGAGGACCAGATTGCTATTAAGGGAGCAGGAGATGGGAACACATGGGTAGGCTTATTTAACCTTAAATTTTTCTTCTCACCTTTATCAAGTTTTTAAAGTTATCACGAACTGTAAGACATATATAAATATATATAGGGCAGCCTCATATATATATGTATACATATTTTTAAGACACATTTTGCAGGTGATTTATGACCAAACCTTCTGCCCCAGCATGTTCTCCCATCTTAAAATGTCACAAAAAGTCTTGTTTTGGCATATATTTTTTTTCAGGGTCCAAAGTGGAAAAAAGTCATATGCTAGCATGTTTTTTTTTTTTTTTTCAAAAATCTGACCTGAATGAAAAATGCTCATAAGATAATTTTTAAGTCAAATATGACCAAACAATCTGCACCAGCAAGTTCTCCTGCCTTGAAATGTCACAAAAAGTCACTTTTTTGCATATTTTTTTCAGGGTTGGAAATGGCAAAAAATCTTATATGTTAGCATGTTGGTTTTTTTTCAAAAATCGGGGGGAAAAATGCTCAGAAGTCCAATTTAAGTAGAATATGACCAAAGCTTCTCCACCAGCATGTTCTCCTGCCTGAAAAGCTCCCAAAAACTTATTCTTTAGCAGATTTTCTTTCAGGGTAAGAAAATGCAACAAGTCAAATATTAGCATCTTGGTTCTTTCAAGCATCTGACCCGAGAGAAAAATGCTTAAAAGTCCATTTCTTAAGTCAAATATGACCAAACCATCTGCACCAGCTTATTGCCCTAGCTGAAAATGTCACAAAAAGTTACTTTTTAGCATTTTTTGTTTCGGGTCCGAAAAAGCAAAGTTATATGTTAGCATGTTGGCTTTTTCAAAGATCTGACCTGAAGGAAAAAATGCTCACAAGTCCATTTTTAAGACAAATTTGACCAAACCAGCATCTACCTGAAAATGTCACAAAAAAGTCGCTTATTACATATTTTTTTCTGGGTCTGAAAATGCAAAAAACTCATATATGTTAGCATGTTGGTTTTTTCAAAACTCTGACCTGAGAGAAAAATCCTCAAAAGTCCATTTTTAAGTGAAATATAACCAAATATTCTGCACCAGCATGTTCTCCCGCCTGAAAATATCACAAAATTCACTTTTTAGCATTTTTTTTTCGGGGTCCGAAATGACAAAAAATCTCATATTTTTTCAAAAATCTGACCTGAGGGAAAAACGCTCAAAAGTCCAATTAAAGTAGAATATGACCAAAGCCTCTGCACCAACATATTCTCCTGCCGGAAAATGTCTCAAAAGTCACTTTTTAGCAAATTTTTTTCAGGATCTGAAAATGCAGAAAAGTCATATGTATGTTGATTTTTTCAAAGATCTGACCAGAGGGAAAAATGCTCAAAAGTCACATAATGAGCAGAATACTAAATGAATACTAAATCATCCAAACTGCATTTTCATTTTCATCTTTAGGCTGCACATTTTATGACACAACTAAAAAGAAAACAAAGATGATGCTGCTTTTTAGTTTTCATGCCCGCCCCGCAAAAAGTGGTACATAATTTGATCTGAATTGGCAATCCCAATTGGCGCAGGAGAGTGACGTCAGTAGCTGCTCTTCCTCTTCAGACCTGCTGCATACCTTAGGGGAAAGAAGACAGAGAGGAGTGTGAAGGTTTGCGTTCGTACCAGACTATGGTAAATGTTTTCAGAAACAACGGAAATATCACCACCATGTCCACATCTGTGCCAGAGCTGCTGAGGAAGGCCTCAGCTGCCCTCGAACAGCGACAAAATCAGCCACAAATAACAGGTTTTGACTTAGATCGGTCTCCCACCAAGTTAGAAAGATATTCACAGATTCAGAGTTTCCGGGTCAATAACTCATCAATGAAACACTGTAGTTACAAACCCGACCCCTCTATTTAATCATTGTCATGATGACTGTGAGCTACCACCAAATTTTCCTCTAAACGAGCCGTCCTCTGAGCCAGAAAACTTCAGTCTGTGTCAATATGCTGCCGGTGATGGCTTGATGGCTTAGGGATTGTTGGCAAATTACCATGTGAAGAAATGGTGTGACCAAAATTTAATAACTTCACCATAAAGAGATGTAGCGTCTTAAAAAAAAAACATGCATTGAATTAAAACTATTTCACTAAAATTAGAGCTGAAGTATAAACTAGAGAAGCTGAGAAGACTTTTCTTTTGAAAATTAAATCTTAAATGTCCTTTTCTTTTTGATGACTTATTAATATTTTTATTTATGACTCAAAAATTGCAGCCGTAACCTTCAAATGAAAAGCATTACCGCTAATGCTTCTTAGTTTTCAATTTTACAATTCAGATTGAATTTTGGTAACTATTTGCTGGGGCATTTTTTGAAAATTAAATCTTAAACGGCTTTTTCATTTCGATTAAGTCACAGAATGAGCAGTCTTGAACAAGAAAACCCACGCATGCACGGTAAGAACATGCAAACTTCACACAGAAAGGCCCTGACCGACCCGGGAATCGAACCGGTGACCTTCTTGCTGTGAGGCACGTGGTTCTGGTCCTTATTCGCTTCCAGAGCTTTAAAATTCAAACAAAGTATTTTTAATCCCATTTAGTTTGGGGCTTGAGAACCAGGAAGTGCTAAATGCTAACTAACTTCATTTTTTGGATTCATTCCTGCACCACTCTAAATGCTGCTTTCCAATTACTATTTAAGGTCCTCATGATAAAATAAAGGTTCTGCTCTAAACCCTTACCCTCCGTAACACCATAAAACCCCTCCACCCGGAAACCTGAGAGCTTTTAATTCCGTCAATTAAACAAAATAGATAGTAACATAATTTCAGTACCGTTTTGGCATAATAAGATGGCTTTATGAGGGGAAAGGATGAATAAACCTCCGGTGCACTTTACTGTGGAGCTCACCAGCACGGCGTACCTGCAGACCGCGGCATCGTCAGCCTCAGCTCCCGGGTCACATGATCAGTCAGCTGGTCTTCAGCACATCCGCCTGACCCGCTTCTGTTTACAAACCAGCAGACAGTCGGACGGATCAGAATGAGGAGTCCTGCGTGATCTTAACAGGTACCTAAACACACTGAGAGCAAACAGAGGACTCACATACCCCTGTGTAGCACTGCTTGGTAACTGCGTTTGTGTGAATGTGTGTGCTGGGAGTGTGTGTCGCTGCAGCAGTGTGTGTGTGTCGGAAGTGCAGACAGGCCCGTGTGTCGACTCGGTTTTAACTTGCTAACAGGCTAACAAAATGTTATCCTGTGTAATTCATGCCCCCTGTTGTTGCAGTCGGAGGAAATTTGCTGCTAAGGTATGTCATTGTAACCTACTCTTGTTTATGTAGTTTAGTTTCATGTTAGCGTGATAACCAGTCAGTTTAGCTACCGCTTGGCGTTTCACCATGTATGCATCGATAATCCCGAAGGCTCCGGTTGTCATCATCTGTGGTCCAGGAAAATCGGACACGACGTGCTCCTACATCAAATCAAAGCCACATTATCAGTGTCTGGGTTTTTGTGCAAAAGTATCAGTATTAGTTTGCGAGTTTCAGCCGAATGCGCCAACGGCTGTGGTAACAGCTGTTGGAGTCGGAAGTGTCCCAAAGAATTATACTTTTGTTTTACTTCAACCATGCTGTCAGAAGTATTCATGAAACATGTCTCGGTTGAAAAGAAGAACAAATTTGTGTTCTCAGGGACACTTGAAACTATAACTGTAATTATGACAGCCAC
Organism: Cetoscarus ocellatus; assembly: GCA_037902135.1. Classification (NCBI taxonomy): domain Eukaryota; kingdom Metazoa; phylum Chordata; class Actinopteri; order Labriformes; family Labridae; genus Cetoscarus; species Cetoscarus ocellatus. The sequence goes on from JBAMNC010000090.1 coordinate 740,347, forward strand.
ATACGGCAAGAATAAAGATCATTGGTGAACACGGTCACCGGTCAGGTCGGAGCCTAAACACCTGCTCTGATTTTGTGGGCGAAATTGATGAAAATGGCAACTTCTCCTCTGCCATGTTTCTTAGAGCCGGCACACCCTGCCTGCCAGACAGTGATGGGTTCAAAAGTTCAGAAGTATCACAATATCAGAATTTCTTTATACAATACTAGACTTTTGCTGCCATCTGATATGCCAAGATTTCCAAATTCATTTTTTAATGGCAGAAATTCAGTGATGACAATCAAAGAAATAATCTCCTTGGATTACATGTGTGTTGTGAAAAAATGAACAATAACCTTTAGGGTAAAGCAATAAGATGCATTTGTACAGTTTGTTAAAATTACAACTAATGTGTTAATACGCCCAATATGTATGCAAATATCAGTAGAAATGTTCATAGCTGCAAGACACTGATTATGATAATTTTATATTATTTGATACTAATTTCTTCAGATAATATCATACACCCCTGGAATTTTACACTTTAACACAAGTCATAATTTATTTATAACGCCTATGCAAAAATAACCTGTTGACAAGAGTGCAGTACAACCACAACATAAGAAAACAACAATGGGCACCATCATAAGACATAACGCAAACAAACAAGAATGATAAACTGGGACAAGAAAACAAAACCATGAAGGACTGGCAAGATGAAACGAAAATCAGAAAATCCAATATGATAATAAAATCTGTATAAATGTTGAAATATGTAATTTAATGATATCACTTACCTTTTTGATGCCACAGCCTCACATGACTCCTTGGATATTGGTACAGAGGACTCTTCAATACCTTTCCATCAGCAATATTTAGTGCTATATGAAAGAATAAACCAAATAATCAACTCCAATATGCATAATTTTTCTGGACATATAAATTGACAAGTAAAATTTTAAACCTAGAATTATAATTTTTTTAATTTGCTTTCTCTGGCTGTTCTTATTTCAGGCCAGTTTTGGAAATAAGATAAAATAAATGCGACATACCCTTTCTTTCAATTTGAGATTTTTATCGTTAAGTTGGAAACTATTTTTTAGTGATTCAAAATACATTTTGCTTTATTGGTATTTACTGGTTTGACTTCCTGTAATTACCTCACCAAGGAGGTTATGTTTTTGCCGGCGTTGTTTAGTTTGTCTGTTTGTCTGTGTTCAAGATAACTTGAAAAGTTATGGACGGATTTGGATGAAATTTTCAGCAAATGCGTAGAATGGGATAAGGAGGAAATGATTACATTTTGGGACTGATACGAATCACCATCCGGATACATGAATTGTTTAAAGGATTCTTTAACATTGCCAGATAGGACCATTTTTGCCAAAGTGGATGTACTGATATAGACAGCACGTGTTGTGATAACTTTACCTTAAAAATGCCACTTATAAATGTAAGCTTACTCCTGGGTACTGTCTAATTTTATTCAAATTAAACCAATGCATCTGTTCAGGTCAGTTTGTAGGAATGTTCTTGCAATAACTGATGCTTTAACTCTCTCCTAATCACCTACACTTGAATATAACGCAGTTTTTAAGCTCCTGCACTTTTGATGTTGTGGTTCATTCAATAATAGAAAATGGATCTGGTATGGAAAATTATACCACCTGAATGCATGGTTTTGATAACAGAAGCATTTCCTTGAACGGCTAAATGCAGTTTCACACACCTCTCCACACTTTCAAGAAGCAGGCCAGTACAAATATGTGCGCCTGGAAAGTACAGGCATGTCTGCAGGCTATGGAAGAAAAAGTCTCCTGACTTCAGCTGTGTTTTTGTGTCCTTTAGTTTAAAAAGGAGTGAAACTGACCTCCATGTTGTAGTGGGAGACAATAGCTGCTCTTTGTCAGACTCGGCACTAACAAGTGTAAAGAGAGGAAGTAGGACAGTGGTAGGGAAATGTGCGTTGCTTGCTGAACTTCACAGTGTGTTCCTTCAAATTACAAAATGTACCTAGGTTTTAAATGTTTCTAATTTGGTTTCTCCACATTATATCTCTGTGTTCCTAGGTAGTTAAAATTTTAAATCGTTTTCGGTGCCACATGTTTTTAAAACAATCTTTTTTACTGTAATGGTTGAGACAGCTCCATAACTTTAAACAGCCACAAATCGTCAGTCATTTTTTTTTAATGAAAATGGCAGCAAGAAAAAGAGCACTGGCTCAATTTCAATAAAAATGTTTTCAGACAGAGTACAGGAGTTTGCATACATTTGTCATGATCAAAAACAATCATTAGCTAATGATGATCAGCTAACATTTGGTATCAAGGGTGATATCAGATCTGTGGTAGAGTTGGTCATCTTTGAATTGCTGGTTTGAGCTCCTGCAGTCACTTGTTGATGTGTGCTGAAGCAAAACACTTAACCTTAGTTTGCTCCCACTGCTGCGTCGGTAGTGTAGGCCAGTGTTTTTCAACCCCTGTGCCGCGGCACACTAGTGTTCCGTGAGATATAGTCAGGTGTGCGGTAGAAAATTATCCAATTTCACCTAATTGGTCTAAAAAACATTTTTTGAAAACAAATTATTATCCGCCAATAATGCGCTGTTGTCGGCTGTGAGAGCAGTGTGGTGGCAGAGTAATCATGTAATAAATACTCTTCGCCTGTAGGTGGCAGCAAGTAGCTAACATTGATTGTCTTCTACTTTGAGACAAGAGAATTAGTGATGCATGGATAGTGGCAGGTGGCGGTGACTAGCGAGACTATACGGTGACAGTGATGGAAAAGTTTTTGAAAAGGAAAAATGCTAACTCCGAACTGGACCCTGGACAAAATTCGGATCCAGATGAAGGCCCTAGTATGAGTGGAGGTCAAAAGAAAGCAAAGACGGTTAGCTCGAGCAAAGCCTCTGGCGCGAGGCAATACAACGAAAGCTATCTGAAATTTGGATTTACTTTCACCAGGGATGCATCTACACTAATACCGTTGTGCCTGGTGTGTGGTGAACAGCTATCCAACAGTGGTATGGTGCCAAGTAAGCTTAAACGCCATCTTCAAACAAAACACCCTTCGCTTCAAAACAAGAATGTGGACTATTTTGTTCGCCTGCATGAACACATGGAGAAACAGGCAACTTTCATGAGAAAAACCACAAAGGTAAATGAGAGAGCCCTTAAAGCTAGCTACCACGTTGCTGAACTTGTTGCTAAATCAAAAAAATCCCACACTGTGGCAGAGACATTAATACTTCCCACCTGCAAAGCCATTGTGAATGAGATGCTCGGACCTGAAGCGGCTAAAGAAATAGCCAAAGTCCCTCTCTCAGATAACACAATTTCCAGACGTATTGATGACATGTCTGCAGACATTGAAAGTGTGGTTTTGGAAAAGATCCGTATCAGTAAGAAATTTGCATTGCAACTGGATGAGTCTACTGATATTAGTGGACATGCTCAACTATTGGCCAATGTGCGTTTCGTGGATGGAGACGCAATCAGAGAAAACTTCCTATTCTGCAAGGTATTGCCAGAAAATACATCAGGAGAGGAAATTTTTCGGGTCACATCAGAATACCTTGAAAAAGGAGGACTTAAGTGGGAAGACTGCACGAGTGTCTGCACTGATGGAGCTGCAGCCATGGTCGGGCGCATCAAAGGCTTTGTAAGCATAGTGAAGGAGAGAAACCCAGATGTGATTGTTACGCACTGTTTTTAACACCGCGAGGCCCTCGTAGCCAAGACTTTACCAGCAGACCTAGTTCCTGTGTTGGATGATGTTGTGCGCATGGTGAACTTTATTAAGTCACGACCTGTGAAAAGTCGCCTATTTGCATCTTTGTGTGAAGAAATGGGAGCGGAGCATAGAGCCTTGCTGTTTCATAGGGAGGTCCGATGATTGTCGCGCGGCAAGGTGCTCGCCCGGGTGTACGAGCTGCGAGAGGAACTTAAAGTGTTTCTGACAAATGAGAAGTCTGACTACGCAAGTGATGAGTAGTGTGCAAAGCTGGCATACCTGGCCGTTATATTTCATCATCTGAATGATCTGAACACACGAAAACCTGCTTACAAGTACAGATAAAATAAATGGATTCTGTTCAAAGGTGCACCTCTGGCAACAACATGTGGAAAGTAGCAACCTTGACATGTTCCCACTCACCAAGAAATTGCAAGATGTCAACACTGCTGCATTGTGTGAGGTAATAGAATAAATAGAATAAACCTTTATTCGTCCCACACGGGGAAATTTGGGGAAATTTAATAGTTAAACATTTAAAAACTCTTGAGGAGAGGATGTCATTTTATTTCTCTTCAACCTCAACTGAAAGCCTTGACTGGGTCTGGGACCCATACAGCTCAGTATCAGTTGGAAAGGATATGACTTTACAGGAGCAGGAGGAACTAAGTGAACTGAGACAAAATCGTGGTTTAAAGCTCAGCTTTGCTGATCTACCTTTGGACAGTTTTTGGTTGGCTACTGCCAAGGAGTTCCTCATTCATTTGACGTTGCTCCCATTTTCCACGACATATCTGTGTGAGGTGAGCTTTTCAAGCCTGACTGCTATAAACACTAAAAACAGAGAGAGACTGAGAGCTGTTGTGAGTGTCTTTCTTTGATTCCTGCCAGGATATCAGCTCTGTGTTCATCCAAACAGGCCCAGGTTTCACACTGAGTGAGTAGAAATAAAAAAGATTATAAAATCTTTTTTTCTTTGTTTTTATTTGATTCCTATTAAAGAAACTTTGATGAGAATAACTTTATATTGTTAATATAGGCTACAGAGTTTCAATTTTCAACATTTTCGGCTGGTGGTGTGCCTCAAGATTTTTTCAAAGAAAAAAGTGTACGTTGGCTCAAAAAAGGTTGAAAAACACTGGTGTAGGCTACAAATGTTTATGAAAGCAAATAAATATAAGTTCATAGTTATGGATACTATAAGAGCTCATATTATGCTTTTCTGTATTTTATTTGCTGTTTGGTGTGTTTAGCATGTCTCATAAACATGATAGAACACCTCTATGAACAAGATAAAAAGTCTGCAGTATTATGACCTGTCTCAGCTTGGGTCCACAGGAAGTGTATTTTTTAGTTGGAAGCACTCTCAGTAATGAGAGCTGACCTCTGCATCTCTCAGTAACATCCATATGGCCATTTAAAATCGCTCAGTGTGCATCATATTTCCTTAGTTCACTAAAATATCAGCCAGAAACATGAACACAAAGTAAAGACACCATGTCCTACCACTGATAAAAGCTAAAGACCAGGAGAAGTTTCCTTGTAAATACAGGGGTGCTTGTTTTCAGTCCTACCCCTTCTTGATTTTGATTGGTCAGTGAGAGAGAAGTGACAATGTCAAATGCAGCGTTCAATCAGAAGTTGAACTGTTTTTAACTGAGAGTGTCATAAAAAATGCAAGTGATGCTGGGAGTGGTTTTCGGCTAAGGGCACTGAGCAATGAGAACTCTGGACTGTCTTGTTTTTGAATTAAAACAAGCACTGCTAGTGCAAAATACACTGCCATAAATTTTTGTTCCCCCCCCCAAGTAGACCTTACAGTGTGATGTTTTGCTGTTATTACATCATCAGTTTAAGCCCATTGCAGAATGTAAACATTAGAACCAATGCTGAGTTGTTGACAATGTGGCACAGAACAGGGCTGAACTGACCAGTGACCACAGAATGGACTTGATAACTAAAACAGAGTGGACTGGGCCCAAATGAGGAAGGGAGCCTTAAAGAAGCAGGAGCTTTAACAGGGCATCTCAGACACAAAGAGAACTATGGTTGTCTGTATATGAACGTTAGATGATTATGTAAGCTTGAGTGATTGTGAACATACCCTTGCTGTCATCAAAAATGAATACATGAACCTGACTTAAAACAAAATATAACCTCTTTAAAATAGCAACCTCAACCATCAGACTATGATTTTAGATTAAAGTGTGCGAATGGTTAGTGCGATTTTAGTCTCATGTAATCTCAATAAAAGCTTTACAAAGTTCAAATCCGGTTGATGTACCTTTTTGTTGCAGGTTTATCAAACAGGTGATGTAATAGATGAATTTAATTACTATCATATCATAGCTTGAGATTCTGGCAGAGAATTCAGTGTTGAGAGAGGAAACAGAGCAGTTGTGGGAAGATTTTTGATAGTTTAGTTTACTATAGGATAGGATAGTATTGTTTCTCTCCTTGCTACCATCTCTGGAAGAAAACTCTTCTCCTTGCAGAGTTAAAAAGCCACTGACCGAGAGTCAGTTGCACTAATGCCTCAATATCCTCCTTTTTTGTTGTGTCAGGCATGGAAGTAATAATTCAGCTGTGCTATGATGACTTGCCTACCTTAAGGCGGTCAATCAAAGTCTATGGTCCCTTTAAATACCAATATCACAAGTGACATCACAGCATAAGCTGGAGACAAAATAACGCCAAACAGGAAGCAACCATAAATTGCCATCATGGGCAGCCAGGCAGCATCAGCGTAGTGGGCCCTTGGTTTATAGCTTTGTTACTGTAAGATCAAATTTGAAAGCAGCTATACAACGTACCATTAAAGAAGAGGGTCGTCATACAGCAGTATGGAGCTGACAGCAGGAGCCATTTATTTCCATGTTGAATGTTGGATTGTGGCGATACTCTGACTATTCAGTGGTCATCAGTATCAACTCATATTTCTTGGAACCCTTCTAGACGGGATCCAAAAAACTGTACCAGGTAAAAGGTACGATCCTTAATGGAAAACCAAAGACACCAAGTGAAGTTTGAGGCGAGTTGAGCCAATACCACACTGTGGAAATTGTGAGAGTAAAGGCTTGGTTATACTTCCTGTACAGATCACGGACATACACTAAATGTTGCAGGATCATGACATTGAAACACTGTATGGGGAAGTGTCTTTAAAATATTAACATCTATCAAATGGTTTGACCAAAGATATCAAAGACAATTGCTTGTGGGTCATTCCATGTGAACTCAACGAGAGGTCCCTTGGTGACCAACTCAGGCTAAAAAAATTGTGTTGGTGCCTCTACAATGAACCTATGCAAAGTTGTAGGGGTTTCTGGTTATTGGGTTGCCAGTCAAAAACTGGTCAAAGGGTATTTTTTAAGCCAGAACCATTTTTAGGATCCCCTAACTTCTAAATTAAGACCTTTGCAGGGTCAAGTACCCTCCTACAGACAGCCCTGTCCTCAAATTGAAGGTATCCAGTATCAATAGCCTGTTGTCAATTATTGTAGGCTGATACTGGCCCTCTGGAAATTAATTTTTTCCATTTTTGCACTAATTTGGAGACCAATAACTCAGACACTAGAAGAGAGAGGCCATTTTCTGTGGACATAATCTGAAAGCATGGGCCCATATTACCCAGGAAAGCAAGTTTCAGATAGAAATCTTTGATGTTTCAGAGATATTGGCCTTCAAAAGTGGCTTCTCAGAACATACATAATCGCGAGTATCAAAAAAAGGCACAACACCCCTTTTTTAAAGGCCCATCGTTCAGAAACCCTTTAGATTTTCCACCTAATACTTAACACATTTTCATTAAACATGTAGAGGCACCAACACAAGTTTTTTAAGCCTAATCTGAGTCGGTGACTGTGGGTGATTTCTGGACTTTGGTTGAGTTAATCTAGAATGATCCTTGTTTGCAACTTGGAGAGCCACTAAGAGGAGTTGCTGTGTTTTATCATGCTACTTCAATGAACAAGTTGAAGAAGCACTACCATTGAGTCAAGAGATGGCGAGATGTGGGACCAATGTTTATGGTTAAACAGACCACATATGTGCTGTTTTGTAAGAGAATATGTAAGACTATACAAGAAGCATGTGTTCATAGGCCTTTTTCTTAAAATTTAACGTCATTAACTCTTTAGAGTTTGCCGTCTTGTTTTCCCCATTCGAGCTTTCAAAGTTTCTGGGATATTCATGGGCAGGTGATAATTCGACTACAGCATGGGACCTAAAGAGCATTTCTGGTTACTGACATTATTTCTTACACTGGGGGAGACAAGAAAGTTTTTCCATGTTGCAGCGACCAAGGTTTCACACAGATTAGAAAACTATATTTTTGTGCATATAATATTGTGTTTCTTTTCATATAATTGTTTTTTTCAATCAAAAATAGGTTATTTGGTGAGAAAGATTTTGATATATTGCTCTGCTAGTTGTATTATAATACATAGTGGTATATTGAACTCTTACCCCTGTATCATGAATTAATTGTTTGGCCAGGTTCTTGTCGATACTCAGTTATAACATTATATTTTGCCAGTAACAGACAAGTAAAAAACAACTTGCTTGCTAGCACTAGTCAACGTGTATAGATGTCTTTTGCTCCATGCAAGTTCTGCACACAAAGACAAAGTGCCTGCTACCAAACTGAGTATTAAGCCTAGTCGTACATAGACTACATATAGATACATGTATGAAAATGTTTTTTTCTTGCAGTTTGTAAACTGTTCCCAGATATTTAAAAAAATTTTTTTTGCATGCTGTGTGATCCTGAATGACCTGTTGCATAATCCCTGAAAATCTTTAAGGTAATCACACAAAAAAAAGAATAGAGCAAAGTCTAAAAAACAGATTTTCTAGGAACAGACACATTTTTGTTTGCCTTCCTTTCCTGGTATGCTTCTCCTCGTGGAGTCCATTGCTAAGAGATCAAGATCTGCTAATATAGGTCTGTGTCTGTATACAGACACATGACTTTCAGATGAAATTTCTTTCTGCATCTTTGCCAACTGAATCAGTCAGGATCCAGCAAGTAACAGTATTTTTTTCAGGTTGAGCTCCCCAGCGGATTCCCAGCCTCTGGTGGAGCATGTGACTGCAAAGACTCCTGGGCTCTCGCTGTGAGCTGAAGTAGAGGCATGTGAGTTTGTTTAGCAGAAGGGTTTCACTTTAACTGAACTACAGTCTTTAGCTGCCAGTGTCGGCATCTCTCAACACTGTCTGCAGAATCCTCTTTGAATATTCATCCTCCCAGAGAGCCCACATTGTTATGAGTCTAGTTTCTATCAGATGCTTTGTTAGCAAGTTGAATCAAGGACTTGTTTATTAGTTAAACAATGACAAACATTATAAGTAGAGTCTTAACTCTCTGGCCTTGCATGTGAAGCATTCTCAGAGCTGCAAACAAACATTACCTTGTTTATTTCGGAGGTGTTGCAGTTATAGTTCAGTCAGATGCCCCGACATGAAAATCCTACGGGCAATTTAAGCAGAACATTTAATACACTTTAATCTGGGTTTACTTTCAGAATAGTTTAGTCTTTGTGCATTTAGGCCTATGAACTTCAGTCAGGCCTGTATCCCTCTTTGTCTGTTTTTCTTCCATTTCAGTTCAACTTCAGCACGTTGCTTTTAGAGTCCAGCCTCCCTGTTATGAAAAATATATGAAAACGTATGTGTTTAGGTCAATCTCTTGCCACAGTCTTTGCTGTGCAGCTGATCTGCAGCTCTGAAACATTCTCATGACCCTGAAGAATGTGATGCTGCAGGGATTTGACGAGGGGATAAACAGAGAGCCAGAGGAAAGTTTCAGGCTTGGGCAAGGTGAAAACTCAGTGATTGTGTATAAGAATGGTCTGGGCTTCTTGAGGTCCTGATTATGAAATGCAGTTACTCATTGATTTTAGAACTGCTTCTGCACATGCATTTCACAAGATGAAATCTATCAATGCCTTGAGAGGCAGCCACAGCTGTGAACCAAATTATTTTGTATTTCTGATTTTATAAATATTGTTGATTGGTCTATTCTTCACAGAAAAGATTGAAGAGCCCCTAACTAAATCAGGATTCATTTATGGAATAAACATAAATCAAAATAACTGTACAAAGGCGACCTAAGTTGTAATAGGGCCTTTCAGAATATACACTTTCAGCAATACAGTCCCATATTTTGCCTCAGCTCTGGTTTATATATTAATTTTTGATATCTGCTAGAGTATGTTCACTCTAGCTTATACTAAAAGAACCTTTAGTTTTCACTTGGCGAGTATACCCTGATCCAGCTGTATTCTCTCTTCATCTGAAATGCTCTGTTGGAATTCCCTCTTCTCTGAATTCCCTGAAATCCCTGTTTTGTGATTATCTGGATTGAATATTGATGGTTAGTAATTAAAGACAGGTTCCAAAACTGACCTTCTGACTCTGACTTTTGATCAGGGAATAAAGAAGTGGCATCAAAAAATGTTGTACTTGGCGTAAACTTATACATGACTGTTAAAGTACAGTCATGTATAAACTCTCTGAGATTTACCCATCATGATATGTTGTGAATGGATGATCTATATTGATTTAAATGACTGAGAAAGGGAGAGCGAGGGAGAGCAGTGTGTGGAAGTCCTGTCCCTGTCCCTATTGTCTTCATCAGTTTAAACCATTAACAGAGCTTTCCGTCCTGCTGCTGGACGATGCAGCACGATGAGCCTTTAAGTGCTATAGTTCAGTAAGCTGAGGCATATACAGAACTTTTAGAGGAATGCTAAACAAGAGTACTAACTTAGGCAGGGGCAGCTTCTTGTTTATGTACTCAAACTATAACAACTGACTGTAAATAAATCTACTTTTGTTTTGCTGAAGTCAGGTAAAACTCCTCTCTTTTGCTTGTTGTAAATAAGGCTCAGATCTCCTACCTCAGAACAGATGGACTCTGTGTTATTTGTCTGTTGATTTATTTATGTATTCATTATGTATTGATTTGATTATTTCATGAATCATTTGAATTATTAAGGTGTCTCCAGGTGCTGTGGATTAAATTATGCAGAAGTTAATTTGCTTTGATTAGTATGTAGGAAAGTTAGATTTTTTTTTTTCTCTGTTATACTCTAAAGAATTCTGAGTGAGGATTAGCTTCAGGCTAACAGGGTGAGGCCTTGAGTCTTTTACCTGCACCATCTATCATCAACTCAAACAGTTTCCTCAAACGTAAAGTCACATGGAGAGAGAGTGAGGGCATCTTTACAAGTCTTTAAATTACTTTTGGAAAAAAGGGACAAAGTGTTTGTTGTGTTTGTTGGCCCATAGGGAAAGGCTGTCCTCAAAATATCTTTTGACTCTTAGTATGATACAAATTTCAGTCACACAGTGGTGATTTGTGACGGTATTCTGTGGAAAAAAAGAGGACTGTTAAATTTGAAGCTGCTAAGGAGGGTTGTATAAATCGTTGAAACCAATCTTTCAAAGTAAAACAGGCTAATACTTGAAATACTTATTCACAGTATTGTTTAGTTTTTCATGGAGTTATGGATTAGGTCTGATTATTCAATAGGATAATATCCTTTTCATGAGGGAAAGGAAAGAAAAAAGCACTCAGACTTAAGGAGAGCATTAGTCTTTTAGGGGAGCAGATGTTTCCAAAGAAAGCATCCACATACATTATGCATATAAAATTATTTCTGTTTTGATGCCATGTGTCTGATTTATAGAGCTGTGTTTCTCTCACACGGTTAATAGGTTTATGAGACGCCTTTGTGTTGTGTTTTTTTTCCTCTTTTTCAAATTAATAAGTCGAGTGAAAACATAACTCTCTGTGGAAGTGTTTGTATTCTGTAGGCCTGTGTATTAGGCTAAACATATTCATAAACGTGGAAATCATCCTAAGCCAGATGAAGAATGGAGGAAGAATCAGTTAACCTAGATTGTGACGTTTTACACAGAAAGTTAGATTTCACTTTGAATGTAATTTGATATTTTATTTTGATGGCCATATTGCAACTATATAAAACATCTGTGTTTGAAGGATCAGGTAATCATTATTCCCCCTTTTAGTTTGCTTTTGAGTGTTTTGACAAAGAGTTGTACAATAACACTCAATTTGTCATGATTTAAATAATAATATTCACAAAAAATACAAAAAGTTCTAAATTTATCAAAATAAGTAATAAAAAGGGTGTGTCATGATTATTTTCCCCAGTGAAAGTAGGCTGTCCTTCAAACAGACACTTCCCCCTACACATGTTAAACAGAGAAATGTGACACACTTCAGTGATATTCACAGAGATATGAAGGCTTAAAATGTTTTATATTTCTCAAGTAAGCGCCAAAGTATTTTGTATTTGAAAACACAGCATGTTACACCTGGCTGCCTTTAGCCAGACTGGATAACCTATCACACCAGATGGATTGTTCATTTCAGTAGTCCACCTGGGCAACAGCTCATAGACAGCATAGAAAACCTTTCAAAGAAAAGAAAGTCTGACAGGTGATTGGGCAATTGTTCTGTCAGTCACACTGATTACAGGCCAATCAGATAATGCAGTAGGCAGCACTACTGCAGTGGTGTAAAGTACAGAACGTAAGTCTCTTTGTTTAACACACTCTCACCACAACATGTCAGAATTGGAGTGAAAATGTCCTTTCTATTAAGAAGTGCTTTTATTGTTGTTAGTTGATAAAACTGCTAATCTATATCACGTCTTGCTCCTCATAGACTGTTTCTGAAAGGTTCATCTTAATTATTGACAAACAAAACCAATTCTTTCCCCCAGAACTGGACTGCTGTTGAACACCAGTAATATATTTACCTTCCAGTCATATAGGGCGAAGAACAGCATCAGACAGTGACATTTCTTCTTTCTGACTCTGTAGCAAGATGTGTTTTAGTATGAAAATTGACTGACATAGTGGGATTGAATTTGTAGATATTCTCTCTTCCTCTCTCTTATGTCGACCTACCCTAAAAATGTAAATTAAGACAACTGAGTCCTTTATTTTCAGTCCGCCTATTGACAAACATTAAATCTGACAGTCTGTGTTAATCTGGGCACACTGAGCCACTGTAATGCCTGCCCCTCACTTGGTATCTCTGCCCACAGGTTATGTCCCTTTAAGAGGCTGCAGCCAACAGAATGTGTGGAGGTGGCTGCTTGCGTCATATCAAATGCAGCCACCAAGCAACTTTCAAACCCTGTCAGACTGCATTCAACACGATAAAGGTGCATGTGTTTCATCTTCGTGTTGCAAATCCATGTCTTGTTGTGACAATACTTGGGCCATTCAGTGGTCAGCAGTGTCTCCCCGTCACATTCTCTAAGTTGGTCCCAGGTACTAAAGTCAAGCCAGTACCATGTAGTGGACTCCACCAGTAGATCTCCATCCGCAGCCATAGGAGTAAACAGGTGCACTTGTTTTAGTTCACCCTAGGAAAGAGAGGGGTGGGTTTAGTTTGAGCTCATTTGTATTAAAAGAGACACACATCAGAATGTTCTGTTTGTTAAAAGCTGTTTAGTGCTGACCTATGGAAAGCCAAAAAATCTCCTCTGGAGATGGAGTGAATTAGGTTTTGACAAAAGTATAACAAAGATGTTTGTCTGACAAGGTGAAAGTAGGGTATGATGACTTCTCAGCCTGTGTCATCTTACAGAGCTCTGGGTTGGCAGCTGTGATGGTGCCCTGTTAGAAATAATAGCACTTAAGCAGACCTATCTGCTACTTATTGCACTGTGTGTATTCAAGCTCAGCCACTGTATAAACATGATTTTTTTTCCTCCTCCCAAAGTAACCTGTCTTGCTTCTAATATGCTACTATTTTTATTTGGCTTTATTTTGACAAAAATGCATGGCTCATGCAATGGTCTGATGTGACTTATACTTCCTCAGAAAATTTTGGTTGGATTTTTTTTTCTTTTCAGAAAAATTGGAAGTGAATATTTGAGTTAATATTTGATTTTGTTACATGTAAGGACTTCACTCTTAAAATGTGTTTTTCATGCGAGATGTATATGGCATTGCCTTATGGGGAGTTCTACACTTGACTTGTACATTTATTTCAAGAGCTGTTAACTATAAGCATTGTCAACATAGTATGGACTTAAGTGTATTTAAACACTCAACTTGTGCCTTTTCTTCTAAGATTGAAGCAATACATGAGATTAATGTAAATAAACAAAAAAGTGCTGATGTAAGTTTTATTATGCATCTCCTTAAGATTGGATTTTAAAGTCCTGCATGTCCAAGTTGAATAGTATTAATGGAATAGATCCATCCGACATCAGGCTTCTTCTTCAATTCCTTTTTATTTGTCCCCTTTTTTTAATAGGAAATATACGTTATTTTAAGAACAGTTTCATTTTTGTCTCTTTCAGAATCATGATCTTTATTTCCCTGCACGCTGAAGATGTTTACTCAAATTATTGTTCCTTCTTCTTTTGCAGAGTAATCCTTTTCTTCTGAGTCGGGGCAGAGGAGAATCACAAGACTGTGACAGTAAGTCCTGACATTAAACACTTCATGCATGTTGAATGTCAGCAAAGAGAGACTTTAACATGCAGTCTTTGGTAAAAAGTTCAGGGCTGGTGAGAGTTTAAAACATGTGCTTGATGAGACTTAGACTGAGGAGATGCATGTCAGCACAAACTACAAGCATAGGTCAGTGTCGCTGTCTGGTTGTTAGGTTTTAATGAGTTTTCTCCGCCAGAAGTCACATGTAACACAAGCAGCCCAGGTTTGGCCAATGTCTGGCTCTAACATGAGAAGGAATTCAGAAATCTTTGGATTTATTTTTTAGCATTGCTATCTTCTTCTGTCTCCTGTGCCTGCTTTCATCCCCTGCAGGTACAGTGGGTAGCGGTCATGCAGCATCCCAATTTTGAGACCCGCCACCCTCTCCAGACAGATGAGCAGCAGGAGGCGGGTGTAGATCCACTTAATAATTTCAACAAGAACCATAACAGTACGTCAACTCACACACAAAAGTTTTAGAATTTTTGACTGTCAAATAAAAAATGCCTGTTGCCCTCATCTGCAAACACACTAAAAGTCTGTGGGATTTTTTACTGTTTGGATCATTGCTGATAAAAAGCTCTGTAGTAAACAAAAATTATGAACTTACATGTTCCACTCTTTGTGATAATCTTAACAAATGAACCCACTTTGCATGATGTTTTGAGTCTAAACGAAATCTTTGAGAGTGAAAAGCTATTATTAAGCTACTATGGAACTACAACATGGTGGTTCAGCTTAGAGATGTATAACATCTTGAGGTCATGTCTTTTTCTCATAAATGAGTGGCCTGATCAAGTTGGTCCCCATGGCTCTGGCAATAATATATGAATTATTGATTATTAAACTTCAATCAGAAATGCTTGCCGTCAGGTCCCCTGTCATTTTTATAGTCCTGGTTGGCGGTTCATTAGCAACCATCATTTTAAATACACAACAGTGGTTTAAGAGTTAAATGCAGGCAATGTCATGCATTTTATTATCTGCTATTAAGTATCAAAATCTCATGTGTGTATTTTCAGGAACCTTATTTCAGGCATCCATCCAAAAACAGTTTTCTACATCCTATATAGTTTCAGGCTTGGGAAACAGGAAGTGCTAAATACTAACTCACTTCTGTGTTCTTGGACTCATTCCTGCACCACTCTATAACTGTATTACATGTGAAACCAAGAACAAAGTGTTTTGCTGCACCTCTTCTTGTGTTTTACGAAGTAAATATGTCATAGTAAATTTAGCCTTTCAATTCACTAATTTGGGCTCAAACTGGCTGCAGGATCTAAGTTGCTCGTGACAACAAGTAATACCTGTACCTCTGTCAGATGCATCTTTCAGTGAGTTTAAGTGTTAAACCATCTTCTATATTAAAGAAGTGAAAGATGCTTGGACTGCAGCTCTGACCATCAGTCCAGTTGTGGAGTAAAAAAAGGAATCACAGTACCTTGAAGTTCTTTATCTCAGCAGATAATTAAAATATATTTGGCCCTGTCTGTAAAGTGTGAGTCACAGATGTGTCTGGTGAAGCCCCTGGGCTCAGGGTGTTTTTCTGTTTCTGTGTTTACGTGCAAGAAAATGTTGAAGTGCTGGCATGTTGTGGAGCTGATGAATATTCATGCTGAGTGTCCCAGTGGAATGATCCACTCTGGTAACTAATATTGATAAGCCCCGTTTCCACCAGAGGGTTCAGTTCGCTTCGTCTCGGTACGGCTCGCGTTTCCAGGACAGGACCCCTTATAAGCGAACCGTGCCTTCCTACTTTTTGGGACCCTTCTGTTGGGGTGCCAAGCATACCGATCCGACCCCAGAAGGTGGAGCTAGAAACACTGCAGCCCGTTGATTGGTCGAAGGAGACGTTACTTGCCGTGCGACAGCGGTAATAAAGAACAACACAGCCCCGCCATGTTTAAATCTCCACTCGTCTTCGTGAAGATAACTTTCAAGGCTTTTGTGTTTGGAAAATGGCATCAAGATCGAGCGTCCCATGGTCTACTGTGGAGGTGCAGACCTTTCTCAGTATTCTCGGTGAAGATAATCGTTGCTCTTTGTTTAGTGTGTCGCGTTTTCTTCTTCATTGTATTTCATAGCCGAGTACACTGTGTTGCTCTGCTATGACGTCATGCTATCGGCATCCGGCATAGACGCCGCCTACCAAGCAGGGTGCGGCTGGCTGTGGAAACGCAACCAGGATCAGGCTTCACCGATCCGGCCTGAGCCGAACTGTGCCGATCCATACCGGACCACTTGGTGGAAACGGGGCTATAGACAGCTCTCTGACTTGAGTGCATGTTCACCTGCAGGCCAAATTAGACTAATTACCTCCATTAAGGACAAAAAGAAGTATATGAGAACACTCTCCTCTTCCTCACTTCCTTTGCTTCGGGTCTTTCCTTGCTGGACTGCAGTGAAATGTAATCCTTAAATAACCAAGGAGATATTTTGAAGCAGTGAAAAGGCCATTTCATTTAAAGTGCTTGTAAAAGTTTTATGTTTAAAGTGTTATTTACAGTTTTAAAAGTGACCAATTTTCAGTTTCTATCGGCTTACAATGCCCCCTGGTGGTTGTGTGTCTCTCTTAACAGGAGGATCTCTTGACAGCAGCACTAACTCACAGCCTCAGTCCACCTTCCTCTCATACAGGTATGTTTCCACTACTTTCTCTAATGCTTGTGTGTGTGTGCACTATAAACTCCTGGCCCAGCACACCGCCCCGGCCTACTGGTGCACCGCTGGGTGACACATTAGATGGAGCACCGTGCCTAATTTGGGTTGAGGAGCTCATAAATCTCTCCGTCCTCTGTACAGGAAAGAATGGGACGACTTGTTCCTCAACAGTAATTATCTGGCCCGGATCCGGCAGGCAGGCATTAATGGTCGACTGAGGAGCAGCCGCTTTCGGAGCGTATGTTGGAAGGTACCTGCCAAATGGATCAAGCACTTGTATCGAATTTGATCAACACGGCTTTGACAGTTCACCCGGCTACAGAAAAGATGCAGCTCCAGCCACCTGCAGAGCTTTTTTTGTTTAGTTTGAAAGTGTGAATTTTCTGCGTGTCAATGACTTCTAAGAGTCTTTGGAGGTAGCGTTACTCTGACCTGTGTGCTCTCTGTCTGCAGTTATATCTGGAGGCTCTCCCTGAAGATAAGAGTCAGTGGATCAACAAGACCAAAGAGCTGCGAGCTCAGTATGAGAAGATCAAAGAGACGGTGAGGGCGCCTCCATGTGGCTCATTTTACTCAGTGTGATGACAGGTTATTCATAAAGTCACCTCCAGCAACTTTGCATAGGTTTTTTTTTAGAAGTCTGTAGCAGTTTTTTTAAATTATTATTCTCATCATTGCCTTTCTAAAATCTGTTTACCAGAATTACTTATTGCATTCAACTAACTATCTTTATGAGTGAGTATTTGAGTCAATTTGTACAGCTATTCAAAAAGGTTTTAATACATTTAGAACGATGGGAGTCTAAAAAAAGGTCCACAGTGATTTCCAACATTTGCCAAAAGTGTTATTTCTCAGCCTCTTAACAGGTAGAGGCATGAAATGAAAATATAAAAGAAGTCTTAGGTCGCGTTCACACCAGCCTTGTTTATTCCAGTTGAACTGAATCCTGGAGCGTTTACTTCCTTGGTGCGGTTGGTTTTGGTTGGTGTGAACGCTGGCCTTGAACTCTGGTGTGGACCAGTCAACCGCTCTCGGGTCCGCCTGGTAGGGGTGGTCTCGGACCGCTATCAAGTGAACTGTATAGCGGTTTACTTCTGGTGTAAACCCCATCCGCACCAATGACAGGAAGCGTGCCATTTTAAACGTCATGTCCCACAGTTTTTAGGTGAAATATTAAAAAGAATAGATGGCATATTAAAAGCAATAATATATTAATACTCAGCATCTGGTTAAACATCTAGGCCTGCTTGATTAGCTTTAGCTTTACAGCAAAATATTATTTAACATGGTCTTCATTTATTGTCACTATGTTGTCATTGATAATATGTACAGGCTAGTTTTTATTTTTGATGAAAAGAGAGCAGCCTAATACATTTTTTGTGTTTGTAGCCTAGAGTATAGGGGTAGACCTATTCATTCATTCAGGGAGATGCATGGATTCAGTAAACAAGAGCTGCTTTTATGATGAGCCAACTTTGTGATTTTTACATGTATGTGATTGTGAACATTATTGCCTGTCGTCTTCTGTGATATGACCATCCGATTGCAGATCATCTTCTGCGGCGTGCGTGTATTAATACATTATGTAATTGCCGCAGTCTTACTAGCTTTATATGCACGGTCCATTAAAGTCTGCTGATATGCAGTCCAGATCAGCACCAACATGAAAATGAGCAGACGATGCTCCATGATGTACAGTAAAAATTGCGAGGGATTTGTTGTCTACCCACCTGAACTGTATAAGCAATCACCGAACAGCATTTGCTGCCACGTGACAATTTTTGGACCGTTTGAGTTTGGCCTTTGTGAACGCGAACAGGACCAGTTGAGAAATTGCAACAATGTATCATCCTCGTTTTGGTTTGAATCAGAAACGGACCTTTTGGTGTGAACACGACCTTAAAGTCGAAAAATTCCCTTTAAAAGTAAAATATTGCCCTGCCAACAAAATGGTTGAATTTTTTTATCAGCATCATCATCTTCCTTGACGCTGCCAAGTCTTGAGGGTAAAAGCACACAAATGTTGAACAAGGTCTAAAAATTTTGAACTGAAAAGCACTGGACCAGTCAGCATTTGACCAAAGTCAAACCATAATTGAAGCAAGCAAATTGTTGACTGTTTAGTCATTAGAAAAGTGATGCAGCACTTTGCAGCTATCTCAAGGCACTGTTATTTTTCTCATTTGTATTTCATGTTTTTCCCCATCAATCAGTCAGTCAGACTTAACTTGTATACCAGTAGTCATGCCACAGAACTGGCAGCTTACATCCACAAGATATAGAATAACAAAACAACTGTCAACCTACCACCACTACTGAATAAACAAGTGGACAGGTAAATGAGATTAAACTGACGAGACACAGGAGGAAGGAACAAAAAAACAGAAGAAACATAAAGAAAAGCAATTTAATCTATCAAAAGACTGTAAAAAAAACCATAAATAAGGACTAAGACAACTTCTCAAATTTATTTATAGAAAAATTTGTGCTGAGTATCACAAAATGCTAACAAGAAAAAGACAAGTTCAATTGTAAACCAAAATGACCAGCAGGTGGTGACAATAAGAGGGAAATATTTCCTTTTACATAGCTGCATTTGAAATAAAATAAAGTGCATCTTAAGGACACCATGTTTTAAGAATGTAGCCATACTGAATAATCCTATATTACCAATATTAAATAGGTAGAATTTAATAAGCTATTGTTTTGGGGCTGTTACAATGCAGTATCGTACCTTCAGCCATTTTTAACATAAACATAACATGATTTCAGTAACACCCATTTTTATCAGATCCAGTCTGTTTTCATGCAAAAACACAAAAACTCAAAAAGTGCAATGCTGAGAAGTATTTTCAAAATACTCAAGTTATGTAGCTTCAGCTGAGAATACTCATTCACTAGATCTATGACAATCAGTGCTGCACTATGGAAAAACATCTCTTTAGGAGTCAAATTTTGTCCACAAACTCAAAACACATTTAACACAAAGTGCAGTTGAAAAATACTCAAGAATACAAAATTAACTATCCTCTGATTACCTTTTCAGCAGGTAAACACTAAAAATCACTGCTTTGAAGAATATTAAGCAGCACTCACTTCAACCTTTGGAATAACATTACCACGATAGATCTGAGTTTGGGAGAATTAATGAGAGAACTGGGGATGTTTTTGGCTTTTAGTAAGGGTCTCAAAGTCTGGAGTTATAGTGGACAAAGCTACTCTGAGGTCATGCTCAATGTCCAGTCTGTTTCTGTGTTTTGTCTTCAGGTGAACCAAAGTTGAGAAACCACACTCACAGAGATAGATAGTGCTGAATGGTAGGAGGATTTTCACTGCTTGAGTGGCAAGGGAAGGATATTCAGTAATCGCAGCGCTGCACCAGAACTGAGAGAGGCTTACCTCCGTCAACTTCTTTTTCAGCGCACAGTCACAGGACAGCTCCACCAGCTGACTCGCTTGGTTGCTTGGCAATGTGACAATTTCCATGACAGCTCCAACGGGGTCGCAGATCCAGTCATCATCTCTGTGTTTGTTGGGAAAGTAGTCATTAAACTGCTCCGGAAGTTTACTCAGATGTGCCGTGATCGTTTTGTTCATTGCAGTTTTTCCTGCCGTGTCCAGTTGCTGTCCCTCATGACAGGCATTAGGGAACATGTGTAGGTTTTTAGAAACCACACTGAGATCTTCTTTTTGAAAGCATCAGTTTTGTCACATTGTTCAATAATGTTGTGTCCCCTTCCCTGCATGGACACATTTAATGTATTTAATTGTTCAAACACATTGGTGAGGTAAGCAACGTGTGCGAGCCACACACTGTTGCTGAACACATTTGCAGCAGGTAAATTGTTCTGGCCAAGAAAGGCGGCAATTTCTGCTCGTAGTTCATAAAAACGGGACAGTACCTTTCACCTTGAAGCCTTTGACAGCTTCATGCTTTCATGTGCCAACACCTCGCTGCACAAAACACACTGAGGTTTTTGTGCTCCTTTGTCCTCAACGTAAGTAAACCCATATCTCATGTAGTCAGCGTTGTATTTGCATTTAGCCATGCTCGATTATCATGTGAAAACATGCTTTCCGGTCTTCTTTTATGATGTGAAATGGCGAGTGTGAATCAGCATTACTTGATATTATCCCCACCTGCTGTAAAGGAGTGTGAATAGATTGCAACCCAGTGCATAAACAATACCCTTCAAAATAAATGCAAAGGATTTAATTTCTTTAATTTTTTTTTGCCCAGGCAGATGCCTGTGACCCACTTTTGGGTCGCAACCCACCTGTTGAGAATCAGTGCTTTACACCACAGCAATCACCCCTGCCTATTACATTATCTGATTGGCCTGTAATGAATGTGACTGATGGACTGATCGTCCAGTCACTTGCCAGGCATGCCTTTGAAAGGTTCTGCCCATTTCCAAACACTTTCTGTGGGCTCTTTTCCAGAACAAGTGAAAAATATTGACTGGTCCATCTGGTGTGTCCAGTTTGAGTTAGATGGGTTCTGTAGCAGTTGTCTTTGATTACTGGGTGGGGGGTTCCTTGTCAGAGTGTCTAAAAAACTGCTGACATCTACACGTTTCTTGTAATGACCTGTGTGATCTTAATAAGCAGAGATGGTCATTTAATTTTGCTGAAATAACCAATCTTAAAGTAGCCTAAGACTTGAAATGAACTGTATAATAAATGTTTGCTGAAAATTTTCCGTCCATTTTAATTATGAGCCGGACTCATACTCCATGTACTTTGTAATCATTGAGCACAATGATTGCCTTGGTGTGCATTACATCACATATAACATGCTAAGAAAAGATAGCTGAAATAATTATTTAACAATTATCTGACAAGAATCATTACTCACTGTCACTTGTGTTTCTCCATTACAGCACATCACAAACCCTCGTAAGACTGCAGGCCAGCAGGACCTGGTGGTCAATAACCCACTGTCCCAGGATGAAGGGGTAAGAGTGTGTGTGTTGTGTTGACTTTCAGATGTCAAATTTTTTTGTACTTTGATAAAAAAAAAAAAATCTTAGGGAAATAGATGACTTAATTACAGTGCTTGAAGTATGTTTCATTGAATTCTTGTCCATGAAGTTTTTCTAGTTGGACAAGGGGTTACAGCGCAGGGATTAGTACAACATCTTTTAGAGTTTAAAACGTATTAATAATTTTACAGTTTTTGTTTTTATGATTTCTTGCTACTCCTCAGGTCTTGACAGGCTGATTACATACCTTAAATTTTAAATGAAAGTTAACAACAGATTTTGTTCTAGTGATCCAAGTTTACATAACACTCTGTAACGTTTTATGGAAGTATAATCTTATTGTGATTATACTGCTGAAAAAAACAGAGGCAGCTCCTGGTCCAGTTAGTAGAAACACAAGTTTGTAGGTCTTTTAGTCTGTGCCTTCAGGTTGGAACAATATGTAGTCCCTCTGCTAACAATAACACAGTTCAGCATGCATGACAAGACAAGAATGCATGTGCAATATTGACCTTACTGCTACTAAATGTTTATTTTTTTAGCGCAATAGCTTATTAATACAATAAGCTAAGCTAAGACAATAACAATTTAATAATCTATTTATTTACTACACTATAGCTATTAACCGTATATGCATTCAGTCACTGCACTTAGAGTTAATTTGTTTTCTACTATTGATGAGCTTCATGATTACTTTGTCAAAGATTAGTAACTATTTCTAAATCCAAATAGCCATGGATATTTCTCATACAGATGTTCTCATACATATGTTAGGTATTCAGAATTGGCCCTCTGCATATCTTGGTTGTAAAGAATGGATGTTTAACTGACTGTTGCCAGCAACTCTCACATCAATACACAGCATTTTGTCTCAGAGAACTGCTGCTCACTGGATATTTTTTCACAGATGACTCTCTGTTAACCCCAGAGACAGATGTGGTTGAAAATCACAGCACATCAGCAGTTTTAGAAATACTCAGGCCAGCCCGTCTGGTACAACCATACCACATTCAAAGTTGCTTTAATCACATTTCTTGTCTTTTCTGGAGCTTAGTTTGGATTTCAGCAGACCATGTCTACACTCCTAAATCCATTGAGTTTTGCCATGTTGTTGGGTGATGAAATATTGTGTTAATTCAGGGAGAATGACAGTATCTCTCATTGACTCAAAGAAGTTAATTACCCCATTGAGATTCTTTGCACTTCAGCACATTTCAGAATATCTTCATATCAATTTTAATCATTAAATCAAGCCATCCAGCTCCTTGTGTAAAAGAAATGTTTGATTTTGCCCAGATTGCAATAAAAAAACATGTAAATGTACAGGACTGTATCATTTTTTTACCATAAGATCCACACATCACAAAATCAGCTGTGATTCCCTGATTTATTGCAAATGATGGTCTTTTCAATAAGACACAGAAAAATATTGATTTTTAGCACACATACAACCCCTATTCCTAGTTTTGATTTTAAGATTTTGATAATCAAAAAAACAGCCTCTTGGGGGTTTGATGTGTCCATGGTAAAAGTGGGCTAAATTGTTCAGAGACATTAAGACACTCAAGGACTGTGGACAATGTAGTTCTTTTCTCTACTATTTGGAGCAAAACATTTTTTAATATAAAAAAGGTTGATGACATAAATTTGTGTAATCTGCAGCAGCATTTACTGTTGTTTTACACTTTGGTACTCTATCTTGAATAGTTCTAGTATGACACTGTAGCTACTGAACAGATCCATTGTGAAGTAAACAGAACGGATAATGCTTCTTAGAGATAAAGTGGAGACAAAAGTATAGCATTTGTTTGTTCAAACTCACTTGAATTTAAGTTAGGTTCTAAAGGTAAATGTACTTTGTTACTGTCACACCAATTGGCAACATAAGTGATTAACTAATAGGTCAGGACAGAGCAGCAAATTAATTTTGACAAGAAACCGCTTTTTATGTTTTGATCACTCACAGGGAATGGCCAATATTTGTTGTTATTGTGGAGCCATGACTCTGCTGCTCTTTGGCTAAAGTTGTTATTTTTGTCACTTTGTTTTGTCCAGAGCCTGTGGAACAAGTTCTTCCAAGATAAAGAGCTTAAGGGGATGATCAAACAGGATGTACTGAGAACGTTAGTACCACTGTCCTTCTGTTTATTTTTAATAATATCCAACACCTGACAACTTTTATTTGTAAACAACTTTTTTCTGTCTCTTTGTGTGCTGAAGGTTCCCTGAGATTCGTTACTTTCAGGATGAGGATGTGAGGACCAAGCTGACAGACATCCTCTTCTGCTATGCCCGCGAAAATGAACAGTTACTGTATAAACAGGTAAAACTTACCTCTTTTCACAATAAACTGTTCCCTGATTTAAAGAGTCAAAGTCAAACCTTCTTATTTGTATGCCTCCTCTTCATCAATAGCCAGGACTGGGGACATTATGTTACAGGGTTGTCAGTACCCCAAGAACACTTTTAGGGTTTTTCTCAAGACTTTGGACAACGTGCCCTCTGATACAAGGATGAACTCTTTAGTTTTGGGGAGTAAAAGGATGTTCAAGATCACAGATCCTCATGTTATTCCTTTGCTTGAAAACATTGTGTTCTAAGCGTAATGTGCTTAGAGGGTTTTGTTCCAAAGCACTGACAAATATCTACTCTAACTCAATCATAGATTGATTTGATTTTGGAGGCACAATGTAAAGGGTCACTGTGACTGAACTCTTATGAGAAGGGTAGTTTAAGAATGTTGTGAAGAGTTTTCTTCAAATTTAGCACAAACTTACATCTGAGCCCCTTTCACACATGCAACCCAAACATTTCCAGGAAAATCAGGTAAACCTCCTCAGAAATTTCCCAACCTACTGATTCACAATACACCGGGATGGACAATAATCAACTTGATTAAAATCTACAATGATCTTATTTAGCCAAAGAAAGGCATATGGTAATACCATGTGACTGTTTGCTTCATAATTGGGGCGTTACTAACCATTCAGCCACAGAGACTTGCAGATAAGAGCAGCACAACTGAGGCATAATTTTTCTAACACAAACAGCAGAGTAAGCGAACACACATGCACAAACACACACATATTGAGCAGCACAGCATCCACCCCATGTACAGCGGTGTGTGTTTACAACATGTTCCAGCCTCTGATAGAAGTTTGTCTATGAATGAAAACATCATAAATGAGTGTGTCCGCTTTGCTGGGCATTGTTTTCTATCTGTAGCTTTGACTCGGACTATGTACTGGAATTATATCAATGTGGATCGTCTCTCACAGCAAACAGATTTCTTCCAGTTTGCCTGTGACTGAATGGAGGGATGGTGGTGGTTATGGGAAAATTAGGGGCCCTGTCAGGTTATTTTACTACGTTAATACTTCTTGTATTCACACATGCAGCTCACCTGGGTAAATTCAGGAACTTTAAAGGTTTTCTGCATGTGTGAAGAGAGTTTTGGACTTGGGGATTAGCTGAAATTCAAATTTGTAACAAAACACACCCCTACACCTTTAAAAAATGTATAGATCACACTTCTACCCAATCATTCCCACCCTGTCCTCTTGACCCACCTCTTGACTGTACTCTCTCTTTGCAGCTGTGGTATACAATGCACAGGCCTAAAACCACAGGCTGATGTTACAGTTTGCCATAAAACCTCCCAAATCAGTCCTTTTATGTCTCAGATTTGGTTTTCTTGCTGTGCTTTTGTGTCAAGGGTGGTGGTGGGGTCTCTCCATGTGTCCAGTGAGCTCAAAAGATGCCTTTGTAACCTAATCATTATCAGAGTCTGTAACAGGTGCCAGGGAATAAATAGCTGGCCATCGCAGCGTCATTTTTTGCAAACTGGAAGTGACACATGGCTGGGCAGTGGCTAACAATATCTAAATTAAAGCTGTCATCACACATTAGAAACCTCGTGGATCATTGTTAAAGAAAGACTGACCACAAATGAACCATAATTCCTCTTCTCTCTTTGCCCCCCTCTGTCCACAGGGGATGCACGAGCTGCTGGCTCCCATCGTGTTTGTGCTGCACTGTGACCACCAAGCCTTCCAGCACGCCAGTGAGACGGCCAGCCCCAGGTCAGTCTGACAGAGATGAAAAACCCTTCAGTGGCCCCTTAAGTAGCCATAAACACCTTTAAACCTGCCTGTGCTTTAGGGGCCTGTGATGTACTCTTGTTAGAAGCCAGAATATTTCTCTTCATTTGTTTGTGTAAAGATTAAAGTTGGTCTTTTCCTCTCCCCTCAGTGAGGAGATGAAGTGTCTGCTGAACCCTGGATACCTCGAGCATGATGCCTAGTGAGTACATAGTAATAAAACAAGTGTTATTATCCAGAAAAGTCATTACCTTTCATTAGAACTGGAGTAAGTAAACGTTGTTTTAAATCCTTTTATACTTCCCTTTTTATCCCTCACACACTCCTCTGTCCATAGTGCCATGTTCTCCCAGCTGATGGAGACAGCAGAGCCATGGTTCTCCAGCTTTGAGAGGGAAGTGAGGAAGGTCAGTTTGATAAGAAGAATTGTTTTTGGCATTTCAACAAACGATAAACGTCTGTTCCTGTAACACACTGCCAGCTGAGCATGCTATAATGCCTACTCAGTGGTATGCTTACATAAGGCCATTAACATCTTTACGTCATAATCCCAAAGATTTCAGTCCTTTTTGTTAAGGTGACAGGAGGTTCAAAGAAATACCTCAGCAAACACTGCTTTAAGACTAGTGAAGGAAATTCATGTGTCTGTTGTTTGCATGAATAAGAAAGAATTAACATTTATTAATATCTGACATTTAAAACACTAGTTAACACATTTACTAAAGGTTGTACATTTAAAACCATGAAATAAACTTTCAGCACAACTTCAGAATAAATAAAGGTTGATACAGTTAAAACTGTTAGTTGAACAGTGGTGTTTGATCACAGAAAGCATTCTGTGCAGCCTACTTTAGTGTTTGTGTTTGTACATAAGTGTTTCCCTCTGCAAAGGGGACAGTATCAGCAACCTCTCCATCGGAAAGTCAGTTCAAGAGCGTCAGTCTACAACACAGTCAATCATAGATGCGTTTTTATTGGGAGAAGTCAGTCAGAGCTTGCTCCTCATGCTTCTTAAGCTCAAAAAGGGATATTCATCAGCTGTCTGACTCTGTTTATAAGATCATGAGAGGTAGGGCTTAATACCTAAAAGTTATTGGGGAAAACGCGTCACTGTTGCTGTGCTACAGGAGAGGGACATAACATTATTAAATCATTTACAACTTTATAAGTATTTTATCTGTGTATCGATTAACTTATTGACTTTGCCATCAATGATTTTGGTGCATCTTTTTAACTTCCAGAGAAAACTTTGCAACTTGTACACTTCAACAGTGATACACCTGATAACAGCTGCATACATACAAACTGTTATTTTTTATCTTTTTCATTTAGTAGTTTTAATGTCTGGTGCAGACAGTCTGGTTAATTGCCAGCCTTAGATTTACCTGGATATTCTCTTACAATATCTGAGTTGCTTTGGTTGCAGTACAAAGCATGGCACATTGATTTTATTTGGCATTTTTGGCCCCCGATGTCATTGTTGCAGGCCCCTTAGGATTTCAGGAATCACTGAAATAAATACTTATGTAATTTAGAACAAAGTTAATGATTTTACTTCAAGTCTGATAATCAGTTTCATTATCTGTGTTTTTGTAGAATCAGCCATGTTAAATGAGCTCTTTAAGATAGCAGCACTAAACATTAGATTAGAGCACCACTTTTCTCAGATGATGCGCCTGTGTTGTCTTCTGCTATGACGGAGGAACTGCAATGAGTTACGCCTATGTTACTGTAACTGCGTATGATGTTATGGTTCCAAAAATGACCACAAATATACTCTAAAACTAAAGATTTATGGTGACAAACAAGAACTTTTCAGGTCTTAAGTAACAAAAAAGTATAATAGTCTAACTCTGATCTGGTTCTGACAAGCTGAGTCAGGTTAAGTCCATGTGGATCCAGCTCAGGTTAAATACAACCAGGATTATGGCACAGAAAACCTTGAATTTAGGCTGAATTGGCCAGGCTTACCCTCATTACCCCAATTTTCCTTCATGGCACAACCCTGGGAGAAAGAGGAAGTTTTTCATTATAAGAAGTTTGCAGCCTTTCACATGATGTAATAAATCTCACCCTGATGGCACCCTCTCGCTCCACTATTTCCTATAATATTAAAATCAGATTTGGTGTCTATAAAATATACCAGCCTTATCATTTTATAAAAGCATTCCTAGTAAATTATATCTGTTGCAAACCCTTATGTTCTTGCTTTACAACACCTTTTAGATGCTGTCGGGTTAACATGAGATCCAGCTTTCTCAAGCCCTTCTGTTGTTTTACAAGTTGAATTAAAATCAACATCTATGTCTTTGGTGTCCTGCTCACTGCGCAGTCATCAATCCTAGGAAAGAAATATCTCACATGTCAGCATGGCGTATCTTGCTCTCTCCACAAGTTTTAAGGCATTTCCCGAAATAACAATGGATGCTGCATAGAGGTTGTGTGATTTGTCTCTCAGGACCGATGTAGGTCATTTTATGTTTCCACTTGATACCACATTACAAAAGGCATTACATAAGAAAAACTGTAATATCCCTAAGGGAAGTTTGTTTTGGAATCTGTTTACAGATTACACAGTGAAAATCAAATATTTCTGATCAAATATGTTTAACACCCTTGGACAGTATTACATTATTAACTAATTTCCCATACATTCCAGATCACTCACACATCAGATGTGTAATTTTCACACAGAGACATGGGTCTGGTGCACTCTGAATTTTCTCCAATAAGTCAAAGCCCAAACTCTTAGTGCAGATTGCAGGCTTTTTCAGACACTATTTCATTAAAGTAAACTGAAAAAAATCCTTTGCAATTCTTGTATATATATTTCCTTAAACATGCTATAATGAACTCATTTTTTAATCAGTGATCCTGGGCTGAATGTAAAGGAAATCTGTATGTAGGCACCAAAAAGTTTCTTTGAATTTCTAAGTTGTTTTTGTGAGGTTATGGGGACTGTGAATGATCTTATATCAGTAACAAACTGTTAAAAAAAACTCTTATTCCAAATACTTTGAGCAAAAAAACTCAAACCAGAATGAGGTGGCCATGCTAAACACTTTAAATAATGTGTTCTTGTTCTTAACCATCTGAAAACAAACTTAACATTTTTCAGTTTTGCATTCCTGAGCACTTCAAACCGTTGATTTTGGCAACACAGATGCTGCTCAATGTGTTTCTAAACTGATTTGCTAATGAATTAACTTTTGCTCCAGGGTAAAGAAGAGATGCTGACCAGCATACCCTTTGCCCGGCCTCAGGATTCGGGGCCGTCTGTTGCCATAGTGACCAAAGTCAATCGTATCCAGGACCAGCTGGTAAAAAAGCATGATGTTGAACTGCACATGCATCTCAACCGACTGGAGATCGCCCCTCAAATCTACGGCATGTCAGTACTTACAGTTTACTTTGTCTAACATTGTTTTTAACCCTAACCTGCACATAACACAGTTAATCTTTCATTGTCTTTATGTGCCGCAGTCGGTGGGTCCGTCTGCTGTTCGGCCGGGAGTTTCCGCTCCAGGACTTGCTGGTGGTGTGGGACGCTCTGTTTGCTGACAGCATCACTTTGGACCTGGTGGACTACATCTTTGTGGCCATGCTGCTCTACATCCGAGACGCCCGTACGCTCCACTTATTACTGAAATAATCCAATATGCTGTCTTTGTCGCATGAAAGAATGTAATTTTGTCCACCTCAATTGTTAAGGTGGAGTCATAGTGCTTGATATAGAATCTAGTGGATCTTAAAGATAGGGGCTGTAGTGCCTGAAAACATGGCACAAGTGTCTGAAGGGGGCATTGAATTCCTGCTGCAATTGTGTGCATAGAGAGGAACCAGATGGTACAAGGATATGGCATTTTGGAGAACAAGATACACTATATTGCCAAAAGTATTCGCTCACCTGCCTTGACTCGCATATGAACTTAAGTGACATCCCATTCCTAATCCATAGGGTTCAATATGACGTCGGTCCACCCTTTGCAGCTATAACAGCTTCAACTCTTCTGGGAAGGCTGTCCACAAGGTTTAGGGGTGTGTTAATGGGAATTTTTGACCGTTCTTCCAGAAGCGCATTTGTGAGGTCACACACTGATGTTGGACGAGAAGGCCTGGCTCTCAGTCTCCGCTCTAATTCATCCCAAAGGTGTTCTATTGGGTTGAGGTCAGGACTCTGTGCAGGCCAGTCAAGTTCCTCCACACCAGACTCTGTCATCCATGTCTTTATGCACTTTGTGCACTGGTGCACAGTCATGTTGGAAGAGGAAGGGGCCAGCTCCAAAGTTGGGAGCATGGAATTGTCCAAAATGTCTTGATATGCTGAAGCATTCAGAGTTCCTTTCACTGGAACTTAGGGACCAAGCCCAGCTCCTGAAAAACAAACCCACACCATAATCCCCCCTCCACCAAACTTTACACTTGGCACAATGCAGTCTGACAAGTATCATTCTCCTGGCAACCGCCAAACCCAGACTTGTCCATCAGATTACCGAATGGAGAAGCGCGATTCATCACTCCAGAGAACGCGTCTCCACTGCTCTAGAGTCCAGTGGCGGTGTGCTTTACACCACTGCATCCAACGCTTTGCATTGCTCTTGGTGATGTATGGCTTGGATGCAGCTGCTCAGCCATGGAAACCCATTCCATGAAGCTCTCTGTGCACTGTTCTTGAGCTAATCTGAAGGCCACAGGAAGTTTGGAGGTCTGTAGCGATTGACTCTGCAGAAAGTTGGCGACCTCTTTGCACTATGCGCCTCAGCAACCGCTGACCCCGCTCCGTCAGTTTACGTGGCCTACCACTTTGTGGCTGAGTTGCTGTCGTTCCCAAACGCTTCCACGTTATTATAATACAGCTGACAGTTGACTGTGGAATATTTAGGAGTGAGGAAATTTCACGACTGGATTTGTTGCACAGGTGGCATCTTATCACAGTTCCACGCTGTAATTCACTGAGCTCCTGAGAGCAACCCATTCTTTCACAAATGAAGCATCAGAAGCACAATGAAGCTTTTGTAGCCAAGTTATCTACAAAAAAAAACAAAAAAACAATGGTGTTCTTTACAGAGGTGATTTTTCAGGAGAAGAAAAGAATTGAACTTCCACTAGAAGATAATTATTCAAGCACACTTCTTGGGGCCATGGATGGTGTCTGATGCTGCTCTGGCTTGGACCACATTGTCAGTATTGTGTTTCCTTGCTGCTGGTCTGCAGGTCTGTTCATCCATCCAGTCGTCTATTTAACTCCATCCAGAAAAAATGGACAAACAACTTATTTTCAAAAATGGTACAAATATACTCTTTGACTCGAAATTGAATGAGTGGTATTTGTTGGCACTTCATGTAAATATATGAAATACAAATACACACATATTGAAATAACTATCAGAGTGTTTATTGTTGCTTCACTATTTGTTATTGTCTAAAAAGATTTTCAAATGCATGCACAGATTTGTACACAGATCCTTAAATACACACACAAATCCACTCATGTTTATACAGACTGGGTCTTTAATGGCAGAGGTGTGCATGTAAATAGACAGTCAGTTATAGTTTCCCTCAGCTATGATGGATGACAACTCAGAAGACTTTTCAGCCATTAATAAATACCCACATTTCTGTTAGTTGTTCTATGTATTTGCTGATCATTAAATTAATTGGTGGATCTGTGGAGGATCTGTGGTGGATCAAGGCCATAGACCAACAGTGTGGCGTGCATTGCCTAAAAGCAAGTGCCGATCCCAGCTACAGCAACAGGCAGAGTGCAAAGGGGGTGGATTATGTGTCTTGACCATACTTGGGTGTGTTTTGGGTGTAACATGAATTGAATGAGTAAATGTCCGCTCTCCTTCCACATGATGCATAAAGGTGTTGCTATTACTGAGTAAAATCTCCTGATAAAACCAACAGGATCAGAAATGTCTATGTTTATGAGTCTCTCATACACTCAGTTATACATATTAGTTTAACCAGCTTCAAACTTTTATTTATTAATTTCCTCTGCTGCAATCCTTGGCTGTACTCTAATGTGTGTATAAAACTCACTGGACAACCAGAATGAATATCTGAGGTCAGAACTACTGGTTGCAGTCATATCAATGTATAAAACATAAACATCGGTATAGCTCCCTGTTGCATCAGAGCCTCTGAATTTGTGTGGTTTTGCATTCACATCCAGGGCACAAGAAGACAGATGTATGCTGCCTCCCAGTCCTCTGTCACATAAAAACTTAGCATGATTTTATCAACAAATGCACCAAACAAACTGTGTAGTCAGTGTTTGTTGTGACCTCAGGGATGTTTGGCCATTATTCTAATGCTTCCTCTTAAAACCATGATCAGGCTGTACAAGAGATGTGAGACTTGAGCCCAGGTTTCAGGTGGCATGAGCAACAAATGGGAGTGCATATCCATTTCCATCCTGAAGTATCTTGTGATTTGTCCTAACACCAGGGTTTGTGTACTTAGTCTCTTATTTGGTCTTTTCAAATACATAGCTAACATACAGATTGTAAATATAAAGCACAACACTTTGGTAGGATCTGAGGTGGTATTAATTTATTAACAGGATAACTAACACTGCTCCTGTTGTTGTTTCTGTTTCAGTGATTGCGAGTAACTTTCAGACCTGCCTGGGCTTGCTAATGCACTACCCTCCATTAGGAGACATCAACTCTCTGCTGCAGAAGGCACTTTTCCTCCGGGATCCCAAAGTAAGCAAACTGCCCCTCTAGCATAATTAAATGTTAAATAATCCAATCTTATTTCTGTTATGATCATCAGCTAAGTACTGTGGCTGTTTGTGTATGTTTGTGTTACCTTATAATCTCTCCTTGAAGTCAGAGTGAGATTTATTAAGCCCTGAAATTTTACATGTTTGGTCACAAGTGTGAATGAGTATAGAAAAAGTCCTGCACTCATTTTTTCTGAAGCCTTTGGATCAGTCCCATTATTGTACTTAGCAATACCCCTTGTTCTTGAGTGTTTCCTAGTCCCCTAAACAGAGTGAAAAGAGGTAATGTCTTAATATTCCCCTATGAAATGGGACGATACTTCAAGGTGCCGCTCATTTTCTGCCTAAAAGCAGATGAGGCGACTGGTTTGCTGTGGAGACCCTGATGGGACAGAACAGGGATGCATGTTTCATTGCTCATATTTCACATCTCTCATCATTTCACTGTCACTTTTTCAGATGACATTTTTTAATATAAAAATAATTTAGAAACAAAAATTTGATTGCTCGTGATTTGGTAATGGCATCTCAACGTGAGACTGCTTCAGAGCTCTGTGGGTTTGTTTGTCCTCCCAGCTCGAGAGCTACAAAGCTACTGCTCTGCTCTTGTCCTGAATGTCCTAACCAGACACAACTGTAATACCAGTATGTACCACTTTTTGAATGCTTTTTAAAGATTAGGTAACCAAGGATTATATGAACAAGGCATTTAAACAGTTAAAAATGGTTGTTGTGACCTGGAAGAGTTGTTAACATAGAAGCTTGTTTCACTGAAACATTTCCTTTGAGGGATGAGTAGCCATCTTGCCAATGATTCACAGAACATTTTAAGGCAACCCGAACAACCTCAGTTGAAAGAGCTGAGAAGTACCCCTAACACTTCAACCTATGGCTCTGTTCAAACAAGAATGGGACTCCTAACCCCTTCACACGGGTGTGTAAAAAGTAAGGGTTGGGCCAATGGCAGCAGCAAGGGGTGAATTGGGACTGAGCCTTTCTTATGTTCCCTTAGTACATTATCTTACCCTAAGAGCAGAGTTCTTAAAGATTTCCCTGATAGCATGTCGTACCTTCATCTGATTACATCAAAATGTTGTGTACGTTTGGCTAATGCATTAAGACCACATGTAAACATTTACTCTACCAGTCAAAGGTTTCAGAACACCCATTTTCCCAGTTATTTATTGCGACTCAAGTCGTGCAAGTCCAATGAATAGCTTGAGATGTCACAAAGGTAAGTGCTGTACTGGCATAGCTTAAAAGAAAACATTAGGTTATTCAAAACTGAAAAATTATGTACATTCCAGAATTATACAAAAAGGCCTTTTTCAGGAAACATGAAATTGGTTAACAATTTAAAGCTGTTCTGCAGCAATGAAGGTTGATCAAGCCTTGAAAGCTGGCTCTACTAATTCCTACAGGTGTTCCAACTTTTCCTAATTGCTTACCGCCCCCTCTGCCTGCATAAATGCATACCCTGTTGTACCATTCTCTTGTGAGCATCAGTTGAACAGCATTGTACTGCAGAAAGTCATATGTTGCTACAAAATGGCAAGAAAAAGGCAATTAACAATGGAAAAGAGACAGACCATCATAACACTTAAAAATGTAGGTCTTTCTTACAGACAAATTGCAAAGAAAGTCAAGGTGTCAGTGAGTACAGTTTTCTTCACCGTCAAAAGGCACTCAGAAACTGGGGGAACTCTGACAGGAAGAGGTCTGGCAGACCCAAAGCCACAACTAAATCAGAAGACAAGTTTCTGAGAGTTGACAGTTTGCGTGACAGGCAGCTCACAGGACAACAGCTTCCAGCACAGCTTAACAGTAGTTGTAGTAAACAAGTCTCAGTTTCGAAAACTTCGAGCTGCAGGTTTGACAGGACAAGTTGCAGCAAGAAAGCCATTGCTAAGATGTCAGAATAAGACACAGAGGCTTGCCTGGGCCATGTGACACTGTCATTGGACTAGTGAAGACTGGAAGAAGGTATTATGGACTGAATCAAAATTTGAAATCTTCGGTACATCAGGATCTTTGTACGCCGTCGAGTAGGTGAAAGGATGATTCCACAGTGTGTGACATCAACTGTCAAACGTGGAGGAGGAAGAGTGATGGTCTGGGGCTATTTTGCTAGATCCAGGGTTGGTTACTTGAACAGAGTGAGAGGCACCACGAACCAAAACCACTACCACAGCATCCTGCAACACCATGCAGTATCCTCTAGTATGTGCCTAATTGGTCAGGGGTTCATCCTTCAGCAAGATAATGACCCAAAACATAAGTCCAAGCTATGCCAGAACTACCTCAGGAAAAAAGAACCAGATGGTAAGCTTGAAAACATGGAGTGACCAGCACAGTCTCCAGACTTGAACCCCATCAGGCTGGTTTGGGATGAACTGGACAGAAGAGTAAAAGCAAAGCAATTTACAAGTGACACACATTTATGGGAACTTCTGCAACAGACGTGGGAAGAACTTTCTGAAGAATATTGTGTGTTTGACCCGAACCGTCTTTTTTTTTTTTGTTCTTTAAACTTTTTATTTATGAACTTTTCTCATTTACAATTGCAAACAGAGAGAACATAACAGGACAAACAAACAAAAAAAACAAAACAACAAATAATAAAAGCCCTTATCAAAGAGATCATGGAGTGAGGTTTACCTTGAACACAAAAAGGTCCACTTTGAGTGTGATATCATTAACAAGCACAAAAGCATACACCCGTCATGTAACATTACTCATATTACACTACCCATCACTGATATCTGTTCTCATTGGCTAAATACATACACCATTTTTCCCACCGCTTTTCACCTTGTTCTTTTTGTAATCGTATTGAGTAAGTCATCTGCTCCATGAGATGTAACTATTTAACAATGTTTACAAAAAAGAAAGCAGTAGGGCATCTTTTCTGAAGCCAAAACTTTGTAATAGCCTTTTTGCTGGCAACTAATAAAATCTTTAAAAGGTACATGTCCTCTCTGCTGAGTCCATCAGGGATGAGTCCGAGGTACAAAGATATAAAAGATGTACTGATACTGAAACCCAAGACTTTTGAGATAATGTTTTCTACTTCCCTCCAGAAAGGCTTTATAACAGAACAAGACCAGAAGATGTGAGTATGGTCAACCATGATGTCTCCACAGTCCCTCCAGCAGCCGAGCTGAGCGCCGCTATATTTGGATTTCTGTTTGGGTGTAATAAAGAAACTAATCAAATTTTTCCAACAGAAGTCTCTCCATGTCCATGAGTTTGTTGAGGAAGCCCGGGTCTTCCAGGCCTGCTGCCACATTTCTTCAGTTATATCAATGTCCAGTTCTTTCTCCCATTTTTGCTTAATGTAGTCTGTGTTGTCCTTCTTCATTGAAATAATGCTATTGTATAACTTACTTATTAAACCTTTATTGTTACCTGAGTTGTAAGCATTAATAAAAATTTGAATGATAGTTGGTAACTCCGACGTACCAGAACCCTTCACCTTTTTGTTAAAGTAGTCACGTAGCTGCAAGTACCTAAAGTCATGGCCTCCTAACCCATATGTTTGACAAATAGCTTCAAAGCTATTTAATTCCCACTTTTTAACAATCTTACACATGGAGGTGATACCTTTTTCAGCCCACTGTCTGTATCTGATTTCATGTAATGATGGCATAAAATCAAGGTCATATGCAGGCCACCTAAGCAATTTGACCTCTCTTAAGAGTTGGTATTGTTTAACCACTTCTACCCAAGTTTTCAGAGAACAATTTACCCATTTACTCGCTGTCTGCAGCAGATCCTTCCCTGTGTCAATACATCCAAGGACAGACTGAATGGGTCAATCCATCAGACTGAATTCCATACTTTTCCATTTGCTTACATAAAACGGATCACTATATACAAGGCTACTTGCTTTGTATTATGTTTGTTTTGTTCACATACTTTTCACATCCAATAACTTTATTTTTAATTTGATTGCAGTGAGTAGAGCAGTGAGTAGAGGAAGCAGGTGTGGGGCATCCTTTCATATCTTAAATGAATGTACGTTAGCTGGTTGAATTATCTTAGTATCTAAGTATGATATTATTTTGGCCTAGTAATAAAATAAGTTTAATAAGATCCTCACGATGGTAATTAGCATCGTTACAGCAGTAAAGGCAGTAATAGAGCAAAAAAAAGATAAGCATGAATAAAAACAAATAAAATAAAAATAACCAAACTACAAAAGGACTAAAAAAGCAAGATATGACCCAGAGAAAAATAAAACTGCAAGAACAATGTAAACAAAAAAAAAATAAATTAATAGTTCAAAGATATTTACACTATTGCACAGAGGCAAATATCAATATCAATATCATTTGATTTGCTGAAACTGCTTTAGTGCTCACTACAGAGACAGTTATCATTATAACTTAAAGGGCCTGTTTATCGTTTAAGTTTTTACTGCATGTGTGCGTTGTACATTTTATGAGATATCAGCTGTAGAGATGTCTGCCTTCTCTCTAGTATAATTGGACTAAATGGCAAAAATCCTGTGATGCTCAAAGCACCAAAGATACATTTGAAAAAGACAAAACCAGTGTCTCATTCTAAAAATTCAGACCTGGTTGCTCAAAATAATCTGCAGACCTTGTCTGGGGCAGTTTCATGTAGGAACTACTTTTTTCCAAATTGAAAAATGTGTATTTTGATTTTGGGATCCAGTTTATGCTCAAAATGTTCAAAAACAGAATAACATTTTTTTTTTAATTTAAGAGACCTGGCTTATTTTCTGTTTTGTGTGTTTAAAAAACTGCAGTGAGCGCAATGTACCCATTATCCGATTAATCGATTAATCGCCGGAATACTCGATAGAGTACTTGATTACCAAAAGAATCGATAGCTGCAGCCCTAACTTCATGATACAGCTTAGCTGAATTCTTACATTTTTAGTGTCTTTTTCTCTTAAAGATAGGATGTTTAACTTTGTGATCTTCTGTCTTAGAAACAAAGAGAGTGAAATCAAAATGTTGACACATGAGAAAAAATAAGCTGTTTCCAAGTTATGTGAAAAACTTAGCTACACTGTAGGTAAAAACATTCAAGATTTCTTCAAGATAAGTGTTAAGGAGGATTATCATTTTACAAATAAAACTACAGTGTGTAGCTTTGTTATTCTTTTACATTTTTGTTTTAATGTTGTCCCTCCCCCCTGTCCCCCTGCTCACAAACAGACTCACATTCTTCCTTTTACTTTTATTGAAATCTAGCTCTTGACTTTTGACGTGCAGTGTCCTGAATGCATCATTTCAGGTGCTGTAACCCAGCTAACACCTAACTGTCCTGGTGCTGAACAATCCCCTTTTCCTCCTCTAAAGGCACTGACCCACACACTCAAACACAACAGCTTAAACCCCTCCTGTCTGCTCATGGATCAGAACTCAGTGAGGAGTTGATCAGATGTGAC
Source organism: Cetoscarus ocellatus (assembly GCA_037902135.1). NCBI lineage: Eukaryota > Metazoa > Chordata > Actinopteri > Labriformes > Labridae > Cetoscarus > Cetoscarus ocellatus. The sequence continues at coordinate 778,447 of JBAMNC010000090.1, forward strand.
AGCATTTCCCTCGTGAACGGCTGTGTCACAGCACGTCCACATCACAGTCGCACCTGGGGGAGCATCATCACAAATAACAGCGGGGGTGAGGAGGGGGCCAGGATCGAGCCTTGCTGCTCATATGTACTGACTCAGAAGCATCAAAACGCTCAGACATGCTTGTTTATGAAGTCAGGCGTGCACATGGGACATACTGGGAGTTGATGGGTCTTCTGTTTGTCACGCGTACCAGAAACTCTTAAGTCTCTCTGCTAAAGTTAAGCTGTATATTTTGTCTTTTTCTTTACAGAACAATCCTCGACCCGTCAACTACCAGTTTCAGCAGAACTTGGACTATTACAAAACAAGGGGTGCTGACCTGATGAACAAAACACGGTAAAACACACAGTCATTTTTCATTGACCCCTTGTTAAGCCCTACTCTCCTAGTTCACTTTTTGTAGGTTAGAATTCACTCTTGTTGCCTCATAATTTGTGGTGAATTAATTTGACTTTTTATTGAAAGAACAGGGACAAAGACGGCAGTCTCAGAGAGCCAGCTGAGACAGACAACCTTTCACACTCACACCAGTACCTATGAGCAATGTAGAGTTACCAATTAACCTGACAAGTACAAATGTGAATATTTTAAATGATATGACCTTTTAAGATCCCTGTTACTGTTACTGTTCCAAACTGCTACTAGAGGCTAGAGGTTGGCTAGCTGCTGCTGGATCCTGGGCCTGGTGGTGGATGGCTATTTGCTGATGGAGCTTGGGCCTGCTGGTAAATGGCAGGCTGCGTCTAGAGCCTTTGGTCTCATGATAGATGGCTAGCTGCTGCTAGGTCCTGGACCTGAAAGGTAGTTGGCTGGTTGTAGCTGGAGCCAAGGCCTGATGGTGGATGGCTAGTTGTTGCTAAGGCCTGGACCTGGAATGGCCTGCTGCCTGGTGGTGGGTTGTCAGGTGCTGCTGGAGCCTGGCCCTGGGCCTTGTGGAGGCCTTAGTTGGCATTGTCTAGATTGACATCAATTCCCAGATTTCACTTTACTCACAAAATATGCTCTTGTGTCATGAGAAAGACCTCTTTATGGTTTTTATTAAGTTTAGAAGGAAGAAACCTTTTGGATTATTTAGATATCTGATAGATTCATCTAAATTCTCTGCTGCTGCTCATTTGAGGTCAATTCAACTTAAACCAAATCCTTGCTTAACAGGCAGCAGAGACATGACGTAATTTGTCAAACCCACAGGACATGGGACCTTTAAATTCCCTTTAACCTTTAAAAGAGGACTTCTTTGCACAAGACAAAAAGTCTGTAGCATCAGGACTCTCCATTTCCTCGTCCTTACAGGGCAATTTGATTAAACAGCACCTACATGTTTTCTCCTTTTTGGCTATGTTTACATGCAATCATTAAACCTATCATAACCGGAATGTTAGCAATAACCCGGTTGCGCACGGCCATGTAAACACCAAAAACCCTTTTGAAAAACCGGAATATGCTCATATTCCAGTTTTTAAAAACCCGAAAAATCACCCCTGGGTTATTCCTTTACTAACCAGAATATTTGGTCATGTATACGCCTATCGGGATATCCCCATTGAAAGGAACATTCATTTGTGTTCTGCGCATGTTCTTTTCACAAGGAATCTTGGTCTTTTGAGTACAGGAAGTACTTGTTGGAAAATGGCACAGCTCCAGCTCCATTTCCTATTTCTTCACATTCTGCCCTTCGATTAATAGAGAAAGTGACAAAGAATAGTGTCAGGTACTGGTCGTGGGTTAGTATCAGCACCAAAGCGCAAACGAAGCCAACTGTTAGCTGCTCTGGGCCGTTCATTATCCGCCATGCTGCTGTTGTTCCCGTTGTTATTGGATACGAGAGGAAGAAGCGGAAATGGCGTGCATTGCGTCATGACGTTCTCTGTGCGTCCCTGTTTTGTTGGGGATACCATGCATAGAGGATTAACCCTGTTTGCTTACGCATGTAAACTGGGTTATTCCAAATGTCTCAGAAACTGGAATATTGATCTTAACCTGAATATTAACTGCATATAAACGTAGCCACTGAGCTCTATTATTTTGCTGTCTCTGTAGAACTAGCTCCAGCACAAAGGCAGCCCCTCTCAACATCAACAAAGTCTCCAGCAGCCTCCTCAGCTTCGGCAGGAAGCTCATCTCTCCGGCCATCTCCAGCGGCTCCAGCAGCGTTTCACCCATCAACAGCGATGTCCACTCCACCCCTTTCTCCTCCTCCTCAGTGACTGCACCCATAGCTGTGCCTTCACCCGTCTTACCTCACCCGCTGGCCGAGCCCCTTTCAGGCCACGCCCCTCCACAGACACAGAGCCACGTCCAAAATCAGCACTACCGCCTGCTTAAGTCTGAGAGCATGCCGGTCCATCTCAGTAAAGGTGAGCAAAAGGACACACAGACAGCCTCTACAGCAGACTGATCATCTAATGTGGGTGTTTTGTCATTGGCTGATGTGTAACTGTCCGATCAGCTGCATGAGTAGATTAACAGTTTGTGGCGGGGCAGTATCAGGTTTGACTCTCATGTCTATCAGATGTTGTTTCAGGTGGAGTGTCTCAGGTCTCTATCCCAGGGCAGACTCACACTGACACACAAGGTAACAGCTGCCATGGCAACCACTTGTGTGACACGCCTTCCCCCTCATGTCCACGCTTGTGTTGCATGTCTTCACACAATCTATCGTTTATTGTTCATGCTGCAGCTTCTAGAATTATTAGAAATCATAGCACGTGTCCACAGCATGTAATGTGTATTCCTGACCAGCAGAGGGAGACAGCAGCTCTCTGCATCAGATCAAACTGACGACGAGAGCGTCATGGATGTGTTGTGCCATCATCTGCTTTAGGATCGCTTTGTGCATGAAGAGCTTGTCATGATGTTTTGTGTGTGTTTGTGCTTTGTGGATCATTGTGGCTGCACATTCTGATTTTCTCATGTTTGGAAGGGAAAATAAAGCAAAGAAAAATACATCTGTGTAAAACAATGTTGGGGCATTTTATTTAATGTGAATGAAAAAAAGGGTCCTGCAATACAATTCAGCGTGCTAGTAATACCTTTTAAAATGTGGAGTTAGTGGCTAATGACAGCAGATTAATGAACTTCTGAAAAAAAACAAACTTGGTTGAATGTCTAAGTCGTTTAGGGTAATTGCCCTTTAAAGGTTTTTATTATAATCTGGTTAAACAGAGCATAATAAAGAGGCTGAATTTATGTGGAGTAACAATGGGAAGGGCTGATCACTTTGTGACAAACTGAGCGTGAAAATGGAGGAATGACTCAAAAAAGTAGTCTTAATTTCAAAAAGTGAAGAATGTTGGGATGTTATCACCTAAATTACATAATCTCTATAAAATGTTCAGAGATGGGGCACATATGGTGCAGTTTAGGATGCTGTACAAAAGAGAGTTGACGCTGTGGAGGGGAAAAATGTGCCCCTGTCTCAACTGTTTGGAAATTTTTGTTGAGAATATTTTCAAAATGAGTGTAGAGTTTGTCTAGACAACATTAAATCTCCAGGGATATGATGCAAATGCTTTTTACATGAAGCTTTAGGTACCTTTTAATTATATAAAAGTTGTACATAGTTCCCAAATAGCAAAATTCTTCTTTGTCTGCCATGAAGAGAGAAGCAACAGAAGATCTTATTGGTCAAACTTGAACCTCTCATATCTTCTGAGTTGACTCTTATTTTTAAGTTGGGTGACAGGCTGCTGCTGATGCATCTTTGAGTTTATGAGTACATTTTTATTCAATGTATCACAATGTAGAGGTTTAAACTAATGAAAGCACAGCAGGATACAATGATGGCTTAGAAGTGAATGAAATTGAATGAAAGTTTTGAAAGCTTCATAAGTTTCTGTTTCATTTAAATACTTTCATTTCAAGATGGAATAAAGACAACGATATTAAGAAGCAAAGGTTATTACTTTTTTAATTATAGTTTATTCGTGCATCATTTAAATGCAAATGTAATCACAATTCCTCATTGTTTCCTATTATTCATTTCTACTCCTCTAACCCTCTGAAAGGGCACGTATCACATGACAAAAACTCTAAAATGTCTGTCCTCCTTAAGATTCTCTCTATTAACTGCTATGCATACACTATATTTCATCAAAACTGAACACAATAGCATGCTGATCAGAATATTAGTTAGTAATTTAAAAGTAGAAAAATGAATTAGATTGTATGATCCAAAGGGAGAAGCACCTTTTTAACCAAACTATGGCCCAGGGGCCAATTGTGGCCAGAGGTCGACTTTTAGTTGGCCCTCAACAGGCTCCAGAGAGTAAAGGATATTAGGCCCACATTAACTGTTGTCACTGTCATGCCAAAACCTCTTATTACCATTTTTGATAATTTTCTTTGTTTGTTTTTATGAAAAAGGGCTTTGGTCATCCTCCATGTTGGGGAGCAGGTTTTACACATTTTGAAACAATAATATACCCATGCATTCTGTTGTAGAGTTTTTTATTTCCCTGAAAAGTAGACATTTTGGAGGTATGAGCTTTTTGCCTGACAGCAACAACTTGAATGTTGAGCTTGATTGATACATTTACGACAACCAGCTTTACTCACTCTAATACACCCAAGTTAGATGTATCAAAGTGCCCCCAGACATCCTTACATTTTTACCTCCGCCAAAGAAGTTACGTTTTTGCTGGCATGCGTTTGTCTTTTTGCCTGTTTGTCTGTTAACAAGATTAAACAAAAACTACTTGCTGAAATTTTCAGGACATGTTGCGAATGGCCCAGCGTAAAAATGATTAGATTTTGGTGGTGATTGAGATAACCACCATCAGTGAACGATTGTTTTTGCTCAATAACTGTCTAAGTAATAATGATATCAACATGATTCTGAGTGCTAGGTGTGGGTTTTCAGTGTCAAGGAATCATATTATGATGGTAACTTTATCATGGAACTATTGCTTATAGATATTTGGCCCTTAGCGAGAAAAGTACTGGCTCCTTTATCTGTAGCTCTCAGAAGACTTAGACCATCAAAAACAAAAAAATTTCAAGAAAAACTAGTTTTGGTAAAATTATGAATTTATCATATTCACATATTCTTGCGATTGATTGTGTTTCTATATATTGCCCCCGTCCTCTGCCCTGTTTCTCTCTCACCCTCAGGCCAAAGTTCTCGGACAGTCAGCTCCTCTACCAGCATAGAAAGCCTGTCAGGTGGACGGGGTCAGTCCACCACCTCCCCACCTCTGCCCCCCTCCAGAGGAAGTGATGTCAGCACATCATCACCGCCCCTCTCCGCTACCAAGAAAGAGTCCTTCTTCAACATCACTCGCTCTCGCTCTCACAGTAAGACCATGGGCAAGAAAGAGACGGTGAGACCTGCAGACAGATCTAAGAGATTTTTAAAGCAGATTGTGAGCATGTTTGTGCGTCTGTCCTTCTCTCTGTGTGCATATCTTCATCGTATCTCTCACAGTTTCAGCCCTGATCTTTGCTCTGTGGGCATCCTGTCCTTTTCTCTACCTGCTGCTTTCAACTTCCATTTATTCTCTTCTTACATATGTGTTTATTTTTTTCCCTGTGTGTGTGTTTGTGTGTGTGTGTTGTCCACAGGAGGAAGACCTTGAAGCTCAGATATCCTTCCTGCAGGGTCAGATCAATGACCTTGAGGCTATGAGCAAATACTGTGCCAAGATGATGAACACACACATCTGTAAGTACATCTGAACCAGTTGATCTGGTCTCAACATTTATTTTTTAAGTTATAAGTACAGTGTTGTTCAAATATATTAAAGAAGGTGACTTCGAGATGCCTTAGTAAAACCTTTTCACACATGCATCAAGTTTCAAGATTTTTTCCTGAATTTGTTGATATGAACTGCAGGTGTGAATGCAAACACCATGGTTTTCCACATAGAATTTACCCAAAATCTTTTCCTGCTTGCCTCCTTGAATTTCCTATTCCCTAATGCCTCCATTTCTTGACAGGTAGTCTGCAGAAAAACTTACTTCTGTGAAGGACAAGTGTTACAGCAAGTCATTTCTGCTGCCTTTATGTAGAAAAACTGATAGAGTCGTCACAGCTTACTTAATCCTTAAAGCTAGGATGTGTAATTTGGATGAGACTGGAACGGAAACAACTCTACTCCCACCTCCCTACCCTGTTTGCTTCTCCCGTTACCGTCACTCGAGTGAATAGTGGTTAGCGTTCAGTAAAGCAACAAAACACTTGAAATCATGAAACAGCTCGCACACTATTTGGCCACATGGCAGGAGAAATGTGCTGCTCCAAGGACTGTAAGACTTATTGGCTGAAAAGCATGCATCCCTTACTAGACTTTGTGAAGGCTGAATACTGAGCCAGGATGAGGCACAGATGTCTATAAGTCTTCCAGACACTCAGATATGATTGTGACAAATTGTTGCGTTTTTTTGGAGCAAAGGACCCAAAGAATGAACTCCATACTGCAGCTTTAACTCGAGCTGGACATTGAAAATGTAATTCACTAGAGTGCATGGTCTCTTACTGGCCTCTACTTTTACTTTGCTGTTGTCCAACAGTCATTTCAGTTCCCATCCAGACTTCACCCAGCTGTTCTTTAGTAGTTGACCCCGCTGTGGCCAGACAGGCTAACATCATGTACATTCACTGGCCACTTTATTAGGTACACTTTGGTACCAGACAGTTCTGACCCGCTTTTGCCTTCACTGTTGGTCCATATGGACATGATAGCACCATGCAGGTGCTGCAGATTTGTTGGCTTCTATGATGACATGTTCATGTTCCACCACATCCTAAAATTGCTCTGTTGGATTGAGGTCTGGTGACGGTGGAGTGAACTCATTGTCATGTTCAAGAAACCAGTTTAAAAAGATTTGAGTTTTGTGACTTGGTGTGTAATCCTGCTGGAAGTTGCCCAAGCATTGTGTTCATAAAGGGATGGACATGGTCAGTATTAGACTCAGGTAGGCTGTGGCCTTTTCCCTGAATAAGGAAATTGTTGTTTGTTGTTGCACAGTGAGAAAGAGAGTTTATTTTTCTCCTTACAGGTAAAATCCAGGAAGTGATTCTTCAAGAAAACCTTGAAAAGGAAGATGAGGTCTTGGTGTCTTTGGCTGGACTCAAACAGGTGAGTCCGAGCAGGCCTCGACATCACTCTCACTCCTGTTAGGTTTTTGTTTTTACACTTTCTCTCACTACTTTGTACCCTGGCAGATCAAAGACATCCTCAAGGGGGCGCTGCGCTTCAACCAAAGCCAGCTGGAAGCAGAGGAGAATGAGGAGATCACCATCGCTGATGATCACTACACCTCCACAGCCGCAGCAGCTGAGACCGCACTGAGTGCCAACCATCACCTCAGTGACCAACAGCAACACGCACACAGCAGGAGGGAGAGAGACTCTGATCTGGATGGGAGCGTGAGCACGGAGGAGAGAGAGGAGGAGGAGCAGCCGATGACTCCACCAGATCAACAGGTTAATTCAGTTAAATACGTCCTCTGTTACAGTGGGTCTTAACCAGTGGCGGCTGGTGTCAAAAATTTTAAGGGGGGCGCAGCTTTGGAGGAAACAAACCAAAGAAGCGCTCCATACTACAGTGAAAAGAAACTAAAGACAAAACATAATCACAATACAACCTACTTTGAACAATCCAATATTTGAACAGAAATTTTGTCCTCCTTTCCTTCTGGGCTGCAAATTTCTCAGTGACCCTCTGACTGAAGTCCATCATATCCGTCACCAGTCTCTCTTCCATTGACAGCATGGCCAGTGCGTTCAGCCTGTCCTGGTTCATGGTGTTTCTGAGGAAAGTTCTGAGAAGCACCTCAGCTTCTGCAGTGGTCATGGGTGTGTGATGACGAGGATCTTTAGGAGAGTGACAGTCTCTGAAAATACCTCTCCAAGATTATTTTCCATCAACAACAGGATAAGATCCACAGCTCCACAGCAGGCCTTGAACTCCTCCTTGCTGTACATAAGGCTGAGCTCTGTCTTCAGCTTTAGTTGAGCACTGGGTCGGCCTTCAAGGTGCTACTGAGGGAATCTTCAGGAAACATGGTGTGGTACTGTGTGAATCTGTCGTTAAGAAATACATAGAAAAGCACATTTATTACCAAAAGTTAACATCAGTATTTACTGAAAAGAATCAATAAAACAGCCAAAGTTTAACCTGCTCCCAGAAAATAAAGCTGTAATGTCATTTTCACCATTTTAAGAATATTTATTGTGTCATCTGAACAGTGTCTTATTTTATACATGATGTCTCATGGCTCAAGATTGTAAACACAAACAGAATCTTATGTACCACTAAACTGATGCTTTAAAACTAAAGGTAAAACTATGTGATACAGTTTTGGTATAGATTAACTGTAAAAAGTATGAACAAAACAAAGCAAAACAAAAAAAAAAAAAACCCCAAAAAAACAAATAAGAAAAAAAAATCAGATACAAGCATGCAACACAAGAGGGTTTTCAGTAAAACTACTTCAAATTTTAAAAAGTCAAAAAAATAAACTTTATATTACAGGAGTCTGTTTCCATCTGCTGGAGCTTTTGAATACTTTAACTTTGTACCGTTATGTGCAGTATTCAGTCAGCAAAAACAGAATGTATAATTTTTGTATCCAAATAGAACTTTTTATTATAGCAACTAAACATATGGTATACAATTATATATAATGACAATACTATATATATTTATATTGATATTTTTTTTTTTTATCACATGTTTAGTTGCCATAATAAAACTACAACATTTAAAGACAAGATATACATTTTGTTTGTCTGTTTTCATTGATTTTAAACTGTGCACAATGGTACAAGCTGGAAAGGTACAAGTTAAGTGTCAAATCTAAAAGCTCCAGTAGAATAAAAAATAATTCTGTAATGGACATACACCTAAGAGGTAAAGAATTTGTGTTGTTTACATTTTTGGGGCCAATAAAACCCCACTGTTTTCACCAGTAAACTGCAACACATAACTTGATAGCATTATCAATTCTTCTTTTTGTAATTTTTCAAAGGGTTTCACACAATGTAACAGAAATATTTAATGAGCAGTGCAATAAACCTCTGCAATAATCTGCATGCATTTGTGTATTACAATTTCTCCTATCTTGTTCCTGCTTTGCCATGATTTTTAAAAAATATATTTTTATAGGTCCCTTTATATAATATTTTCATCAAAATCATGAATCAAATTTGTCAATTAAATTTAAAATGAACTTCTAGTAGGGTAAAAACAAACTTACCCACCCAATAAAAGCCCCAATTCCTCCTAAAAGTATGTTGTTTTTGTAAAAATATGCAAGAATTAAAAACTATATAGATTTTTTAGAACTTAAGTCTGCAAAAGGATAATGTTCTACTGATCAAAGCATTTATATCCTCTTGGCAAACTCATTTTGTGGCTCCTGATCTATTGTTTAGTGCCATGTGTACACACATAAAATGGAAAGTTTTGCCCCTGAATTATGTTATGTCTACTAGGAAAGACACATCCTAATCTAATCTTCAGTGCAGCATAGCCTCTTACTGATTTTCTTCTCCAATGCAATCTCACCTCTTCTGCGATCCTCTGACGGATCTCGGACGCCTCCTCGGTGCATGGGAGCATTGGTAACCGGCTCTGGCCATAGAACCTGCAGCTCGGTCGGCCGCAGCTGTTATATTAGGCCTAATCAGTGGAGGGAAGTGAGATGATTGCTTAGCGTTATGTTACGTGATACAAAGTATCATTGCAGAGGGCAAGTGCACCTCTTACCGCTTGTGTGTGTCCAGACGATGATGCGAAATTTTGTTCCATATAATCAAAGTCCACTGATAGTTTCCTTTTCATCCTCTAAATCATTAAATTCCTCTGGTGTCACCTCCTTGTGTCGCATCTCCTGCTTATTTTCTCTTCTCTCTTGCTCTTCTGCTGCATCCCAGTCTTCAAAATGATCAAATTTACCAAAAAGGTTAAAGGAAACTATAAAATCACTCATAAATAAACTGTGAAATAACGTATGTTGACATATGTTCTGAGATTCTGTTGCCACGGTTACCAACTAGCGTTTTAGCCAGCGCAATAATTTAGAGTAATCAGGCTATTTGACCGGAACTTTTTTCCAGGTGTCCTGTAACACTTATTAACGGACACCCTGCAGCCAATCAGAATCGAGTATTCACCCAGACCATGGTATAAAAAAGGAGATCGTCTGCGTACAGTGATAATATGTGAGTGGTATTCCCCCAGTTGATCCCTTTGATCTGCTCTCAGTGCTACTGCTAGAGGTTCAATTGCAAGGTCGAACAACAGAGGACTTAAAGGGCAACCCTGACGAGTGGCCCTATGTATTGAGAAATAATCTGAAGTAGTATTATTCGTGCGAACAGAAGACACTGGAGATGAATATAACATTTTGATCCATGATGTGAAGTATGAGCCAAAGCCAAACTTATTCAGAACAGAAAACAAATAAGGCCACTCCACGCAATCAGAAGCTTTCTCTGCGTCGAGTGAAGCAATTAATTTGGGATGAATGGTAGAGTGGTCAGAGTATAAAACATTAAACAGGCGACGCGTGTTAAAATATGATTGGCGGTTGACTATGAAACCCGTTTGGTCCTCGTGGATAATGACCGGTGCTACTTTTTGGAGGCGAAGTGCAAGAACCTTTGTGAGGATCTTATAATCTACATTAAGCAAACTGATGGGCCGGTAAGATCCGCATTTTTGGGGATTTCTATCTTTTTTTAATAATACAGAAATTGTAGCTTGAGACATGGTTTGTGGCAGTTTAGCAGTTGCGTGAGTTTCCGAGAAAACCTCACACAACACAGGGGCTAGCTTGTCAGCGAATGCCTTGTAGAAATCGCTCATAAAACCGTCCGGACCGGGTGCTTTGCCGTTTTGAAGAGCTTGGATTGCCTGTAGTATTTCAGCTGTAGTAATGGGTCTTTCAAGTGTCTCCCGCTGGTGTGGGTCTAACGTTGGAGTGTTTAACTTATCTAGAAAAGAGTTTATGTCAGTAGATGTACAAGTATTACGGGAGGCATAGAGGTAGTATTCCTTATTTTATAGCTACAGAAAGTTCAAGTGGTTACTTAAATAACATTGCCTAAAGAAGCATCCACAGCTTTGAACAAATTCTCAAAACAAGTGTTTTTTGCATTGTCTTAATCAATTTTAAAGTAAATTAAAATTATGGATATTATGGGACTGAATCTACACAGAAAAGGTTGAAGAATTGTTCATTCAACTTTATCATAAATAACAGATGAAATAGACACATTGGCCACTTTTACTTTACTGGCTGTTTGTCATGGCTGTACAGAGGTGGTTTCATAAACATTAGAATTTACACAAAAAATGTTTACTGAACTGGCGTACAGACACAACAACTGCGGGCAGAAAAATGAAGACAGGGAGGTAGAGGATGAGATCTTTTATTAATAAAATCCCTGACTATGAATTCTTTAAAGTCATTAAAACAGCGAACAGACTCATCATTCAAAACTTGCTTTTTTAGAAAGTTTAGAGGAGACTAAGCAAAAAGAGTCCCATCAACATTAACTAAATAACTGTTTTGTCACATCACTGAATAAACAGATTGAGCTTTAATTTTGAAGTCTTGTGGTACCTTATTGAGTTTAATGCGGTTATTACTACTTGTCTAATGTAATTTTCAGAAATGGGCCAGGGACTAGATGTTTAGGTTTTGATGGGGATCCAAATCCTGATGCAGATCAAGGGATGTTTTACATGATTTGTAATCAATGCAAGATTGGAAATTTTTCCACACATTTAATAACAACTCAAAAAGTTCTCAACAGATTCAGATGACATTTTCAGGGAATGTTGATCATGGCACAAAGGACTAGTTATTAGATTTCGTCGGTGATCTGAGTCTGAATTTGTATTTTTATTTTTTTTTCTTAAGGATTTGTTATCGGTGCGAGATATGTCAGTTTTCCACATTCTTGACAACTACTCACCGACAGTGTTGGAAATGCTTTTGTGGAGGTTGTGTGCCTTCAGCACACTTGTAGTTTTGAGTTTGTGTTACTGGATATTGCAAAGATTCTTGACTGTTGTTCACCTAGTGTCAAAACTGTTTTAGATTAGTTTTCTGCAAGGGGAAAATTGAAAAGTAATACAGAACTGCAGTTAATAGTTTCTTTCAATAATAAATAAGTAATGGGTAATATGGGTAATAAGTAATTAGGTTCTTACAGAGTAGGAAGTAAAAGATAATTAATTGCAAATCGAGCAACTTGCCCAATACTGCTTACGTTTCAGCACTGGGCTCTTTTCTGGGCAGGCTTGAAGCTATGTACCAGTTAAAACACAAATGCTTTTTTTCTGTCTCCAGTGTGAATTACACTCACGTTACTTTAGTAACTCAAAAATTAAACTGTTTGGTTGACCATTCACCAGAAACAGGAGTGCATGTATTTTGTGTGCTTAGGCACGATGCAGGAAAGCAGGTGAGGCTCTGTAAGTGAGGGGTGGGTATGGTTCATTCTCCACACATTACACAACAAGCGCAGCCCTGCATGCGCCACTGTAATCATTCCATGCCAAATATCTTGATTTTGTGAGGTGGGAGGCCAAAATTCTGATCATGATTGAGCTCACTTTATCGCCCAGCACTAATGAAAATCTTTGCGGCATAAATCTAAAGAAAGGCCAATACTCACTTTGTCAGACACCTATGCCACTGAAGAAGTTTCAAGCACTGAAAACAGTGTTAAAGGGACATTTGATTTTTTTTATTTAGGTTCTTGTTTGCCTTCATATAGTGGCATCAGTTTAAGTTTCAGTCTTTTTCATACACAGATAAAAACTTCTCACAGTAGCTTTAATTCACAAACTGAACGTTGTGTGCGGACATGATCCCATGTTTGTAGCAGAATTTTGTTGTTTGCAGGATTATATTCTGTGACCCCAAAGCTCATTCCATTAGAGATTAATCAAATGCAGAATGATGCTGCATAATACCCAACTGTGCAATGAAAACACTGAGTCACATGTTCCCTGGAGGCCGCGGTTTGTTACCTTCACATAAAAGCTTCAGGGCCAAACAAGCAGCCAACACTGCTTAGAGACTCATATTTTTAAACACAGCTCTGACTGCAGTAAACATTTAAAGTAAAAGTGTCCTGTATTTTCTGTGCTGCTCAGGTTGCATCCTCTCTGGGCTCTGAGGGTAAAAACTGGGACGACTATATCCTGGTGTCCCAGGACGGAGACCTGCAGTCAACAGAGGAGGGAGTTAGAGAGTCAGGCGGAGGAGGAGCTGTGAGTGAGCGCACCCCTCCGATTGGGCTAGGTCGTGGCATGGTGCGACTTGAGCCCGAGGGTGCTGCTGGGACCTTCCACGACCCCCTCATGGCGGGACCCAACTCTGGCTCCTCCAGTCCAGATGAGGGCTCCACCCACAGCAAGGACTCTGACTTCACCATTGTGAACCCAAATGATCTCTGAGCTGGAAAATCACACCTCCACATTCTCTTTTCCTCCTCTTTTACCCCGGTTAGAGGATGTGATCTGAAAACTGATTCAGGATGAGAGGGTGGGGTCTCCAGATGTGAGTGGAGCTAAAGAAATTGCACATATGGACTGTGACACCTATAATCTGTCTCTTTAACCATCATCTGTCTGAGCTGATGCTGTATGCTTTCTCATTTAATGCCTGTGTCTTCATCATGTCCTCATATTTAACTGTAGCACCCTGATCCACAGAGAGGGGGCGCCGTTGAACTCTTAACTCTCCTCACTACATCATTACTCAGAAAAGTTGGACCTCAAAGAGCATTTCTTCACACAGGAGGACCCTCCCCTCCTGAGCTTACTGTACTGTCAGGAGTGCAACGCTCTGCTTGCTCTGAATGTGAAGACTCTCCTGTATGTCTGCCTGTCTCACGTCTGTGTGTCTGCGTCCTTCCAGAGGACACTTTCTGCTCGAAGGAAAAGCCTCTCCCCCTCCTGAACCAGTGCCTCTGACTATTATCCTCCTCAACCAAACAAAACCTGACTCTGTGATCTTATTCTTTTAGTCTGTTTCTTTTTTATTTTAAGAGATTTTAACCCTTAGACCTTATAGTTTCCTGGGTACAAACAGGATAGGTCTGTTTTTTTGTCTTGTTTTGTTTTTAAATTGATTCTATCATGGACTTTTTAATGTCATAATTTACCTTTTTTCATTTTTAACAAAGTTGGTCTGGTGTCCTGTGGAAACCATGTTAAGCAGCACACATGAAGAATGTCCCTCTAGCTGCCCATTCAGCATAATTAACTCAAGACCAATAAAACTGCATAGCTCTTGCTATACACTGAAGTTCTTGTGTCTGTGTGGGGGTGCTGGGTTTGTTTGTAGGACAGTGAGGATAACTTTTATTTGTATTTATGTAAATACAAGTTCAGTTAGTACAGCACTGTTTATTTCAATATAGTAATTGACAGAAAACACTGGACCAGGTAACTTTTTGCTATTAGCTGTGCCAGAGCGTTAACATTATCCAACATGATGGGGTTATATTTATTTCACTTCATTTAGTTTTCTAAGGCCAAAGTAAATAAAAAAAAAATCAGACCTATGATCCCACAATAATGAAAGCACTTCTGATAAGAAGGAATTTCTTGCTCCACCTCTGACTTGTTTTGACTACTAAGTTACTATGAAACTACAACATGGCAGTTGGACTTAGAAGCACCTACAATATGTATAACGTCTTGTTGTGCCCTCTTGTTTGAGCTTCCTCTTAAACAACCTTCTTAAGTTGGTCCTCATGGCTGTGACATAGTGTGTGGATTATTGATCATTGAAAAAACAATCAGAAATGCTTGCCATCAGGTCCCCAGCCATCTTTGTAGTCCTTGTTAGCAGTTAGTTAGCAATCGTTGTTTTCAACACAACTGATTTAAGATTAAAAAAACAGGCAACATGAGGTCCATTATATTATTTCCCATTAAATATTAAAAATCTTGTGTGTGTTCACCACAAACCTTATTTCAGGCACTTATACGAAACTGGTATTCTAAATTCCACTTACTCTGGAGGGTTGAGAACAAGGAAGTGCTGAACGCTAACTCACTTCTGCTTTTTTGGACTCACTCCTGCTGCACTCTATGCTACCAAACACTCGTATCAAAACATTTTAAGTGGCAAATGATAAAATTAGTTATGTCTAAGTTTTTCTGTAGGTGAGATTTTTAGTGGCATAGGAATAACACACAACCAGCTGAACATTTTATAAGGCACCCTGAAAAAAAGCAACTCTAGGGTGAAGCTTTCTCAATCGTAAAACTAGCACAAATTCTGCTAATGTTAGCACTGTGAGCATTTGTACACCAGAAGGTACCGGCCAGCTCATTCATTATGAGGTCCAGGAGTGATCAAAGAGTGAAAATGTCCCCATAAATGGTTGTTTTTCTTTCCTCATAGACTCAGACATTTCTTCCAAACAACTGATTACATCCTCAGTGTGTGCTGCTCCAGCTTCTCCAGATGACATTGTTTTACTGTGGCTGATGAGTTAAAAGAGCATGTGACTCATGCTTAGCCTTGTGTGCTGCAGGGGTAGGGTTAGACTTGATGCTTTGGCCTGCTTTCCTCCTTTCCTCTCATACTTGCTCCTTCAGTCACTGTGGAAAAGGGTGCCGTATATGGAAAAGCAGCAAATCCTGAACTTTGTGCATGTGTATTAGTCTGGCCAGCATATATAGGGCTGTGCATGTCAGATGTTCCAAAATATCAGTACGTACAATGAGACAAAAATCCAATGTGTCTGCTGATGAAGGTGTCGTGATATGGCTGAAAGAGGAATGAGCCTCGTGTATTGACAAGTTATTGACTGAAGGTTAAGCTACAGAAAAAGACACAGGTGCAAATCAGTTCAATCAGCAGCCATGTTTTTCAGCACTAATCAGCCCTAAACGCATCAATAGAGCTGAATGGACACCTTGATGTTCTCTTTTGTGCAGCACTGATGGTCTGCTTCTCTTTTACAGTAGATTAACGTCCATGGATGTCATTTACACTCCACAGAGCATGCTCCATGTCTCTGTATAAATGAATAAGTGAGTGAATGAATATCAAAGTAAGACTGCAGGAGATTTAAAAAAAACACAAACATGAATATCGTTCATTTAAAAACTAATTTATTTCCATCCTGACCAATCACAGGGCTGAACAGGTCGAGCCTCATCTACTGCACCTCGATCTGGAATGTTTTCACTCAGGATCAATAACTTATGTAAAATAATTTTCACAGCAAAAAGGATAGAATAACTTATTAAAATACTGTACTGTGTTTCACACACAAAGAAGCACTTTGAACTGAATTTTTGTTCCCATTAACAGGTCCAGAGTTGGCTGATCAAAATGGCAGCAGTGGTGGTTTAAATAGCACAGGAGGTTCAGAGAAATATAAAAATATATAATACTGTATGTGAGGCAACAATATTCAGAGGGTAGGATGAAGAAGACAAAAGGAGCTCGAGGTGATCAGATGAAGAGCAGCGATAAAGGACACAAAAATGCTAAATGGAAAATTAGCATAAAGGGGCAGCACAGGTCAAAGAGATTCACTGCTAAAAGTCCTAAAACAGCCATAACTTCCTGTTTTTCTTCTATTTTATTTTCAAGAAAGTGCATATCCTTCAAAGATACCCTCACTGACACCTCGTTTCAACTTGGGTATGACACTGTGTCAGAAGATGTGTAATGATTGAAGCTCCACAGGATCCCAACAAAAGACAATGCATTTCCACTTGATTTAATAGAGACTGCATGGAGCCCAATTTCTGCTATTAAGTAAATTAAAGTATGCTTTATTATGTTTAGTGAAACAATACATACAAACAATTATGAACTGGTGATTGAGTGGTGTGTTGTTATGTATATTAAACTCTTTAAAATGTTTAAGCCTTTTAACTTTCACATATTAATTTACTACTGTGGAGATGATCTTCCTTACTTTATACTAGACTGATAAATCTTACTGAATGTCATATCGAACTTATGAAAATGACATTCAGTAAGCTAAACTGATCAACACAATCCGATAGTCTTTGATATTATAGGAGTGGAAATAGTACAAAAATATTGTACTCAAGTAAAAGTACAGTTTCTAAATTCTTACTTAAGTACAACTACGGTAGCACTAAATGAATCAAATGTGTACTTAACTGAAATACTAATTTGCATATATTTTTCTATGATATGTAAAAGCAGGAGTGTGATGAGTCAACCAGTTAATTATTTCAGGAAATAAAAGCATCATATATACTAACATTTGAGTCTGATAATAA
Organism: Cetoscarus ocellatus; assembly: GCA_037902135.1. NCBI lineage: Eukaryota > Metazoa > Chordata > Actinopteri > Labriformes > Labridae > Cetoscarus > Cetoscarus ocellatus. Next base: position 795,735 of record JBAMNC010000090.1, read on the forward strand.
TTTAACTAAGTGTGTTTACAAGCACACATAATCAGGTTACAGGGAATAATCAGGTAATGGTAATAGTATGATTTTAAGTGTTTACATGCACTTTAGTAATCATATATTTGAAAAAGGCATGTTTACATGATTATTTCAAAGGTCTGATTTCTTTTAATAAGTACATGATAAACCCCTCTTGTAAACCCCACCTCGGCCCTCTTCATGGACACTCTTAAATCTAGCAGATAAATTCGAATGTGTTTGTGCCAGTGAAGTGGAAAAAATGTCATTCTTTAAGATTCAGAAAAATCATGTGGCACCCACAAGTGTTAAAGAAAACAGGGATAATACCATAGGCCAGGAGTCGAAAGAGCTGTTTTTCCCCCAAGCAGCCTGCTTCAGTTCGACTTGGTACAGTGCATAATTCTGTTGTTTCCACTGTCAAATAAGGAGAAAAGGTGCCCAAATAACCAACCATTCCACTTTTCAGAGGGGTGCCAAGCATACAAAGCTGACCCTAAAGGAGCTAAAAGTGCTGCAATCAGTTGATTGGTCACAAAAATCATCAGTTCCCATGCAAGGGCAGCTAAAACCAAAAAACATGCCCCATCATGTTCTAATAAGCTGTGGATTTAGAGCATTTGTTTACTGCTGTTTACAGCTAGATGGACCATCAATGTATTTCTTTTGTGTTTGGAATAGGCAGAATGTTTCAAACGCATATCCCAAAGGTGAATAGAGGATTACTCCATTAATCACATTTATTATGGGCCAATCAGATAATGTAGTAGATGGGCGCTACTACCAATGTCTTAAGGACAGAAAGTAAGCCAGTTCCTAAATTAAACTCTCTGCAAAAAAAACATGTTTTAAAGAGAAGTTCATAGTGTTGTTGTTTTTCATTTAACAAAGAAATGCAGTCCAGATCTGATAAAACTGCTACTGAAGCTGTTAGCATCTATGCTAATCTCTATAAAAGCAGTCACGTCCTGCTGTTGTCTTGCTTCCTATTCCTGCTCTAAAGGATGCTGATTGGGCCGTGCAATTTTGGGCCACTCGTGATCATTGTAGATTAGACATTGAATCAGGCTGATCCAGCTGCACTGCAAGGTTAACGGCTAGCAGTAGAAACGCAAACAAGATCAAGGTCAAGAGCTAGAAAACCATAAACTGTACTCAATTAAACCAGATGGAAACAAGGCTAAAGTAATAATAAGTAAAAGCACTCATTATCTTTTGTTAAATTATCGCAATCAAAATTGTCATCACACTATCATACAATGTTATCGAACTTAATGGATTTTCCATATGGTGCAGGCATTTGTAAGATACCGCTTACAGAAATTAAAGGCAAGGGAAATAATGATTATAAAACTATTTCAAACAAAATCAGAAAAACTTTAAGCAAAAAAAAACCTAAATTCCAGTAATTAAAGAAAAAGTAATGTGTTATTTTTATCTATACTTCAGCTGAATGACGAGACTGTCTATAGTGCTGTAAAGATTAATCAAATGAGTCTTTCTAATCAACACTTCACGTTATTGAAAAAAAATTGCCTCTTAGATGTTTAGCTAAGCTAGCACAATGTCATATAATATTTCCAAAATCATCTTCAAAAGTCCAATATTTTCATTGTACTCTGGTGTATTTTGGATGAAAATATGATGAGGGAGGGTTTGCAGGCACATCGGTCATTATGGAGATTCCCATAAAGATGAATGGACTTCTGGTTGATTTGCCAACATAAACATACATAAGTAGAAACGAGGTGTCACTCCTGATTTCATTTCCTCACTTGTATTGCTAAATTCTCACTAATGTGGAGGTGGCAGGTTTTTTTTAAAGTTTTTCAAAAGGCTTTAAAGAGCTGAAGTTGTCCCACTCCGTGCTGGTAAACTGACACATCTTCCTCACTTTTTTGACAAATTGCACATACGAAGAAGTGAACAGACCTACGTGTTATTTACAGTTAAATACAGTACAAACTGAACCTTGGCTTTGTTACATGTATGCCTCCAGTGTCTGCTCTGACTCCTGCAGCTCACAGTAACAATGACTGCATCTTGACAAACTTCTACATTCATCCTTTCTTCTGTTTTTCTGTCTTTAAATCTTATGTTCTCTCACAGTTTCAGAAAAGCTTTCCACTAGGGTCGGGCAAGGACGTTGAGGACAGGAGAAGGGTTGGTCAGAGCAGCTACAATGGCAGTTTGGTCCTTGATCAGGTCTTGGTTGTTTCCTTACTATGCAGATGGTCCTCGAGAACTCACTGTGTTGGGTTTGTCCTCCAGTCCTCGGCGTGTTTGCGAGCGCACTCGTCTCACTCCGGTGCTCTCCTTGGTGAGGTTTCCTGTCAGAGCAGCATCGTGGACCTGCTTCATGTTCTCCTGAACCTCAGCTTTGGCGTGCTTCAGCAGGTCAGCCTGGCCCTGATGGCGGGAAAGCAGCAAAGACGTGAGGGAGTAAAAGTGAAAGAGAGTAAATCTAAGAGCAGCTAGCTTGAGGCTAAAGCATGCTCTGTTGGTCCATCCTCAAGGATGTCAGGGTTTTTGTGTGTGTGTGAGTGTGTGTGTTGTTGACCTTCAGGATGGTGATGTTCCAGCTGAAACTCTCCAGAGCTCGGCTGACCTTGGGACCTTTAAGCCCCTCCTTTGCCGCCAGACTCTGCAACTTCTCATGAAACTCCATGGCTACAGGAGAAAACACACAAACACAAAAAACAGATTAAAGGATAATTCTGTGTAAATCACTTTTAAAATTTAAATTTAAAACTTTATGTCAGTGTATAAGGTGCCATCCACAAACTAAAAGATACAAAAACTGTCTTGTCCCAGCAGCAATCAGGACAATCGATAACTTGTAGCATTAAGCTGCCATAATGTAGGAGGAACGCAGCACGATTATTTACAGACCATTATTTATTACCTCTGCCAAGGAGGTTATGTTTTCGCCAGGGTATGTTTGTTTGTTAGCAAGATTACACAAAAACTACTGGACGGATTTTGCTGAAATTTTCAGGAGATGTTGGTAATGGCCCAACTTAAAAATGATTAGATTTTGGTGTTGATCCAAATAACCGTCAATAGCAATCGATCGTTTTCGCTCAATAACTGGCAACTAATAATGATATCAACATGATTCCAAGTGCTACATGTGGGTTTTCAGGGTCAAGAAATCATATTATGATGGTAACTTTTTTGTGGAAGCATTGCTCATAGACGTAACAGCAATATGTGAGCTACCCTGGTGGAGGACTGCAAATGTAGATGAAGCTAAATCAGTGCAAAGACCATCAACAATCGTTTAATCTTGCTGAGGCTTCTGCTAGACTGCATTTTATCTTGGTTTACATTGAAAGACTTTTGCTGCAGCTCTCAGAATCTATTTCTAACTTTTAAAATGAGTTCATGTTTATCTGACTGAGGGTACACTCACTGTGTTGCATCCTGATATTAAATCGAATTGAATTGGAATCTTATTGATTGTACACAAATCAAATCATAAGACTAGTGAAGATGCTTAGCTCTTGCTGTCACTTTATTATGTTTTGTCTGATCCTGTCCTTTATATATTTATTGTGTGTGCAAAGGGATGATAACCTGCTCACTGCAAAACAAATTTATTTAAGTGTACAAATGAAGTTACCTTACTTCAGCGATTTGAGGACTTTGACTTTTGGTCTTAACACAATGGACAAAAGAATTCATGTTGCACAATGAGCATCATGTGGTAGAAAAATTGTCTGTATATTATTGAAAAAGGCTATAATCGTAAAGCCATTATGATGCATTTTGGACAATCAATCTCTTAGTCTAAATATTTGATTCAAATTAAGACAATTAAAACGTTGATTTCATTAGATTCTTTTAAATTTAGTAAGTATTTCAAATTTGTTTAAACTAGGGCAAAAAACTGAAGATTGAAAATTACCAAAAACTTCCAACAATCATTCCATAACTTTCATCTACTTTTCCTCCAGAATTTTAAAATGTATTAAATATTCTCCTCTCTCTACATTGTACTTATGTCTGTTTTCCTTTTGACCTGATAATGAGAGGACTCATCCTTCTTCTTTGCTGCTTATGTGAAGCTGAACTCTGCACTATGGATTTTGAAAAGGCTCTATAACTAAATATTATCATAAACAGATTCAGAGGACAGGCTTATCTTCCCCTTGAGAGATGGAAAAATGTCAGCAAACAAAAACAACAAATGTGAGTGTGTATGTGAGAGTGTGAGAGAGAGAGAGAGAGAGAGAGAGAGGAGAATGTTAAAGGATAAGTTCGGTTTTTTGACACCTGGACCTTATTTTTAGGATTAAATACGCTCATGGACTCACCCAGACAATTTTGGCGGAGCTCCGAGCCGTTTTCGAGCAATTTAGATCCATCCGAGGGCATTTTTCCTCATGCCGTAGTAGCAGACGGGGCCAGAAATCGAAGCCCCTAAATTAGACATTATCTGCTGTGAAACTCGCTCATTTCAGCTACATTTTATAAATGAATGGCCAGTGTTATCACCATGTCAGCTCAACTTTGTTGTTATGGTCATCCGGGGCTTTACAAGGATGGGTAACTTTTGGTGACGTCATAGACAAGAACATGAGTAGAGCTGCTGTTGTTGCTAGGCTACACGGCTACACGGCTACTTTTGTGCAACATGGCGGAATATTTATCCGATGTAGAAGTGTCTGACGATGACTTTGAGTATAATGGATGCCCGTATCATTTTGAGCCAGAATATACCGATGAGGAGCTATTTGAAAGGAGGATGCAGAGGGAAAGAGCCGAACAGCTGGCCAGAGAACAAGCAACCACTGCACGTCCACGTATGGGGGCTAACTGGTGGTGTTGTTGTGGACATTGCACGGCAAACACAACAAAGACTTAAGCAGGACGGATAAAAACAACCACTGCAGAGGAGGAAGTTTATCTGATTGTAAGGAGAGTAACACAAACTCATATGTGTGTCTGAACATTCGAAGTGCTGTTTCTACTTAACATCAAGATTCTGTCATATATCTGTTCTAAATCACCACCGGGTCGCTCGTGCATCCAAAGAGCTGCTGTTGAATATGGAGATGAGACTCTCAAGCTTCTTTCCCAGGTGTTATCATTGTGAAACTGCTTCATATTCACTTCAGTGTGCAGCCAATGCTGCTGATACACTTTTTAGCATGTGACAGTTAGCAGTGGGGGAAAAAATCGATTCAGCATAGTATCATGATATTTTACATGATGATATTATATTGATTCAAGACAGCAAAAATATCGAAATTATATTAGCCTTTATTGCAAATATGAAATGTAGTCTGTAGTACTTGTGAATAAAACTTAATCCATTCCTCTACCTGTCCACTGGATGGTGCTGCTGCGCATTTTGACAAGTGAGGTCGGAGGTGACAGTCAGCATTCAGATCAGGAGATAATTAGTACACCAAAGATGGCGGGTCAGGAGAGGGACTCCTGCCGGAACCGGCCGCATACTGCGGAGCACTTTGCTCCCTCTCAGAGCACTTCCACAGCCGGCACTCCAGTCCGGCAGCAGCGCGTGCCTGGAGCAGCAGTGTGCTCCGCTACGCTTGAGATACGCTGCAGGTCTAGCTTCAGCGCCACCGCTGGCAATCCTCATAAATTCACTGTCGTTCAGAAAGCTCCAGAAAGGGAAGTCAAACGTTTGGAGTATCTGGTACTTTCAAAATAAAACACAATGCAAGGACTCCCAAATGTAAATTTCCTCAACAGTTGGTCAGAGGGTCTGAGAGGCAACATGACACCATGGAAGAAGAAAAGTTAATCATGGAGATGGAGAAATATAACACTAAATATATAACACCAAACATCCTTTCTAAAAGGATATAGGCAGATGGAAGTGATACAGCTCACAGAGCTTTATGGTTGGGACCAGCAAAGCGACCTTGGAGAAGCGAAGTGACGTGCTATTTATTTCTTTTCTCAGTTTATAACATGTTTCCTTATTGTGTGATATCGCAATTGTAATATATTATAAATAATATAAAATATATAAACTGCAAAATATCAATAAATTGTATTGCCATATTGGCAAATCACAAGATCGCAATAATATCAAATCGTGGCTCAAGTATCTTGATAGCATCGTATCATGGGGTAACTGGTGATTCCCACCCCTAGTAACAGTTAAGTCAGAATATAAATTGTTCATCCACACTTATCTTATGAGCACTGACTGACATGTAAATTTGATGTTTTGTGCTGCCTGTCGGTGACCCCACCACCCCCTTCCACCACCAATCCCCCGTCCAGTAGAGATTTCTCCTGGCTGAGAGGTGCAAGAGTGAACAACTATGTCAGTGGCGGAGGCAGGGTGAAAAGGGCTCGTCTGACCACTAGAGGCTGGTCCAATGTGAGTGTCAGTGAAGCCTCTGTAGTGGATGAACAATCTGAGCGACAGATGATGGAAGACACGGAGAAATAAAAACCTGCGTTTTAAAAGTGAGGCCGTCAGTGGCTTTGATTGTGTGCTCTGAGTTTTTCAAGTTATCTTGAACACAAACAGACAAAAAGACAAACTAACCGACGCTGGCAAAAACATAACCTCCTTGGTGGAGGTAATGATTCTGTGTTGTCATGGATACATCAAAGGAGCAGCACAGACAAAGGCATCAAAGGAGCAGCACAGACGGAGGCATCAAAGGAGCAGCACAGACGGAGGCATCAGAGAACATCAAAGCTCTTTGAACTCTCACTTGTCTGTTATATATTCACACACAGTAGTAGGTCAGACAACTACTGCGAGATACTTGGTACTATAGAGAACAAATCAGACGGTAAGACAATGGAGAGCAAGGCAGCGCAGGAGGAAAACACCAGTGGTGTAAACAGATGCAGTGTTTCATTAAAGAACAAGGAGATTGATTTCCTGAAAAAGGAGTTATTGGCCAAGGATCAGCAGCTTGACGCCTCGAAGGATGAGCTGCAGGAGCTGAAAAACAGAAACACTGAGCTCTCCTTAAGGCTTAGAGAGAAGGATGAGGCCATGAAGGCACAGCAGAAGGACACTAGGGAGAATCAGAGGAATAACCACCTAAAAGTGCTGATAGAAGATTTGGCGAAGGAGAAGATGTCCCTGGAGATGGTGGTTGATTCCCTCAAAAAGGAGTTATCAACCAAGGACCAGCAGCTTGATGCCTCAAACACTGAGCTGGAGAATATGAAAACCAGGATCTCTGAATTCTCCAAGGATATGCAAGTGTACCACTGGGACAGGGGATACCGTACCCAGCAGGTAGATGATCTGGAGAAGGAGATGTCATCACTCATGGAGGTTGTTGATTCCCTTAAAAAAGAGGCAGAAACCAAGGATCAGCTGCACAAGGAGCAGCTGGATGTCTCAAAGACTGAGCTGGAGGAGCTGAAAGCCAGGATTTATAGGCTCCCCGAGGATATATCAGAGTATCAGAGGGAGAAGGACTGCCTGACACAGCAGTTAGATGAGCTGGAGAAGGAGAAGTCATCACTCATGGAGGTTGTTGATTCCCTTAAAAAAGAGTCTGAAACCAAGGATCAGCTGCACAAGCAGCAGCTTGATGCCTCAAACACTGAGATGGAGGAGCTAAAAGACAATTTGTCTCATATCATCATGGATCGTGACAGGTATGAGTTTGCATACAGTTCCCTTTCACGTCAGAGAGACGAAGTGATAATGGTGAATACAAGACTCTTGCTGTATGTTAATTCACTTACAAGAGAAGCAAAAATCAAGGAGCAGCTAAATGTCTCAGACACTGAGTTGGAGGCACTGGCAGCCAGGATCACTGAGCTCAACATTGACACTGATGATTTTCGGTTGGTATACTTGAATCGGAAGGTAAATGATCTGGAGGAGGAGAAGTCATCACTCATGAAGGTTGTTGATTCCTTCAAGAAAAAAGAGGCAGAAACCAAGGATTATCTGCTTGTCTCAAAGACTGAGCTGGAGGAGCTGAAAGACAGGATTTATAGGCTCCCCGAGGATATATCAGAGTATCAGTTGGAGAGGGACTGCCTGACACAGCGGGTAGATGAGCTGGAGAAGGAGAAGTCATCACTCATGAAGGTTGTTGATTCCCTTAAAAAAGAGGCAGAAACCAAGGATCAGCTGCACAAGCAGCAGCTTGATGCCTTATACACTGAGATGGAGGAGCTGAAAGCCAGGATCTCTGGGCTCTCCCAGGGTATGTCAGTGTATCAGAGGGAGAAGGACTGCCTGACACAGCAGGTAGATGATCTGGAGGAGAAGTCATCACACATGAAGCTGAAAACCAGAATAACTGAGCTCTCCTCAACACAACAATACCAGGATGAGGCCATGAAGGCTCTAAAGAGGGCCGTGGATGAGCACCAGAGGGAGAAGGACCACCTGACAGTGCGGGCAGATGATTTGGAGAAGGAGAAGAATACCAGTATTTCTGAGCTCTCCTCAAGACTTGAGGAACAGACAGAGGGGAAGTGTGCTCTACAGGAGAGATTAGATGAACTTCAGACGGAGAAGGATGTGCAGACGCAGAGGGCTGATGTCCTCCAGAAGTATCTAGACGAGGTCTTTAACTTGGGCATCATAAACGAGAACATCTCTGGATGGAGAAAGTTCAAGAAGCTCTTGACCCCAGACAGATTTCGTCAGTTTAAAGTGCGGAGCAGGCTGGAGCAGCTGGCTGAGCTGGCGCACACGTCATTCATCATGTCTCCATCCCCCTGTCCCCTGTCCCCTTTCTCCTGTCCCCGACACAGTGCTTTTCATGGTTCAATTACTACTGGACCATGAAGAGCCCTGACTAACAGCGCATATAAGTTTGTCTGGACTCTTTCTGGTCCACTGTGTTTTCATCAGGTTTTCTCCAGTTGCTCCGGTTTTCCTACTTACCAAAATTTGGGGGAAAAAAACACAAAACACAGACACACGCACACACACACACACACGGTAATTTAACTATGAAGAGCCCTGACCATTATCACCTTTCAGGCCCTGTTTACACGACAGTATTGTCCCAAGAAAATGAGGTTTTCAGAAGAGCTCTGTGTTCACACAGAGGCGGTGTTAAAACCATGTGCAAACATCCATCGTTTTAACACCGCATCAAGCTGCTGATCCTTGGTCGATAACTCATCACACAGATCTGATGGAGGTTTATAGTTAAACAGCAGTGTCACAACATGCATCTGCTCACAAATGCATTCCAGTGAAGACAAACTTTTCAATTGTATTCGCCAAGTATATAACAAATGCATCTCCCCTGGTCAGAGTACTGTCGCAGCAGCAAATCCACATTTTATTGAAGGAGCGATAACCAACAGGCACAGTTAGCAGCACACATGTTGCTCGGTAGCTGTTGTTGTTGTTCCTAGGTGTGCGTAAACAGGGCCTTAGTTTGTCAGGACTCTTCCTGGTCCACTGTGTTTGCATCAGGTTTTCTCTGGGTTGCGCCGGTGTTTCCAAATGAGAAAAAAAAACAAAACAACAAAAAAAAACAAAAAAAATCTTATAAATTTGCATAATGCATTACTTTATTGTTGAAATAATTATCATGCTGTTGTTTGTTTGCTTATGGAGCAAGAAGTTCCTCAGTCAAGATGGTATGTTGTTCACCGCATCCAAGGAATTTTAAACTGACTTCATCTTTTTAAACCCAAATTTGAGACGCTCACTGGACTTCTCTGAGAAGTCAAATAATAAATTTACATTCAACCACTAAACCTCATTTCTCTGTTCAGTAATGCAAGTAAATAACTATAATTTGAAATCTTGGTCAAGAATAAATATTGTGCTTGATATTTTTTTCTGTGTGTTGTAAAACTGCAAATTTGAGAACTGGACGATTTCCACGGAAATCGTGAGGGGGGCTGGGGCAGAATTCAACATCAAAGGGCCAATCAAAGACCAGAACACCTTTGTGTAAAACTTCAAAGGGAGAGAAAGTGCTCCGTCATGGTAACCAACCCTCACAGACACCAGGTGCTGCAGTTTTTTTGTCATTTTTCACAAATAACTCGGCCAAAAATTCACAAAATTCTTAGAAAAGTCATAGCACACTGATCGGGACCGAGCCACTCGTTTTGATAATTTATGGGAATTTTCTCAAAGCCCTGGGAGAACATTTCTGAACTAGACAATTTTCATGGAAATTGTGAGGGGGGCTCAGGCGGCGGACGGGCATTTTTTCATCACAGGTCATGTTAGAGTCCAGACTGTAGTATGACAATGACATGATGAAATTGTTGAGCAACACAGTAGAGATCAGTCATGTGTGCCCAGATTAACTGATGCCAATCACCTGGCACCTGATCTTCAGCTGGCTTCTTGATATACCTGTTGGTGTTTCCTCTCCCTAACAGCTGTGATAAAGTTATGTCTACAGATGTCCTAAGGCTGTCTTTGGCAACAAATATGTGTAGAACGATGTGTGGATGTGTTTGGCGACTGATGTCGCCAAGCACTTTATGGGTTCAGGCTCTGTTTGAACTGAGGTCCCTTGCACTTCACCAACACACACACACGCAGGGCATGTCGGATTCATTGCAGGGTCTTCTGACCATCGGTCTGTCTTGTAATTACAAGGACATTACAAAGTCCAGGCTAAACCAGCATGTAGCTGGACAATGACACAATGAAATGCTCGAGAAACACATGTCTACAAATGTCCTGTGGCTGTCTTTAGCAACATATATGTGTAGAGAGATGTGTGGATGTGTTTGGTGACTAACGTCCTGGATCTGCATGGTGACCCAGATCAGTCCCAAAATCGAATCATTTGTTCCTTATTCCATTCCACACTTTTCCTGCCGGTGTTCTATCAGATTTTGCTACCCATCGAAAAATGCTACTTTGTGGTTCTGCGCTTGCGCTCTACGTCATCAGTGTCACGCCCATGGAGTTAGCAAGGAGAGCACCACGTTATCCTGAACACGTGCAAGGATTTACTTCAGGTAAGGTTACATATTTTCTTTGCTGTTGAATAAAACTATCAGATAATTGAAGTATTGCGTGCGTACGCTGTTTCCTAAGCACTTAACTTTTAGAAGTAATAAGTACTGTGTGTTGTAAAATTGGAATTTTTATGTGTGTAATCTGTGTAATCTTATATCATAGCTGCAAATTGAATTAAATTAAATTGCACCCCATCAAATAATGCTCCCTGTACACAATGCATTAATAAATCATTAATGTTTAAATCAATACCCCTCTTTGATTAATCCAAGCTAGTTTTGATGTGTTGTTATCTATACTATTGGGTGGGAGCATGTTTTTATAGTTCAGTAGCCTCCCATCAAATAATGCTCCCTGTACTCAATCAATACCCCTCTGTCTTTAATCCCAGCTAGTTTTGATGTGTTGTTATCTTTACTATTGGGTGGGAGCATATTTTTATAGTTCAGTAACCTCCTATCAAATAATGCTCCCTGTACTCAATGCATTAATAAATCATTAATATTAAAATCAATACCCCTCTGTCTTTAATCCGACCTAGTTCTGATGTGTTTTTCTCCATACTTTTGGGTGGGAGCATGTTTTTATAGTGAAGTTAAACCCCATCAAATAATGCTCCCTGTACTCAATGCATTAATAAATCATTAATGTGTAAATCAATACCCCTCTGTCTTCCAACCTGTTCTGATGTGTTTTTATCTGTACTTTTGGGGGGGAGGATATTTTCATAATTAAATTGCACCCACCTCATGGCCAAATTGTTGAAAAACGCGCGCTAAAGTGCACTCTTGGGAGCCAAAACACATGAAACTGCCCTCTAGGGTAGAAAAAAACACTAAACTGCAGAAGACCATTAGGACCAAGAAATACTATGAAGCATTAATGATGCAATGACTTTTATGTTGGGCCCTTTTCTGATCTATTTTGAGTGAGAACTTTATCTCACAGGACCAGTTTAGATTATCTGATTCTAGTATGGTGTTATAATACAGGAAATGGCATCTACTTAATTGAAAATGTTCTGGGGGAAGACGCCCATACCCCCTTGGGATTTATTTATTTATTTTTGTGTGTTCTTCGCGGTCCAACGTTGAATCTACACAGTTCTTGTGGATGCTGACCTTAACTACAGAGTAACTTAAGTAGTCCGTCTAGTTAGTCTGTTTTAAAGGATAAGTTCGTTTTTTTGACACCTGGACCTTATTTTTAGGATTAATAATAAGGTCCAGGTGTAGACTCAGGTGTAGACTTGCCCAGGCAATTTTGGCGGAGCTCCGAGCCGTTTTTGAGCAATTTAGATCCATCCGACGGCATTTTTCCTCATGCCGTAGTAGCAGACGGGGCCAGAAATCGAAACTCGCTCATTTCAGCTACATTTTATAAATGAATGGCCAGTGTTATCACCATGTCAGCTCAACTTTGTTGTTATGGTCATCCGGGGCTTTACAAGGATGGGTAACTTTTGGTGACGTCATAGACAAGGACATGAGTAGAGCTGCTGTTGTTGCTAGGCTACACAGCTACACGGCTACTTCTGTGTGACATGGCGGAATATTTATCCGATGTAGAAGTGTCTGACGACGATTTTGAGTAAAATAGATGCCCGTATCGTTTTGAGCCAGAATATACTGAGGAGAAAGGAGGATGCAGAGGGAAAGAGCCGAACAGCTGGCCAGAGAACAAGCAGCAATGAATTTTTTGAATGGGGGCTAACTGGTGGTGTTGTTGTGGACATTGCACGGCAAACACAACAGAGGTGGAGTGCCTTTGCTGCTCAGAGTGGGACTTGTGACCATAGGAAACACGTATTGATGCCCCCCAAAATACGATTTCTGGCCCCGTCTGCTACTACAGCATGAGAGAAAAACGCCGTTGGATAGATCTAAACTGCTCGAAAACGGATCCGAGCTCCGCCAAAATTGTCTGGGTGAGTCTACGAGCGTATTTAATCCTAAAAATAAGGTCCAGGTGTCAAAAAACCAAACTTATCCTTTAAATGCCAGGTATGTCACACTAAGGGAGGAGGAGTGCTATGGATGTCAGACAAGTCATCCGAGCCAGAAAGAGCATGAGTGCTTGTCAGAAGCCTCAGAACACTTTTATACCAGAAATTTGGTGAAGGTGGCAAGACTGTTTTGGATGCCACCTTTATTCCAGCCATCTTCTACCATCTGAAAAAGAGGAACTGTCATCTGCCAAGTGAAGAACGAGTCATGGGGGTCATAGATGCATTTTTCTATGAACTGAAAGTAACTGAAAACATCAAGGAGACGCTGGATGGGATATTGCGGGGGGTTACTCCTGAACAGCTGAATCATCTGCATGACATGATTTGTGGACTTTGGGGTACCAAGGAATGATATGAGTGACTTTTTTTTTTTTTTGTTGTGTGTAGAAGTGTATAAAAATGTTGTAGTGTTTTTTTCATATACCTGGTTTGATTTTCCTTTGAGTCAATGTTTTATGTGTGTTTTTAAATAATAATAATAATAAAAAAAGGTATGGTACAAACTTAATGCATTCATTCTTGTTTGTGACAGTAGCTGGTGTTGTATAGCCAATTGGTTTTTCTAATATTTGTATGTCTTGTTAATATTTTGAATAAAAAGACTTTGTTAAAACTATCATGGGTTCATTTTTACTCTAACACAATCATGGAAACAACTCTGCAGAAAATATATTACGATCCAGCACATCCCGGGGGTCTTGGGAGTGTGTATAACCTTTACAAAGCTGTCAAAGAGTGTGCAGGGGTTACACCATCTTTACCAGAGGTGAAGAAGTTTTTATTGGGTCAAGATGTGTATACTTTACATGCCAAAGCAGCATTGAATTTTCCAAGGAACAGGGTCTTGGTTAATGAGATAGATAAACAGTTTCAGACGGATTTAGTTGACATGAGTGAATATGCATCAGAAAACGACAATATAAAATACCTTCTAACATGTATTGATGTATTTTCCAAATATGCATGGGTAAGATGTCTTAAAAACAAGTCCGCAATAGCTGTCACAAATGCTTTTAAAGATATTCTACAGGAAGGGCGGGTGCCAGATAAACTACAAACAGATGAAGGTAGAGAGTTTTATAACAAAGTCTTTCAACAATTATTGAAAAAGTATAATATTATCCACTTTTCTACATTAATGAAACATCCCCCTCTGGGACGATCAGATCACAACCTGATTCACCTCATCCCCTGTTATGTGCCCCTGGTGAAAAGACTGCCAGCCACCACAAAGTCTGTGAGAAACTGGTCAGACGAGTACATGGACACACTGCAGAGCTGCTTCGAGGTGACAGACTGAACGGCACTCTGTGAGCCCCATGTAGAGGACATCAACGAGCTCACAGAATGCATCATGGATTACATAAACTTCTGTGTGGACACCATCGTCCCAACAAGGACTGTCCTTTGTTATTCAAATAACAAGCCGTGGATAACAAAGGACATTAAAGACTGTCTAAATGCTAAGAAGAGGGCCTACAGAGATGGACATCTTGAGGAGGTGGGGGCAACACAGAGGGTCCTGAAGGTGAAAATCAAGGAGGCTAAGGACAGCTACAGGAGGAAGCTGGAGAAAAAACTCCAGCAAAACGGCATCAAAGAGGTCTGGAGTGGCATGAAGACCATCACTGGATACAAGAGGAGCAGCAGCAGGGGAGAGAACTGCAGTGTGGACAGGGCGAACGAACTAAATCTGTTTTTTAACAGATTCGACTCAGGCCCTGTCCTCCCTCCCCCCCTCCCTGCTGCAGGCCAGCAGCCACTCCAGGGCCACCTCCCCCTCCTGGGAGCCTTCTGCCTTCTGATGAGGGAACCCCCCCCCCCCCCCCCCCCCCCCCCCCCCCAGACTGAAGGACCTCGCGTAGCATCTACACCTCCACTCACCTCCCCGATGTCCTTCACCGCAGACCAGGTTAGAAGACAGCTGACAAGACTCCACACAGGCAAAGCTGCAGGCCCTGATGGTGTGAGCCCGAAGGTCCTGAAAGCCTGCATCCCCCAGCTCTGTGGAGTACTTCACCATGTCTTCAGCATGAGCCTGAGTCTCCAGAGGGTCCCCATGCTGTGGAAGACGTCCTGCATCGTTCCTGTACCGAAGACGCCGTGCTCAAATAACATCAAGGACTACAGACCGGTGGCACTGACGTCCCACATCATGAAGACCCTGGAGAGACTCGTTCTGGAGCAGCTCTGGCCTAAGGTCAGGCCCCACTTGGATCCACTTCAGTTCGCCTACCAGCCCCGACTTGGTGTTGAGGACGCCCTCATTTTCATGTTGAACAGGGTCTACGCCCATCTGGACAGACCTGACAGCACTGTGAGAGTCTGCAGTGCCTTTGACACCATCAGACCGTCCATACTGGGGGAGAAGCTGACAGCGATGGGGATGGAGGCTCCTCTGGTGTCCTGGATGGTTGACTACTTGACTGGCAGACCGCAGTATGTTCGTCTGCAGCACTGTGTGTCTAACAGGGTGGTCAGCAATACAGGGGCTCCCCAGGAGACAGTCCTGTCCCCCTTCCTCTTCACCCTGTACACCACGGATTTCAGCCACAACACCGACTCCTGCCACCTTCAGAAATTTTCCGATGACTCGGCTGTTGTGGGGTGGATTAGCAAGGGCGATGAGGAGGAGTACAGGGCTGTGGAGGGGGACTTTGTCACATGGTGTGAGCAGAACCACCTACAGCTCAACCTGACAAAGACCAAGGAGCTGGTCGTGGATCTGAGGAGGACAAAGGCTCCAGTGGCCCCTGTTTCCATCCAGGGGGTCCAGGTGGACATCATGGAGGAGTACAAATACTTGGGAGTATTTTTGGATTACAAACTGGACTGGACCAGGAACACCGAGGCCGTCTACAAGAAGGGCCTGAGCCGCCTCTACTTCCTGAGGAGGCTGAGGTCCTTTAACATCTGTAGGACGATGCTGAGGATGTTCTACGAGTCTGTGGTGGCCAGTGCTGTCCTGTACGCTGTTGTGTGCTGGGGCAGCAGGCTCAGGGTAGCGGACACCAACAAGCTCAACAAACTGATCCGTAAGACCAGTGATGTTGTGGGGGTGCAGCTGGACTCTCTGACAGAGGTGTCAGAGAGGAGGATGCTGTCCAGGCTGCAGGACATCATGGACAACACCTCCCACCCCCTCCACAGCGTGCTGGACAAACACAGGAGCACATTCAGTGCGAGACTCATCCCCCCACGATGCACCACAGAGCGCCACAGGAAGTCATTCCTGCCTGTGGCCATCAGACTTTATAACTCCTCCCTCTAAAATCACTGCTCCCTCAGGCCCTGGAGAATAAACTCTCACTGTTTTTACCCCTGTGATATTGTTGATAAGTAAATCTTCGGACAAATGGTGCTGTCATGAATACATTTAAATTTGTAGTGTAAATATTGTTAATTGTTAATACTGTGTATACCTCCACCTCATTCGGAGCCTCATGTCCACTTCATTTTACTTACTTATTTTACTTATTTTCCTTCATAAGGAAGTTTTATACTGCTTAAAGACTCTGCACGTTGCAACCTACTTATGTAATTTTTATGCTCTTTTCATTTGTTTTTATTTTTACTTGTATTTATTTTATCTTTATTATTTTTAATGCTACTGTTTACTCTAATGTCCTCATCTGTTATTTCCAACTGCTATACTGTGTATAAGAGCAACTGAAACAACCGAATTTCCCCTTGGGGATTAATAAAGTATTTCTGATTCTGATTCTGATTCTGAATCTGAAGAGGATTTAACATTGCATAACCCCATCTCGAACCGGCTGCTACAGGTATAACAGGGGATGTTGTCTCTTACATAGCCAAAAGCAGTGTGTCTAGAAAACAGGAAGGAAATGGAATGACTGTATACACGCGGAGACCTATAAAAAGGCCACCATCCTCAAGACACGCGCAGTGTGTCTAATAAACGTAAAACAGGACGTAAAACACAGAGGACTGTCAAAAAAGAAGCGTACCACCAAGGTTAACAGAGCTCCTGCCAGACGTCGAATATTTTTGTCCAAGGATATATTCTAGTCAAGACAAAATAATATACTGAAGAAACCATGTCCCTCATTCATGACCAGTCACAGGAATGTGTGAAGACCGAGCTGGATCTTTTTACTGTGCCATTCCCCCAGACATCCATTGAAAAGTCAACATATGTGGAAATACCGCCTGTGTCGGCCATGACTGATACAGGACCTGTGGAGTTTTACGGGTCTGCAAGTGGAGAGGATTATCTCGATCTCAATGACTCTTATCTGTTTACGCGTGTGAAAATTACAAATGCGGATGGTACAAACTTGGCTAATGATGTTGATGTGGGATTCATAAATTATCCTGGATGCTCACTTTTCTCACAGGTTGATATTACACTGGGAGACAGACTCATTACCCAATCCTCCAACACATATCCCTATAGGGGTATAATTGAGTGTTTGATAAACTATGGAAAGGATACATTGGATACCCAGTTTAGCCCTGGGTTATTTTGTAAAAATACTGCGGGGCATCTGAACACGGTTGCTTTAGATGGACATAATCATGGACTAACAACAAGGGGGAGATATACACGAAACAGTCGCACTGTGGAGTTAATTGCTCCAATACATGCTGATTTGTTTTTTTCAGGAAAAACTTTTGCTAAACGGTGTTGATATTGCTTTGAAATTCATACGGGCAAAAGATGAATTCTGTCTAATGGCTGCTGGAAATGTACACTACCGTGCTAAAATCATGTCTGCTAGTCTGTTTATAAAAAAGGTTTCTGTTGCACCCGGTGTCAGATTGGCACACAGCAGAGCCGTACAACACACTAATACTAAATATGCTATTGACAGAGTGTGCCTAAAAACCCATTCTATACCTGCAGGAACACGCGTGTCCACGCAAGACAACCTGTTTATGGGACAGATCCCTAAATTCATAAAAGTAGGATTTGTTGACGAGAGATACACAGAGAGCTACAACTGTAACCCATTCAATTTTGAACATTATGATACAGAGTTTATCAGTTTGTATGCTGATGGTTAGTCATTCCCTGTAAAACCTTTTCAATCGCTTTTTCAAAGAGATCAGTATACAAGGGAGTATTATCAGCTGATTCAAACCACTGGACGACATCTCAAAGACAGATCCCTGGCAATATCACATGAAGATTATGCTAACGGACATACACTATTCTGCTTCAACCTAGAGGCTGACGAGGGGCGTTCAGGGAATGTTTCATTAATTAAAACAGGAAATGTTAGATTGGAGGTGCGTTTCAGAGTACCACTCCCCCGAACAGTTAATCTGATATGTTATTCTGTATTTGATCCAGTTATTGAAATATCAAACAGAAGACAGGTACTTTTGGATTACTATTAAAACAGGATGAATACTATAGAATTAACAAGTATTATGAGAAATAAAATTATTAATGGTACAGATTTCATCGGAACCCTGGCGCGTGATCAACTCACAGAAATTAAAGTCAGTAAATTTCCATCCATGTTAATTGTAAACACACAACCCTCGACTATGCCCGGTGAACATTGGGTTGCTGTGTACATCACGAAACACAAAGAGGGTTATTTCTTTGATAGTTTTGGTAACCCGCCTGACTATGTAGGTTTTCCTGTAGAGATTAACAATTTCCTTATGAAAAATTGTGTGCATGTATGTCATTCAAGCCGACAAGTACAGAATTTTGATGCTACAACATGTGGCCAACATTTCGTATTTTTTCTGTGTCACATACAAAAAGGCATACCTATACCAAAATGATTAACATGTACAGTGATAATCTTGTCTATGATGATATGGTTTGTCGATTTGTTAACAAAATAAAACCTTGTGTATGTCATGGATACAATTTTACCTGTGTACAACATGGAAAAACAATGTAATGTTGTAATCATGTACTGTTATTATTATTATTTTAAAAAGAATAAATGAAAACAAAAGACATTTCATTTAAATTTCAAACGTGTCATTTTTAATTAAAAAACAAACAAAAAAAAACCCCATAATATTCTTTATATTCACATTTAACACATTTATTCACTTTCTCTTTTTCCCCATTCTGAAATGGTGGAGAGGATACATTTAAATTCACAAAGATGAGTTTCAATCACTATTATACATATGCTGATGAGAAAGAGCCAGCAAATATAATGGATGAAACATTAAAAAAAAAGACAAAAAACAAGAAAACAGGGTCTAAAAATCCAACCACTCATTATTTGCATCAGATGTCCTAGACAGATAGGGTGAGCTCTTTTGAGAAATACCTTCTCTGCTAGTGTCACCAACTCCCTTATGTTCTGCAATGGCACCCCTTACCTGTGTGTTTGGGATAGCAGATAAAGGTATGTTTAAAGAAGCCAGAGTTCTTAAAAACACATCCCAGGCATAAGGTCTTGAAGCGTCCGAAATATTGCGTGATGCAGTGACACTTTTCACTAAATCAAGAAGGTGAGAATCTCTAATCGTCTTTTGATTAACAATGAGTTCCCCTTGATTTGTCCATGACACCAGTCCTTTTGATCGACATAATGCCTCCAAAACATATTCTGCATTTTTCTTACTTCTTTTAGGCATATGTCTCAATACTTCTTCAACCATATGGTCATCTTTGATGTCTACCACCCCCTGGTTTGAGTCGTCATTGTCCATATCACTAGTTTTGTCAGTTGGAAGGGATAATGTTAACACAGCGTTTTCACGTTCACCCTGTCTCACCAATGTGAGGTAGCATTGTAAGACGGCACTGTATTTTTTAGCCTTCTCATAAATGTTTATGTCTGGTAGTTGCAGGACGGTGGCCATTTCTTTGTCCAATTCATTTTGCACAGCCTGTCTTAGATTTGGACTGTTTTGATCCGGTGGGTGATACTGCTGTTGCTGCTGCTGTTGCTTCAACATGTCAATCTGGTGCTGAGGTACCAAAAAATGTTTTGAGTGTGCTCCATTTCAGTTCTTGTTGATCAAACTGAATATAAAAGGAATAGCTGCTCCTAGAAGAGGTAACAAAAAACCACCAGTCTGATTGATGACCTTTTTTCTTTTTTGCCAATTTTACTCCTTTATCTACAATTAATTTGATGGATTTTTTCTTCTTTTTCAATCGATTGTATTGTTTACCACTTAGTGGAATGTTCCCTTGTAAGACATTGAGTGCTATTTCACACAAAGCATTGATAAAGTCTGAGCCTGCGTTATTCACAATAACCCTTCGGACGCTTGGTGGCAGTTTATATACCAGCTCTAAAAGTGCCAGATTTCTCTGTACCCTAGATGACATTTTTAATTTTATTTTTATTTTTATTTTACTTCTTTTGCATTGTCTACCTAAAAGCGAAATTTGATATTTATCTCTAGGATTTTTGAATGAAACAAGGTAGTTTGTATTTAAACTAATTGTTTGACTGGCCTTACCTTGAATAAATAAATTTTGAACTTAATATACAACTTGGGAGGGGTCACGTGACCGGGTCCAAGATGGCAGTTTAGAAAAGAGGCTCCCGTGCACGATCTACTTCAAACGACTCGATAATAATGTTTAACATTCAAAAAAGAACCACAATCTTGATATGTCAAAGACTTCCGCAGTTAAGCAGTGTGACATTTTTACTCGAGGATGCAAGACGAGCACGAAAACCACTTCGCCGAGTGACATAGATGCTAGCATGGCTAACATAGCTGAGGTACTGAGTGAGCTGAAGGCACTTTGTGCAGACTTCGGCATTAAGTTGGACAATATTGACTCCCGTCTTACTGAAATGGCGAACTTGATGGCTGCATTGGAAAATAAGGTGACAGAGGTAAAACGAGATGTCTCTACCAACGCAACACGTACTGAAGAAGCTGAAGGCCGCATCAACGACACGGAAACAACTCTGGATGAAACAAAGGCCGCACTGGACTCTGCAATTAAACAAATAGCCTTTCTTGAGTCTAAAACAGAAGACCTGGAGAACCGAGGAAGGAGAGGGTGCTGAGGGGCAACGGTCACTTTTCGACTTCATTAATGACATGTTGCCACGGTGGTTGGGACTTGATGATAACAGATCATTCACGCTGGAGTGGGTACACCGCACGCTAGCATCAGGGAGGCCCAACCAAAACAGAGCGGTGCTTGTTCGCTTCCTTAAGTTCCAAGAGAAGGAGTGTGTTTACCGCCAAGCAAGACAGCAAGAAGTCATCTACAACGGGGCCAAGATAATGTTTGCACAGGATCTTTCAGCAGAAACTGTTCGTATCAGATGTGGATTCAACATGGTTACAAAGATGTTCATCGACATCAATGCCCTCCGAGGATTTTATCATAATCCCTGCAAGCTTTAGAGTCCTGTATGGGGGTAAGATACATCTCGTCTCAACGCCACAAGAAGCTGAAAAGTTTTACAAAAACATTCCAGCGGCGGACACCCATGATACGTGAATATTAAACGATGGTTATCTACCACCACTATAAACTCATAAGAACTTCACCAGCTGATCAGTAACATATGACAATTAGAATTCACAACAGATATGAGTCCTGGTAAATCAGGGGGATAAGTTGTTAACTACAGGACATTTATAACCTGCAAGATATTTTTAAGTTGGTATAAATGTATTTTGTGTTTTTCTTAAAACAAGTTTTTTTTTTTTTTTTTAGAATGGGCTGACCCTTTTTTTTTTTCATGTGTATGTGCGTGTATACATGTACATGTATACATATACAAAGTTTAAGCCCTAATTCCACAGTATATATATATATATATATATATATATATATAGCAGACATCCAAGAAAAAGTCTCAGGTATGAAGAACTGGACAGCGCCAGGCCTGGATATGATCCATACGTACTGGCTAAAGAGGCTGACCTCACTCCATGAGCGCCTGGCAGTACAAATGAACCAACTGATGAGAGATGGGACCCATCCTGAATGGCTGACCAAGGGCCGTACAGTCCTGATCCAGAAAGACCCCCAGAAGGGAACAGTCCCATCCAACTATCGGCCAATCACCTGCCTCTCCACAACATGGAAACTCCTGTCAGGCATCATTGCGGCTAAGATAAGTGGGCACATGGATCAATACATGACAGAGACACAGAAAGGCATTGGTAAAAATACCAGAGGAGCAACACACCAGCTACTGGTTGACAGAACAGTCGCCCGAGATTGCAGAACCAGACAGACCAACCTGTGCACTGCCTGGATTGATTACATGAAAGCCTATGACTCGATGCCACATACGTGGATCCTGGAATGCCTGAAGCTGTACAAGGTCAACAAGACTCTAAGAGCCTTCATTGCAAACTCAGTGAGTCAATGGAACACCACCCTTGAGGCCAACTTCGAGCCAATTGCACAAGTCTCCATCAAATGTGGCATATATCAAGGTGATGCTCTGTCCCCACTGCTGTTCTGCATAGGACTGAACCCCCTCAGCCAAATAATCAACAACACTGGCTACGGATACCGACTCCGAAATGGGACCACCATCAGTCACCTCCTCTACATGGATGACATCAAGCTGTACGCTAAGAGTGAGCGAGACATCGACTCACTGATCCACTCCACCAGGATCTACAGCAGTGACATCGGAATGTCGTTCGGCCTGGAGAAGTGTGGCCGAATGGTGACAAAAAGAGGTAAGGTAGTCCATACAGAGGGCATTACACTCCCAGAAGGCAGAATAGCAGATGTGGAAGAGAGCTACAAATACCTTGGCATACCACAGGCAAATGGCAACCACGAAGAGGCCACTAGGAAAGCAGCAACGACCAAGTACCTGAAGCGAGTAAGGCAAGTCCTAAAGAGTCAGTTCAATGGCAGAAACAAGGTTCGGGCAATTAACAGCTATGCCCTGCCAGTGATCAGATACCCAGCTGGAATAATAAGCTGGCCAAAGGAGGAAATTCAGGCCACAGACGTTAGAACTCGGAAACTGCTCACTATGCACGGGGGGTTTCATCCCAAGTCTAGTATCCAGAGACTATACACTAAGCGCAAAGAAGGAGGCAGAGGGTTAGTGAGCATCAGAGCCACTATCCAAGATGAAACATCCAAGCTCCATGACTACGTCAGGAAGATGGCCCCAAGAGATCAAGCACTTAGTGAGTGTCTCAGACAGTGGAAACTGACAAGGAAGGAGGAACTAGAGGAACCATCATGGGAGGAGAAACCCCTGCATGGGATGTACCACCGACAGATAGCTGAAGTGGCTGATATGAACAAATCCTACCAATGGCTAGAGAGGGCTGGACTGAAGGACAGCACAGAGGCACTAATCATAGCTGCACAGGAACAGGCCTTGAGCACCAGAGCAATAGAGGCCCGGATCTACCACACCAGGCAAGATCCCAGGTGCAGGCTGTGCAAAGAGAGCCCTGAAACAGTCCAGCACCTAACAGCAGGGTGTAAGATGCTGGCAGGAAAAGCGTACATGAAACGCCATAACCAAGTAGCCGGTATAGCGTACAGGAACACCTGTGCAGAATATGGAATGGAGCCCCCAAGGTCAAAATGGGAAGCACCTCCCAAGGTGATTGAGAATGGCCGAGCCAAGATCCTCTGGGACTTCCAGATACAGACCAACAAAATGGTAACGGCCAACCAACCGGACATTGTAATCGTGGACAAGCAGCAGAGGAAAGCCGTTGTGATTGATGTAGCCATCCCAAGTGATAGCAACATCAGGAAAAAGGAACACGAGAAACTAGAGAAATACCAAGGGCTCAAAGAAGAGCTAGAGAAAGCCTGGAAGGTGAAGGCAACAGTTTTTTTATTTTTTTTATTTTCACATTTGAATTTTCATTATCATTAGGCTATTTTGTTTTGTTTTGGGTTTTTTTTTTTGCATGATTATACTGTGAGATGATATATCTGAAAAGGGTGAAATCATTTCAAAAGGTTATGTGCACGGTTGAGGGACACGGTCAGAGGAGGGTTAAGGTTAGGTTACGTTGACTAACTGCTCCTCAATGTTGTGGATCAGTGTCCTCCAAACTTCATTTTACTAAAAGGGGGGCTAAGCATTTCAGTTGGGGAAATGCTAATGTTGAGGGGAGGGTTTATACGGGCCAATTTCTGTGTGTTATTGTGGATGAATGGATGTTTGTTTGTATATTTTTGCACAATTCCTATTATAAATAAGATGTTAATATACCAGATGCTGAGATAACTATTAATGGAGAAGACAAAATGGAAAAGTAGTTTGAATGTAAATGTAACAAGCTGGAATGTCAGGGGAATGAGGAAAATAACTAAACAGAAACAAGTCTTAAACAGAATTAAATATCTGAAAACTAAAATAGCGTTCTTGCAAGAATCGCATTTGATTGCCTCGGATATACATTTCCTGACTAAAAGATGGCAAGGTCATGTATTTCATGCTTCATTTAATAGTCATGCGAGAGGAGTGATTATTCTTATACATAATTCAATACCATTTCAGATTACAAAAGCCATCGAAGATAAATATGGAAGATAGGAAGATATATTACAGTTCAGGGTAATGTGTTGTCACAAAAACTAAATCTCATCAACATTTATGGCCCTAATGATGATAACCCTTCTTTTTTTGAGCAACTGTTTTTAACTGTGTCTGCTTTGGAGGGACCTAACATTATAGGAGGTGATTTTAACTGTGTCTTGGACCCAGTTTTGGACAGGTCCACACAAACAGATACTACTCATGTATGAACCAGGAAAACAATCATTAACTATATACAAGACCTAAGATTAACTGAAATTTCGAGGACACATAATTCAAGCAAAAGGGAATATTCTTGTTATTCCAGTTCATACAAAAGTCACTCAAGGATTGATTATTTTTTAAGTGTCAGTGGAGTTATTGTCTTGAGTTAAAAACTGCTTTTATAATAGTATTGTAATCAGTGATCATGCAGCAGTCTCCATGGAGATCCAGTTAGGAGAGATTGAGCACTGTTCAATAAGATGGAGATTACAAACTATTTTTCTACAGGACCCAGCCTTTGTGAAGTTTGTGGAAGGTTGTATTGATAAGTATTTTGAATTAAATAAGAGTGAAGCTACGGCCAGTGTTAGATGGGAAGCATTTAAAGCATATATAAGGGGAAATTATTAGCTTTATCAGTTCTAAGAACAAACAACACAACCAAGAGTTAAAAGCATTAGAAGGTCAAATAAAAAAGGCTGAAACTGAATTTTATTTAAACAATGACCCCGGAAAATTACACATCTTATCTATAATGAGAGCTAATTATGATAAACTAACAACTGAGAGAGTGGCTAAAAGTCTTATGTGGACAAAACAAACATATTATGATCAAGGGGAAAAGCAGGGAAATTATTGGCTTGGAAGATAAAGAAAATGCAGAATGACAGAGCAATTAATTGTATAAAGACAATATCCGTCAGTGTAACTATGGAACCATCAGAAATAAATAACAACTTTAAAGAATTTTACGAATCACTCTACAAGTCAGAATGTACAGGAAAAGAACAAGCCCGAGATACGTTTCTTGACCAGCTACAATTTCAAACTTTATCAGAAGAGGAAAAAACAATACTAGATAACTCTCTGACAGTAGATGAACTTTGTGAAGCTATAGGAGATATAAATAGTGGTAAAGCACCTGGACCTGATGGGCTACCAATAGAGTTGTATAAAACATTTAAAAGACAACTTGTTCAACCACTTCTTGACATGTATTTAGAATCTCTTAGTTTAGGAATAATAATAATAATAATAATGCATCAAATTATTATAGCGCTTTTCAGAAGACTCAAAGACATCAAAGACTTCATCACATGTCGGTTAATATTCCAGATGTTTGTATTAAATGTGTCAATGAAAAGGGTACTCTTATACACTGTCTATGGAAATGTCCAAAGATTCAGGATTTTTGGAAAGATGTTGTAAAATGTTTGTCAGAGGTTTTTAAAACAAAAATTCCATTAAGTGTCAAACTCTGTGTGCTTGGAATATTTCCGGTGGACTTTACACAAACACATAAACAGACCAAACTTATAGACTTTGGACTTCTACAAGCAAGGAGAGCTATTGCGCTATGTTGGAAAGGTATGGATGCTCCTACATTGAGAATATGAATAAGGGAAATTTCAGAACATATCGGTTTGGAGAGACTAACGTACATTGCTAAAGGCAAACGGAGGGAATTTGACCAGCTCTGGGAACCATATATGAACATTATAGAAGCCAGGAATATAGGCTTCACCTGAAAGTAAATGTAAAAAAAAAAAAAAAAAATATATATATATATATATATATATATATATATATATATATATATATATATATATATATATATATATATATATATATATATATACATATATAGCTATATATATAATTTTATTATTTTTATATCTATTTTTATATCTGTGTGCAGGTTGAGTGTGGGTATGTGAGTATGTGAGGTTTGTTAACATATGTATGAGTTTAAGGCCTGGGTTTGTTAAGCTGTTGCTGTATGTTGTATGTTTTTTTTTAATTGTTTGTAAAAATGCCAATGAAAATATTGGAGAAAAAAAATATATATATATATACAACTTAGATTTCTATGATGAACATATTTTATGAAAACATTCTGTACTTCTAAATTGTTACTTGCATCATTCATTAAATCATCAATGATATGAAGGTTGTTTTTTTCTGGGGGTAACAGGCTGTCATCACATAATGTATCAGGTAGACCATGTACAAAGTTTATATCGCAAATTTTGAAAAGTTCATCATACAAAGGCTGCCAACATGAGTAAATATATACAATATTAACAATTTTTGTGGGAAATAACACTCGCTGCATTTTCTAAGACACTCTTTACAAAAAATGTCTTTCCACAATTGGAAGGCCCACTCGCCACCAAACTGAATGGATGCTGCAGTCTACCATCAAAAGACACCCCTGTTTTAAAATCCATAGGGCAGTGTGGTGTAATTGCTGAGAACTCTGCGTTTATTGTACACCACCTGCACCTTTTTCATAACTGTCTTGTTTCTAAGTTGTAACCGGTACTTACTGCGTTTAATGGTGTATGCTGAGGTGATGAGATGTGCCCCACTGCTCTGATTGCTCACAAACGCATGAACCAAGCTCTCCAGGGACTCGGGGGTGACAATAGCGGCATTTGCAGCATTTAATGTCACCCCTTTGCATTTTACCTGTGTTTTTCCTCTGCTGGTGCGGTAGGCATAACACTTGGGTCCTCCTGAAACAAACTCTGTGATGTAGTCCTCCTCAGGAAGACCACACACATCACCATCATTAATTTCATCAGTCAAATCCCCCAGGTAAGGACCCAGGGATGGTACCCAATCACCTGTCTTGGAGGTGAAAACTATGCTGTCTGTGTCACAGTACAACACCCGCTCCTGCAGCTTATCCAACAGGTCATAAAGCATGAGCCTGGCATGAGCTGTTGTCATTGCCCTTATGAACACATTCACATCATTAACTTTACACAACTTACCATCAGCATGACTCCATTGTACCATAGCGACATCATCTGACATGAAACAAAATTGTGAGACGACAAATTAGTCACTAAACATCAGCTGGGTGAATCAGGAGGGGTCAGTGATCAGTTCACATTGAGGCATATCAGTCCTCATGCTGAATCTCCCCCACAAAGAGCTGAGGAGCAACTTGTTACAACTCCTAACTGCCTTGTTAACACAGATTTTATTAGGATCCAGTCTGATGCCCTCTTTTTCATAATATTCAAATCAAATCAATCAAATCAAACTTTATTTATAAAGCACTTTTCATACATTAGAAATGCATCACAAAGTGCTATACATGTTAAAAATAGTCCCCCCCCCTGATTTCCAACCCCAGCACATACACACACATCCACACACTCACCACACACACACCACATACACACCGACACACAAGCAAACACAAGCGCACAGATAAAATGATCTTAGAAGCGTTTTATAAGCTTGTGGCTGAGTACAGAGTTGCCAGGTCAGGAAACGCCAGGAGGCCAACTGCACCGGGCGCCACCCACGGCCCAGGGCCAGGATGCCTCCATCCGGGCGTGCACCGCTACAGGGCCAGTGAGGGGTCCAGCACAACAAAGCAGTGCTGCAGACCCCACACTTGGCCAAGACGATGCCCATCACGAGACAGAGACATCCCAGCCACAACCATCTGCAGCCCCCCGTGCAGGCGGCCCCCACTGAGGAAACACTGGAGATACAGAATAAAAACATAAAACTACAAATCTAACATAAAACGAAATAAATAAGGAAAGTTAAATAACATATAAAATGAAATAAAATATAGAATAAAATACAACATAAAATACTAACAAATGGCTAAAATATCATAAAAAGTAAATAAGTAAAAACAGGGCTAGGATATATAAATAAATAAAATTAAAAAAGAATATAGATAAAATAGGACATTAGTTAAAAGCCAAATTAAATAGGTGGGTCTTACCTGCTTTTAAAAATATGAACATTCTCTGCAGCCCTCAGGTCCTCTGGCAGGCTGGTCCACAGACAGGGCCATAGTGCTGGAAAGCTGCCTCACCATTTATCCGTGTTCTAGCTTTAGGAACCATTAAAAGGCCAGTGCCAGAGGACCTCAGGGTCCGTGAGGGTTCATATGATAAAAGCAATTCTGAAAGATAAGAAGGTCCAAGACCCCTAAGACATTTAAAAACCATTAAAAGGACCTTAAAATCAATCCTAAAACACACAGGGAGCCAATGCAGTGATTTTAAAACCGGTGTTATATGTGCCTGCCTTCTGGTCTTCAGCACACGTGCTGCTGAGTTCTGTAACAGCTGTAAACTTGAGATGTTTCTTTTTGGAAGACCAGAAAGCAGGGCGTTACAATAGTCAATACGACTGGAGATAAAAGCATGCATTAGTGTCTCTGTGTTAGCCCGGGAGAGAAAGGGGCGAACTCTGGCTATGTTCTTTAAATGATAAAATCCTGTTTTTGTTACATTTTTAATATGAGGAATGAAATTAAGCTCAGAGTCAAAAATGACGCCCAGATTCTTCACCTGATTGGATGGAATTAAAGACAGGGTTTGTAGTTTTGATAAAAGTTTCTCTCCCTGAGCCTTAGGATCAATAATTAAAATCTCAGTCTTGTCCTGGTTGAGCTGTAGAAAGTTTTCTGCCATCCAGGATTTAATGTCTAAAATACAATTAAAAAGGGCATCAATCGGCCCTGTGTCATCAGGAGACATGGATATGTACAGCTGTGTATCATCAGCATAACTGTGGAACGTGATGCCATGCCTCCTGATGACGTCTCCCAATGGAAGCATGTACAAGTTAAAAAGTAAGGGGCCTAAAATTGAGCCTTGGGGAACACCACATTTAATTTTATGGATCCTTGAAGAGCATGTGTCTAAACTTACAAGAAATTTTCAATCTGTTAGATAAGAACTGAACCATTGAAAGGCAGTACCAGAGAGGCCTACTAGCAGTGGCGGCTGGTGCCAAAAATTTTAAGGGGGGTGCAGCTTTGGAGGAAACAAACCAAAGAAGCGCTCCATACTACAGTGAAAAGAAACTAAAGACAAAACATAATCACAATACAACCTACTTTGAAATATGCACTATTTGAACAGAAATTTTGCCCTCCTTTGCTTCTGGGCTGCAAATTTCTCACTGACCCTCTGACTGAAGTCCATCATATCCGTCACCAGTCTCTCTTCCATTGACAGCATGGCCAGTGCGTTCAGCCTGTCCTGGTTCATGGTGTTTCTGAGGAAAGTTCTGAGAAGCACCTCAGCTTCTGCAGTGGTCATGGGTGTGTGATGATGAGGATCTTTAGGAGAGTGACAGTCTCTGAAAATACCTCTCCAAGATTATTTTCCATCAACAACTGGATAAGGTCCACAGCACCACAGCAGGCCTTGAACTCCTCCTTGCTGTACATAAGGCTGAGCTCTGTCTTCAGCTTGCTTTAGCTGAGCACTGGGTTGGCCTTCAAGGTGCTGCTGAGGGAATCTTCAGGAAACATGGTGTGGTACTGTGTGAATCTGTCATTGAAAAATACATAGAAAAGCACATTTTATTACCAAAAGTTAACATCAGTATTTACTGAAAACAATCAATAATACAGCCAAAGTTTAACCTGCTCCCAGAAAATAAAGCTGTAATTTATGTCATTTTCACCATTTTAAGAATATTTATTGTGTCACCTGAACAGTGTCTTATGTTATACCTGATGTCTCATGGCTCAAGATTGTAAACACAAACAGAATCTTATGTACCACTAAACTGATGCTTTAAAACTATGGGTAAAACTATGTGATACAGTTCTGGTATAGATTAACTGTAAAAAGTATGAACAAAACAAAGCAAAACAAATAAGAAAAAAAAAACAAATAAGAAAAAAAAATCAGATACAAGCATGCAGCACAAAGGGCAGACGGCTCACACCAGCTGACTGATTCTCACAGCTGAAATGGAGGCTGTCAGTGTTTGGATGACATTTACAGTTTTCAGCAAAATTACTTCAAATTTTAAAAAGTCAAAAAAATAAACTTTATATTACAGGAGTCTGTTTCCATCTGCTAAAACTTTTGAATACTTTAACTTTGTACCATTGTGTGCAGTATTCAGTCAGCAAAAACACCAACAGAATGTATAATTTTGTATCCAAATAGAACATTTTATTATAGCAACTAAACATATGGTATACAATTATATATAATGACAATACTATATATATTTATATTGATATTTATTATTTTTTATCACATGTTTAGTTGCCATAACAAAACTACAACATTTAAAGACAAGATATGCATTTTGTTGGTCTATTTTCGTTGATTTTAAACTGTGCACAATGGAACAAGCTGGAAAGGTACAAGTTAAGTGTCAAATCTAAAAGCTCCAGTGGATTAAAAATAATTCTGTAATGGACATACACCTAAGAGGTAAAGAATTTGTGACGTTTACACTTTTGGGACTAATAAAACCCCACTGTTTTCACCAGTAAACTGCAACACATAACTTGATAGCATTATCAGTTCTTCTTTTTGTAATTTTTCAAAGGCTTTCACACAATGTAACAGAAATATTTAATGAGCAGTGCAATAAACCTCTGCAATAATCTGCATGCACTTGTGTATTACAATTTCTCCTATCTTGTTCCTGCTTTGCCATGATTTTAAAAAATATATTTTTATAGGTCCCTTTATATAATATTTTCATCAAAATAATGCATCAATTTTGTCAATTAAATTTAAAATGAACTTCTAGTAGGGTAAAAACAAACTTACCCACCCATTAAAAGCCCCAATTCCTCCTAAAAGTATGTTGTTTCTGTAAAAATATGCAAGAATTAAAAACTATATAGATTTTTGATAACTTAAGTCTGCAAAAGGATAATGTTCTACTGATCAAAGCATTTATATCCTCTTGGCAAACTCATTTTGTGGCTCCTGATCTATTGTTTAATGCCATGTGTGACATAAAAAGCAAAACTTTGCCCCTTGAATTATGTTATGTCTACTAGGAAAGACACATCCTAATCTAATCTTCAGTGCAGCATAGCCTCTTACTGATTTTCTTCTCCAATGCAATCTCACCTCTTCTGTGATCCTCTGACGGATCTCTGGACGACGCCTCCTTGCATGGGAGCATCGGTCGGACGCGTGAGATACTTGCGCATGAGTAAATCATATCTGCTGCGGTGACGTGTCGATATGATTGACAGCGCTCGTTGTCCAGTCACACGAGGAAAAGAAACACCAAAACAATACTGATTTGCTGCCAGTCCAAGTGGGAGTGTCCGGGGCGCACCGGTCTGCGCCCCGGGGGCAAAGTTGAAGCGGCCAATCCCAAAGACGCCTCAGGTCACATGCTGAGCAAAAGTTTAAGGCCTGCGTAGACACCCATTAGGCCAGCGCCCCTCTGTACATAAACTATGTATTCACAACAGAGTTACTACGTAAAAACATTGTGAAACCCCTTTTATTGAATGGTGACAGGTGCTGCTGACAGACTATTACTGTGTGGTAAAAATAAATGTTTTTATCTGTTATTTTTTATAATTTAAAGACAAATTATGTTGTGTTTAAGTGGACTTTCTCTGTCGAATTTTGGAGGGGGCGGCGCCCCAGCGCCCCCTATTGACAAGCCGCCACTGCCTACTAGGTGTCTTAGTCTATTTAAAAGAATTGTGTGATCTACTGCATCAAAAGCAGCACTCAGATCCAGTAGCACAAGGACTGTAAGCTTGTGTAAGTCCAAGTTACACCTAAAATCATTCACAGTTTTCAGTAGTGCAGTCTCTGTACTGTGGTTCGTCCTAAATACAGATTGAAATTTCTCAAGGATTGAGCGGATGTTTAAAAAATCATTCAACTGAATAAAAACAAGTTTTTATTCAGTTTTGCTTAAAAATGGTAAGTTGGACAGTGGCCTGTAGTTATTAAGAACGTTGGGATCCAAATTATTCTTCTTCAGAAGGGGTCTCACTACTGCCGTGTTAAGGGCAGCAGGGAAAGAGCCCGTCTGAAGGGAACAATTCACTATGTTTAAAAGCTCAACTTCAAGAAAGAGTTTTAAATAGTGATGTGGGAATTGGGTCTAAAAGGCAGCTTGTTGGTTTTACTTGGGAGAAAACTCTACCAAGCATCTCAGCATCAACCAGTGCAAAACTGTCCAGTGTTTCCTCAGGTAAAAACAAGCTTTCTAATGTATTAGAAACAGTATTCTTATTGGATAAAACAGAGGATCTTATAAAATCAATTTTACCCCTGAAGTGGTCTGCAAAGCCTTCACAAAGAGAGTCCGAAGGATTGATTAAAAGATCGATGGTGTCAAAGAGGATTTTTGGGTTGTTTTTATTATCAGTAATTATGTTGGTAAAATAAGTTGTTCTTGCATGTCTGAGAGCATCATTGTATATTGTTCACGGTAAATCTGGTAATGAATCGTTATCTTATTTTTCCTCCATCTCCTTTCAGCTACCCTGCAATTTCTTTTAAATTTTTTGATGTCTTCATTTCTCCACGGGGGTGCACACTTAGGCAGTACTTTCTTTGTGGTTAGTGGAGCTAAGAGATCAAGAGTTTTTTCTAATTTGTTAATAAAATGTTCAACGATAAAATCACAGGATGCAGGTGTAGTAGCTGGAGGATGGTTATCCAAGATTTCAGTGAAATTTGCAGCCACTTCTGAGGTAAAATAGCGTTTCCTGATCGTTTGCACTGAGGTCTCCCATTGAATAAAACTGG
This sequence comes from Cetoscarus ocellatus, assembly GCA_037902135.1. Classification (NCBI taxonomy): domain Eukaryota; kingdom Metazoa; phylum Chordata; class Actinopteri; order Labriformes; family Labridae; genus Cetoscarus; species Cetoscarus ocellatus. The sequence goes on from JBAMNC010000090.1 coordinate 828,876, forward strand.
TGATATTAAAAAACACACAGTAATGGTCTGACACAGCCAAGTCAACAATAGAGGACACACTGGCTGACAGGCCAAAGCTGAGGACTAAATCCAGTGTGTGTCCTCCCTTGTGACTCGGCTGTGTGACATGTTGTTTAAAATCCAAGCAATTAAGTAGATTTAACAACTCTTTTGCCATAAAATCAGATGGTTTGTCTATGTGTATGTTAAAATCACCAGATATAATGATAAAATTGTAAGTGGTGTGGATTATAGATAAGAATTCTGAGAATTCACTGATAAAAGCAGCATCATACTTTGGTGGTCTGTAAACAGTAATGCAAACAATTGAAGGACTGTTAAAAACAGTTGCATGATGCTCAAAGGTGGTGTACTGATCAAGTTTTATTTCTTTGGACTTTAGTGAGTTATTAACTATTGATGCAGTACCACCACCTTTCCTGCCACTTCTCAGGGAGAATGTAAAGTTAAAATTTGATGGGGAGGCCTCAGTGAGAATAATTGGCGCATCTGTACCCAGTCACGTTTCAGTTAAAAACAAACAGTCTAACTTGTTGTCTGAAATCAGGTCATGGATAATAAAAGATTTGTTTAAAAGGGAGCGAACATTTAAAAGTGCAAAGTTGATGGTGACAGGTGAATTACAGACTGTATTGGTGGACTGTTTATGTTTTGGGAGAGGTCTGAGGCTATTGAAGTTCACAGAGTGAACATAGTGGGGTCTGGTTATAAGACGCTGAGTGATGATCACAGGAATTGATGAATGGTTAGTGGAGACAGAGGGCCCAAGTCCAGTGTTGTGTGTGTCAGAGGTGGAATTAAAAACATAGGAAGTGGGACCAGGGGGACATCATTCAGTGGAGGATAGGTCAGTCAGTGCATGTTTGGGGTGATGGGAGGAGAGTGTTGGTTGTTTGTGTTGTACACCATATGCCAGGTTGGCTGACAGCACACGGGTTCCAGCTCTGTTAAGGTGGAGGCCGTCTGAGCTAAAAAGATGTCTTCTCTCCCAGAAGGCATCAAAATTGTCCACAAAGCCGACACTGTGGGAGCTGCAGGCTGTGGAGAGCCACGTATTCAGGCTGAGCAGCCTGCTGATGCCCCTGCCACAGGTAGGGGTGGGGCCGGAGATAATGACACTCAGCTGGTGCTGTGAGAGTTTGTTAAACAGCAGCATGAAGTCACGTTTTAACAGTTCTGACTGTTGTCTGGGGGTGTCCCACGTGAATGACGACCCTGTTTACCTGTGGGTGAGTGCTCAGGACGCCTGGGATCCTCTCAGTTATGTGTGAGACTGTGGCGCCGGGAAAACACAGGGTGAACGCCCCTCTCAGACGGACGTTCCTGATGAGGGAATCCCCGATGACGAGCGTCGTGGCCTGTTGTTTGAGGGGGGCGGCCGGCTCGGCAATCCCGTCATCCCCGCCAGGCGCCCGGGGGTGAGGACACCTCGTGTGCCATCGCACCGCATCCCTGAGGAGCCGCTTACGCTGAGCCGAGGGGCGGGAGGACGGAGGCGTGCGGCCCGGTGCTGGACGTCCATCCGCTGGAGCAGTGGCAGCCATGAGTGGGGGGAAGGCTGTGGTGTCTGTGAGCAGGGGCACAGAGTCCGTTGGATGGGAGGCATCGTGGTCAGCAGGACCCCGGACCCCCAGCTCCGCGCTCATAGATAGAGCTGCAAACTTGTTGATGAGGGGGATGCCAATGGAGGGGGAAGCCCCGCATGGAGACCCCCCCAGGAGGCCTCTTTCTTCTGCGGACCACCACTTCGGACCAGGAAGTCCCACCGCTCGGGGTAGAGCAGGAGGGCCGCTGACAGGTGGAGGAGGGAGGCTCCCAAATGACGGTGTTCCCCAGTGCAGTGGTGGCGCCGTGCTGTTGCAGCTCACTGGTCTGTGTGGTCTCCAACCAGCTGGACAACGCTGGGAGCCGAGATTTAAAAGTGGCCAGCAGTGAGTCCTTCCTCTGCAGCTCGTCCGATAGCCGTTCAATGTCCTCAAGAAGATACGTGATCTTCTTCTGGGCTTTTTGTACTGTTTCCTCTGCTCAGGTGTCTTGACATGTGCGGGGTAACCTGAAGCCTCTTGTTTGGATTTTAGAAATGTCTTGACATAATCCTTAAACAAAGTGTCTGTCTGTTCTGGAAAATGCCACACTTCATCAATTCTCACAATGCAGTATCCCTTTTCAATCGCTTTCTGAAGCTCAAATGACACCCACACACCAGAAAGCTGTCTGTCATCGTGAAGGTGTGTTCACACCGAACGCGACTCGGGCGACCTCGGCGGCCACTCTCCATGCAGAGTCAATGTACAACCACAATCAGCCACGAACACACGCAACCAGATCTCACGCGATGCAATGGACGCTTTCTGGCCAACTTGGTTGCATCTTTGGAGACATGGAGGCGGCGCCCCTGTTGCTGCAGATAGGAACTCTGGGGTCGCTTTGGACGTGGAGCAGGTCGCCTTGCTCTGTTGGCAAAGTTGAAATATTTGAACTTTTCAGGCGATGTCGCACCGTGAGAGCCAATCAGCATTGTGTGGGTGCGTGATTGACAGCCGTGACAGACTGTTTTTATTCCGGTCCACAGAGTGACAATCTGTGTCCTTGTGGGGAACTTTAGATAGTGAGAACATTAGTTCTGCTAGACGGACCACATTGAACTCACAGAAGATGCTGCTGCAGGGCCATCAGCTGCAGTGTTTTGTGGTTGGTAGGTGAGTGAAAAGGATACAGTTGGAATAATGTCAGCTAATACATCATATTATTTGATATATGATATGATCACGGGGTGAAACTCGAGCAGGCGTGACGTCACTGAGCAAAGGCGACGGTGATAAAATGAGATCTGAACAGGTGACAGGACGTGGGTTTGCGACACGATCTTGGTCGCCAAAGTCGCGTTCAGTGTGAACGCACCTTCACAGTGTGTACAGGTTGATTCATATCCACAGCACAACTTCTACACAGAGGGAACATCAGCTTGTTGTTGCACCTGAAGGGAAGGACAGGATGATACAAGCCTTTTAGAGGAAGCACAGTACATTTAACAAAACCAAAGTATTGATCGATAGGGTCAAAATTACTGAAGATTATTTGGATGGCCGACCGGGTAAGGCATTTTCGACTGCATACTTGGATACAGACTGGTGAAGTCGTAATACCTGATTTTCTCATCAGGCTCGGTCTTGTGGAAGAGCTTCACGGCATTAGTATGACCACCAAACAAGGCCTCTCTAGGGTCCAGACGTTCTGGTCTCTTGTAGGTGCTCAGAAACACCTGAACCCTAGGATCTGTTTTGGTCATATGAATCCATTCACACTCCCACAAAACAACCACCTGAAAACCATAAAGCGACTGTAAGGCCTCTACTGTTGATACAACTCACCAAAAGGACACACCACTTAGCGGATTCACATCCGTTGGGACCTTACACTTGACACAACCATGGAAAATACATCCTGCAAACTCATAACAGGTGTTGGTAGCATGATGGAACCCATCTACAAAGTATGACCCAGCTTGATACTCACCATGATTGAGAGCATGCTGGATCTCAATGTCTTCAGTATGAGCGATATACTCGAGCCATTGAATAGACACTTCTGAGTATGTCTCATTTTGGTGAGTGTATGCAACGTCATACGTGAGTGCCACCGTGTCTCTGGGGAGGAACAGTGTCTTGTAAACCCCCATACAGCTGGATGCCAATGTGGTGAAAGCAAATGGATCAAGCTCTGTAGACTTGAGAAAGGTATCTCGATAAATCATACAGGCCTTGCGTAACACTTCTACATCATTAACACAGTACCTGCTGATCTCTGTCTGGAAATCAAAGACTCCATCACAGACTGTCTCGTACCATCTCAAGAAGCGGGTTTTCTCATCGCTGCTCATTTTTTCAAAATCATAGAAGGTGGGGTCTGGATATTTACAAACATAATGCATGTTTTCAGGGATGTTGAATTTGTGTGGGAAGTAGCCTTTCTCTAAATCCTCAAACCCCATTGCTGCTGGTGTTTTTGACAAACGCATTGGAAGGAAACTGAATGAATCAATCCAACGCTGCTTTTATGTAACATCATACATCAGACTAACACGGCTACCTCTCATCGTTACTTTAGGGGTGATGCCATGTTTAACAAAGTGATTTAACACAATATAGTTGTCAAATCCAGATGCATTGTGTGCTATGAGTGTGTAGCCATGGTGTTTCTTTCGTCTGCACCAACTGATAAATGCAGACACACAATCACTGGTGTTGAAACACATTTTCTCTCCCTCTGTGTTCATTGCACACACGAAATTCGCATGGTGTCTACCGTCATAATACTATGTCTCAAAGTCATAGAATATGTAATCTGATCTGATTTCTTTCTTTGGAATTGGCTGTATGAAGCACTCGTGAGACACCTTACCGTCCACAATTTCTTCATGACAGTGGGAGCATGGAATTGGTTTACAAATATGTTTATTTTTGGATGCCAGATAAATTTTTCCACAAGCCTCACAATATTTCATCCCCTGACATGGGATTTTGTTGTGGACCCCTTCAAGGCGGCGGTGTTGGTCAAAACAGAATTCTGATTTACAGAGGCGTTTACAGTCTGGACATTTCACAATTTTGGGGGTCTGGTTGCTACACTGTGTATAACAGACATTACAGCGTCTTCTGCAATTGTGCAGTAGTGGTGTTTCATATGTGCCATAGCAAAAAGAGCAAACATATGAGGCACCAAAAAACCCTTTAGCGTTTTGGATCAGAAAATAATGATCATCCTGCAGATAGAGCCAGATTGTTCTAAGGTGTATTCTGTCATGTGTTTCAAAACATTGGAGACGCTAACCTGCCTCAGTGTGGTGAAATACTATGATTTTAACATCCATGTGTCTCTCGAATTTACCTACATCTGAGAGGGAGACTTTGTGCATATGGTCAAAACCTGCTGCAGAGTGCAGCTGTTTTGCATAACCCAGTTATTCTTCAGGAGACATCATAGGATTAACATAATGAGCAAGACACAGAGAGAAACAAAGATTATTTTCACTACCATTGTTTGGAATAAACAGGTGTTTCCCCTTTTTGGATAAAATCTCATCATAAAAAACTTTACCCAGCTTCAGTCGATTACTTCCCCGACTTCTTCCTTCTGCGACAGAACTATAAATTCTTAATCATCATCTATCAGTGATGTGTCATTGCTTTGTATTACAAAACCCAAAACCAGTGAAGTTGGCACATTGTGTAAATCGTAAATAAAAACAGAATACAATGATTTGCAAATCCCTTTCAACCTATATTCAATTGAATACACAGCAAAGACAAGATACTTAACATTCGAACTGGTAAACTGTGTTATTTTTTGCAAATATTAGCTCATTTTGAATTTGATGCCTGCAACATGTTTCAAAAAAGCTGGCACAAGTGGCAAAAAAGACTGAGAAAGTTGAGGAATGCTCATCAAACACTTACTTGGAACATCCCACAGGTGAACAGGCTAATTGAGAACAGGTGGGTGCCATGATTGGGTATAAAAGCAGCTTCCCTGAAATGGTCAGTCATTCACAAACAAGGATGGGGCGAGGGTCACCACTTTGTGAACAAATGCGTGAGCAAATTGTCGAACAGTTTAAGAACAACATTTCTCAACGAGCTATTGCAAGGAATTTAGGGATTTCATCATCTACGGTCCGTAATATCATCAAAAGGTTCAGAGAATCTGGAGAAATTATTGCACGTAAGCGGCAAGGCTGAAAACCAACATTGAATGCCCGTGACCTTCGATCCCTCAGGCGGTACTGCATCGAAAACCGGCATCACTGTGTAAAGGATATCACCACATGGGCTCAGGAACACTTCAGAAAACCACTGTCAGTAACTACAGTTCGTCGCTACATCTGTAAGTGCAAGTTAAAACTCTACTATGCAAAGCGAAAGCCATTTATCAACAACACCCAGAAACGCCGCCGGCTTCGCTGGGCCCGAGCTCATCTAAGATGGACTGATGCAAAGTGGAAAAGTGTTCTGTGGTCTGACGAGTCCACATTTCAAATTGTTTTTGGAAAGTGTGGTCGTCGTGTCCTCCGGACCAAAGAGGAAAAGAACCAGCCGGACTGTTATAGGCGCAAAGTTCAAAAGCCAGCATCTGTGATGGTATGGGGGTGTATTAGTGCCCAAGGCATGGGTAACTTACACATCTGTGAAGGCACCATTAATGCTGAAAGGTACATACAGGTTTTGGAGCAACATATGTTGCCATCCAAGCAACGTCTTTTTCATGGACGCCCCTGCTTATTTCAGCAAGACAATGCCAAGCCACATTCTGCATGTGTTACAACAGCGTGGCTTCATAGTAAAAGAGTGTGGGTACTAGACTGGCCTTCCTGTAGTCCAGACCTGTCCCCCATTGAAAATGTGTGGCGCATTATGAAGCGTAAAATACAACAACGGAGACCCCGGACTGTTGAACAACTTAAGCTGTACATCAAGCAAGAATGGAAAAGAATTCCACCCGAAAAGCTTCAAAAATTGGTCTCCTCAGTTCCCAAACGTTTACTGAGTGTTGTTAAAAGGAAATGCGATGTAACACAGTGGTAAAAATGCCCCTGTGCCAACTTTTTTGCAATGTGTTGTTGCCATTAAATTCTAAGTTGATGATTATTTGCAAAAGAAAATAAAGTTTCTCAGTTCGAACATTAAATATCTTGTCTTTGCAGTGTATTCAATTGAATATAAGTTGAAAAGGATTTGCAAATCATTGTATTCTGTTTTTATTTACAATTTACACAACGTGCCAACTTCACTGGTTTTGGGTTTTGTACATTTGAAATCTGATCTAAAAATAACTCTGCGTTATAATCATCAGAATTTAACACAGCCTTCACATCATTTGCCAATGAAGGACCCCTCAACACAACATTTAAAACACTACCTGATGGAGAATCCGCCAGGGCTCTATCAATTACTGATGACAGACTTGTAGTCAGGTTATCTTGACTGCAGGTATCAGCCCTCAGGTTCTCCTGAACAATCACATCAACCGCTGCATCCAGTTCATGCCTGTCCTCCAAACTATCTACCACACCCTCTGGAACAGATGTAGATGGTAGGGGGGCACTACTCAAAAATAAGAAAAAAAACCCCAGAATTATTAACAAATAATTAACACACCTCCAGTAGATATAATATATCATACAAACCTGATATCCTGGGTAACTTCAACTGTATTGTTGGATTTCTTCAGACTGGATACCGCCTGTCTTAGTTGATCCTCTAGTTCACGCTTTCCCTTCAACCAAGCTACCCGGGACTTGAGTCCTTTTCGACTGAGAGATCCTGGTGCCTCCTTATCCAAATGGTCATGTTTTTTTTTGGTGTTTTTACATTAAAAAATTAGAACCGTGGAAAACACAGGGGGAAAAGAAAGACAGATTTAAAGCCACTGTGATTGAACAATGGTAAAACCTGTATATTGCTATGTTAATCAGTGGCGGCTGGTGCCAAAAATTTTAAGGAGGGCGCAGCTTTGGAGGAAACAAACCAAAGAAGCACTCCATGCTACAGTGAAAAGAAACTAAAGACAAAACATAATCACAATACAACCTACTTTGAACAATGCACTATTTGAACAGAAATTTTGCCCTCCTTTCCTTCTGGGCTGCAAATATCTCAGTGACCCTCTGACTGAAGTCCATCATATCCGTCACCAGTCTCTCTTCCATTGACAGCATGGCCAGTGCGTTCAGCCTGTCCTGGTTCATGGTGTTTCTGAGGAAAGTTCTGAGAAGCACCTCAGCTTCTGCAGTGGTCATGGGTGTGTGATGATGAGGATCTTTAGGAGAGTGACAGTCTCTGAAAATACCTCTCCAAGATTATTTTCCATCAACAACTGGATAAGGTCCACAGCACCACAGCAGGCCCTGAACTCCTCCTTGCTGTACATAAGGCTGAGCTCTGTCTTCAGCTTTAGTTGAGCACTGGGTCGGCCTTCAAGGTGCTGCTGAGGGAACCTTCAGGAAACATGGTGTGGTACTGTGTGAATCTGTCATTAAGAAATACATAGAAAAGCACATTTATTACCAAAAGTTAACATCAGTATTTACTGAAAAGAATCAATAAAACAGCCAAAGTTTAACCTGCTCCCAGAAAATAAAGCTGTAATTTATGTAATTTTCACCATTTTAAGAACATTTATTGTGTCACCTGAACAGTGTCTTATTTTATACATGATGTCTCATGGCTCAAGATTGTAAACACAAACAGAATCTTATGTACCATTAAACGGATGCTTTAAAACTAAAGGTAAAACTATGTGATACAGTTTTTGGTATAGACTAACTGTAAAAAGTATAAACAAAACAATACAAAACAAAACAAATAAGAAAAAAAATCAGATACAAGCATGCAACACAAGAGGGTTTTCAGCAAAACTACGTCAAATTTTAAACAGTCAAAAAATAAACTTCACATTACAGGAGTCTGTTTCCATCTGCTGGAGCTTTTGAATACTTTTACATTGTACCATTGTGTGCAGTATTCAGTCAGAAAAAACACCAACAGAATGTATAATTTTTGTATCCAAATAGAACTTTTTATTATAGCAACTAAACATATGGTATACAATTATATATAATGACAATACTATATATATTTATATTGATATTTATTATTTTTTATCACATGTTTAGATGCCATAACAAAACTACAACATTTAAAGACAAGATATACATTTTGTTTGTCTGTTTTCATTGATTTTATACTGTGCACAATGGTACAAGCTGGAAAGGTACAAGTTAAGTGTCAAATCTAAAAGCTCCAGTAGATTAAAAAATAATTCTGTAATGGACATACACCTAAGAGGTAAAGAATTTGTGTTGTTTACACTTTGGGGGCCAATAAAACCCCACTGTTTTCACCAGTAAACTGCAACACATAACTTGATAGCATTATCAATTCTTCTTTTTGTAATTTTTCAAAGGTTTTCACACAATGTAACAGAAATATTTAATGAGCAGTGCAATAAACCTCTGCAATAATCTGCATGCATTTGTGTATTACAATTTCTCCTATCTTGTTCCTGCTTTGCCATGATTTTTAAAAATATATTTTTATAGGTCCCTTTATATAATATTTTCATCAAAATAATGTATCAAATTTGTCAATTAAATTTAAAATGAACTTCTGGTAGGGTAAAAACAAACTTACCCACCCAATAAAAGCCCCAATTCCTCCTAAAAGTATGTTGTTTTTGTAAAAATATGCAAGAATTAAAAACTATATAGATTTTTTAGAACTTAAGTCTGCAAAAGGATAATGTTCTACTGAACAAAGCATTTATATCCTCTTGGCAAACTCATTTTGTGGCTCCTGATCTATTGTTTAGTGCCATGTGTGACATAAAAAGCAAAACTTTGCCCCTTGAATTATGTTATGTCTACTAGGAAAGACACATCCTAATCTAATCTTCAGTGCAGCATAGCCTCTTACTGATTTTCTTCTCCAATGCAATCTCACCTCTTCTGCGATCCTCTGATGGATCTCTGGATGACGCCTCCTTGGTGCATGGGAGCATTGGTCGGACGCGTGAGGATACGTGAGATACTTGCGCATGAGTAAATCATATCTGCTGCGGTGACGTGTCGATATGATTGACAGCGCTCGTTGTCCAGTCACATGAGGAAAAGAAAACACCAAAACAATAATAATTCGCTGCCAGTCCAAGTGGGAGTGTCCGAGGCGCACCGGTCTGCGCCCCGGGGGCAAAGTTGAAGCGGCCAATCCCTAAGACGCCTCAGGTCACATGCTGAGCAAAAGTTGAAGGACTTGCATAGACACCCATTAGGCCAGCGCCCCTCTGTACGTAAACTATGTATTCACAACACAGTTACTACGTAAAAACATTGTGAAACCCCTTTTATTGAATGGTGACAGGTGCTGCTGACAGACTATTACTATGTGGTAAAAATAAATGTTTTTATCCGTTATTTTTTATAATTTAAAGACAAATTATGTTGTGTTTAAGTAGACTTTCTCTGTTGAATTTTGGAGGGGGCGGCGCCCCAGCGCCCCCTGTTGACAAGCCGCCACTGGTCTTAACTGGTCTAGCCTCTGGGACCCTTCACCTCCTAAATGAAAAACTGTGACCCAATTTTCTGAACATTTTCAACCATTCAATTATTGTCTGAAAAATATTGGTGAATTTAGCTGGAACATATGTGACTGAAGAGAGAGTCAGGACTAAAACAAACATGTTTATAAAGGGCGTCATTACAAAACAGGAGATGCTTGCTTATATTTTTACTCCAATTTGACTTGACAAAATTTGTTGTTGTGTACTCAGAGATCTTGAGAAATAAGTATATCATTTAAGAAAAACAGCTTTGTTATGCAGAGATGATGACAAAAGTATGAAAGGATCTCTTGAGAAAAACCACAGTACACTTTCAAAACAGAGTAAAATGAAATGTTGATGTATCTGCTTTGGACTTCTGCATATTGTAGACATTTTGACTTTTTATTCCAGGCACACATTCCTCAGTCCTGATCCTGTGAAGCAGATTTTTGACCCACTTTTGAGTTTAAACCCATGCATTGAGATCCATTACCCTCTACAGCTATTTGAAACTTAACTCTAAATTTATATTTTCTTAAACAAATGAATGTAGCTTTTATTTACTTTTTCATTTGGCCTTTGTGTCTGGTATTCCTTTTTTTTTTTTTTGAAAACTTTATTTATGTTTTCAGAACATCACACAATACAAAATTATGCCGAACAGCGGTGTGCAAAACACAGGGAAATAAAAGTGCCCCCCCCCCCAAAAAAAACAGCTGCAGTTAACACAAAATATTAATACATTTTATTCAATAAAGGATGCCCAAGTCTTATGGTATCTAGTTTGAGAGCCTTATAGGCTATATCTTAAGTTCTCCATCTGCAAGCACAACATCACTTCTCTCACCCACTGAATGAAAGAAGGAGGCTGTTTACCTTTCCATTTCACAAGTATCAATCTTCTGGCCAAAAGAGACAAGAAAGCAACTGCATTTGACTGATATGAAGTTATACCATGCTGATTTGGAAGAACGCCGAATACAGCTGTTACTGGGCTTCAAAGATTGAATTCCAAAGCTTGCTGAGGGCACTGCAGGACCAGAACATATGGCTCATAGTGGCGGGAGATTGTCTGCACCTCGGGCAGCCATCATCAGAAGTTTTATATATACTTGCCAGGTTAGCTTTAGTTAGATAAGAGCGATGAAAGACCTTCATCTGCATTAGACAATGCCGAATGCAAATAGATGTTGAATGAATACAGAGGATACTGAAGTCCCATACATCATCTGAGATCTGTCAGTTTAGATCAACTTCCCAAACATCTTTAAGCTTAGCCAAAGATTCAGGTCTTATATGATGTAATAGATTATATATTTGGGAGATTTTCCCTCTGGCAGTGGGTCGAAAGTGCAGACAATCTTCAAGAGGACAAGAAGGTGGAAGGGTTGGATAAGTACTGAAGTGCTTGGCTACAAAGCTGCATACCTGTAGGTGCCTGAAAAAATGAAATTTGGGAATATCAAAATCTTTAGTTAGCATTTCAAATGACACAAATGACCCATTAACAAACAAATCAGAAAAGAATACAATACCGTTATTATTATACCAAGTTCTAAAATCTGAATCACTCAGAGCTGGAAGAAAGAATGGATTGGCTGTAATAGGGGAACACTTAAGAAACTATTTGAAACCAAAGTTTCAGCGACATTGAAACCAAATGTTAAGAGAATTCTTAACCACAGGATTTTTAAAACTCAGGTTATTAGTAATTGGTAAAGCCGAGCACATAATTGCAATAGGGGATGCAGGGAGGTTGGAGTGTAGTTCCATAGTGGACCGGAGTGGGCCAGGGCCTTTTTTAAACACCCGAATCCAGGTAGAAAGTTTCACAATATTTGCGGACCAATAGTAATACATAAAATTGGGTAGGGCTAGTCCCCCCTCAGCTTTTGAACACTGCAAAAGGGATTTACGAATTCTTGGGACTTTCTTATTCCATATGAAGTAGGAAACCATTTTATCTAGTTTATTGAAAAATGTTTTGGTAATAGAAAGGGGTATCATCTGGAATAAATACATGAATCTGGGCAAAACAACCATTTTAATGGTGCTAACACGCCCAGCAAGGGAGGTGGGTAATACTGACCAGCATGCCAGGTCTGACTTGGTTTTGTTGAGAAGGGGAGCAAAATTTTGTTTGAAAAGATCTTTAAAAGTATTGGAAACCTGAACACCCAAATAAGTAAATGAGAGCTCGACTCTGAGTGGGAAGTTTGAGTAGTCAAAGTATTTAGCCAATTGGTTGATGGGGAAAAAGTATACTTTTACCAAGATTCAGTCTATATCCAGATAAACGTCCAAAGGATTCAAGGAGTTCCAGAACTCTGGGAATAGATGTCTCCGGGTCCCTAATATATAAAAGGAGATCGTCTGCGTACAGTGATAATATGTGAGTGGTATTCCCCCAGTTGATCCCTTTGATCTGCTCTCAGTGCTACTGCTAGAGGTTCGATTGCAAGGTCGAACAACAGAGGACTTAAAGGGCAGCCCTGACGAGTGCCCCTATGTACTGAGAAATAATCTAAAGTAGTATTATTCGTGCGAACAGAAGACACTGGAGATGAATATAACATTTTGATCCATGATGTGAAGTACGAGCCAAAGCCAAACTTATTCAGAACAGAAAACAAATAAGGCCACTCCACGCAATCAGAAGCTTTCTCTGCGTCGAGTGAAGCAATTAATTTGGGATGAATGGTAGAGTGGTCAGAGTATAAAACATTAAACAGGCGACGCGTGTTAAAATATGATTGGCAGTTGACTATGAAACCCGTTTGGTCCTCATGAATAATGACCGGTGCTACTTTTTGGAGGCGAAGTGCAAGAACCTTTGTGAGGATCTTATAATCTGTATTAAGCAAACTGATGGGCCGGTAAGATCTGCATTTTTGAGGATTTCTGTCTTTTTTTAATAATACAGAAATTGTAGCTTGAGACATGGTTTGTGGCAGTTTAGCAGTTGCGTGAGTTTCCGAGAAAACCTCACACAACACAGGGGCTAGCTTGTCAGCGAATGCCTTGTAGAAATCGCTCATAAAACCGTCCGGACCGGGTGCTTTGCCGTTTTGAAGAGCTTGGATTGCCTGTAGTATTTCACCTGTAGTAATGGGTCTTTCAAGTGTCTCCCGCTGGTGTGGGTCTAACGTTGGAGTGTTTAACTTATCTAGAAAACAGTTTATGTCAGTAGATGTACAAGTATTACGGGAGGCATAGAGGTAGTATTCCTTATTTTATAGCTGCAGAAAGTTCAAGTGGTTACTTAAATAACATTGCCTAAAGAAGCATCCACAGCTTTGAACAAATTCTCAAAACAAGTGTTTTTTGCATTGTGTTAATCAATTTTAAAGTAAATTAAAATTATGGATATTATGGGACTGAATCTACACAGAAAAGGTTGAAGAATTGTTTATTCAACTTTATCATAAATAACAGATGAAATAGACACATTGGCCACTTTTACTTTACTGGCTGTTTGTCATGGCTGTACAGAGGTGGTTTCATAAACATTAGAATTTACACAAAAAATGTTTACTGAACTGGCATACAGGCACAACAACTGCGGGCAGAAAAATGAAGACAGGAAGGTAGAGGATGAGATCTTTTATTAATAAAATCCCTGACTATGAATTCTTTAAAGTCATTAAAACAGCGAACAGACTCATCATTCAAAACTTGCTTTTTTAGAAAGTTTAGAGGAGACTAAGCAAAAAGAGTCCCATCAATATTAACTAAATAACTGTTTTGTCACATCACTGAATAAACAGATTGAGCTTTAATTTTGAAGTCTTGTGGTACCTTATTGAGTTTAATGCGGTTATTACTACTTATCTAATGTAATTTTCAGAAATGGGCCAGGGACTAGATGTTTAGGTTTTGATGGGGATCCAAATCCTGATGCAGATCAAGGGATGTTTTACATGATTTGTAATCAATGCAAGATTGGAAATTTTTCCACACATTTAATAACAACTCAAAAAGTTCTCAACAGATTCAGATGACATTTTCAGGGAATGTTGATCATGGCACAAAGGACTAGTTATTAGATTTCGTCGGTGATCTGAGTCTGAATTTGTATTTTTATCTATTTTTCTTAAGGATTTGTTATCGGTGCGAGATAGGTCAGTTTTCCACATTCATGACAACAACTCACCGACAGTGTTGGAAATGCTTTTGTGGAGGTTTTGTGCCTTCAGCACACTTGTAGTTTTGAGTTTGTGTTACTGGATATTGCAAAGATTCTTGACTGTTGTTCACCTAGTGTCAAAACTGTTTTAGATTAGTTTTCTGCAAGGGGAATATTGAAAAGTAATACAGAACTGCAGTTAATAGTTTCTTTCAATAATAAATAAGTAATGGGTAATATGGTTAATAAGTAATTAGGTTCTTACGGAGTAGGAAGTAAAAGATAATTAATTGCAAATCGAGCAACTTGCCCAATACTGCTTACGTTTCAGCACTGGGCTCTTTTCTGGGCAGGCTTGAAGCTATGTACCAGTTAAAACACAAATGCTTTTTTTCTGTCTCCAGTGTGAATTACACTCACGTTACTTTAGTAACTCAAAAATTAAACTGTTTGGTTGACCATTCACCAGAAACAGGAGTGCATGTATTTTGTGTGCTTAGGCACGATGCAGGAAAGCAGGTGAGGCTCTGTAAGTGAGGGGTGGGTATGGTTCATTCTCCACACATTACACAACAAGCGCAGCCCTGCATGCGCCACTGTAATCATTCCATGCCAAATATCTTGATTTTGTGAGGTGGGAGGCCAAAATTCTGATCATGATTGAGCTCACTTTATCGCCCAGCACTAATGAAAATCTTTGCGGCATAAATCTAAAGAAAGGCCAATACTCACTTTGTCAGACACCTATGCCACTGAAGAAGTTTCAAGCACTGAAAACAGTGTTAAAGGGACATTTGATTTTTTTTATTTAGGTTCTTGTTTGCCTTCATATAGTGGCATCAGTTTAAGTTTCAGTCTTTTTCATACACAGATAAAAACTTCTCACAGTAGCTTTAATTCACAAACTGAACGTTGTGTGCGGACATGATCCCATGTTTGTAGCAGAATTTTGTTGTTTGCAGGATTATATTCTGTGACCCCAAAGCTCATTCCATTAGAGATTAATCAAATGCAGAATGATGCTGCATAATACCCAACTGTGCAATGAAAACACTGAGTCACATGTTCCCTGGAGGCCGCGGTTTGTTACCTTCACATAAAAGCTTCAGGGCCAAACAACCAACACTGCTTAGAGACTCATATTTTTAAACACAGCTCTGACTGCAGTAAACATTTAAAGTAAAAGTGTCCTGTATTTTCTGTCCTGCTCAGGTTGCATCCTCTCTGGGCTCTGAGGGTAAAAACTGGGACGACTATATCCTGGTGTCCCAGGACGGAGACCTGCAGTCAACAGAGGAGGGAGTTAGAGAGTCAGGCGGAAGAGGAGCTGTGAGTGAGCGCACCCCTCCGATTGGGCTAGGTCGTGGCATGGTGCGACTTGAGCCCGAGGGTGCTGCTGGGACCTTCCACGACCCCCTCATGGCGGGACCCAACTCTGGCTCCTCCAGTCCAGATGAGGGCTCCACCCACAGCAAGGACTCTGACTTCACCATTGTGAACCCAAATGATCTCTGAGCTGGAAAATCACACCTCCACATTCTCTTTTCCTCCTCTTTTACCCCGGTTAGAGGATGTGATCTGAAAACTGATTCAGGATGAGAGGGTGGGGTCTCCAGATGTGAGTGGAGCTAAAGAAATTGCACATATGGACTGTGACACCTATAATCTGTCTCTTTAACCATCATCTGTCTGAGCTGATGCTGTATGCTTTCTCATTTAATGCCTGTGTCTTCATCATGTCCTCATATTTAACTGTAGCACCCTGATCCACAGAGAGGGGGCGCCGTTGAACTCTTAACTCTCCTCACTACATCATTACTCAGAAAAGTTGGACCTCAAAGAGCATTTCTTCACACAGGAGGACCCCCCCCTCCTGAGCTTACTGTACTGTCAGGAGTGCAACGCTCTGCTTGCTCTGAATGTGAAGACTTTCCTGTATGTCTGCCTGTCTCACGTCTGTGTGTCTGCGTCCTTCCAGAGGACACTTTCTGCTCGAAGGAAAAGCCTCTCCCCCTCCTGAACCAGTGCCTCTGACTATTATCCTCCTCAACCAAACAAAACCTGACTCTGTGATCTTATTCTTTTAGTCTGTTTCTTTTTTATTTTAAGAGATTTTAACCCTTAGACCTTATAGTTTCCTGGGTACAAACAGGATAGGTCTGTTTTTTTGTCTTGTTTTGTTTTTAAATTGATTCTATCATGGACTTTTTAATGTCATAATTTACCTTTGTTTCATTTTTAACAAAGTTGATCTGGTGTCCTGTGGAAACCATGTTAAGCAGCACACATGAAGAATGTCCCTCTAGCTGCCCATTCAGCATAATTAACTCAAGACCAATAAAACTGCATAGCTCTTGCTATACACTGAAGTTCTTGTGTCTGTGTGGGGGTGCTGGGTTTGTTTGTAGGACAGTGAGGATAACTTTTATTTGTATTTATGTAAATACAAGTTCAGTTAGTACAGCACTGTTTATTTCAATATAGTAATTGACAGAAAACACTGGACCAGGTGACTTTTTGCTATTAGCTGTGCCAGAGCGTTAACATTATCCAACATGATGGGGTTATATTTATTTCACTTCATTTAGTTTTCTAAGGCCAAAGTAAATAAAAAAAAAATCAGACCTATGATCCCACAATAATGAAAGCACTTCTGATAAGAAGGAATTTCTTGCTCCACCTCTGACTTGTTTTGACTACTAAGTTACTATGAAACTACAACATGGCAGTTGGACTTAGAAGCACCTACAATATGTATAACGTCTTGTTGTGCCCTCTTGTTTGAGCTTCCTCTTAAACAACCTTCTTAAGTTGGTCCTCATGGCTGTGACATAGTGTGTGGATTATTGATCATTGAAAAAACAATCAGAAATGCTTGCCATCAGGTCCCCAGCCATCTTTGTAGTCCTTGTTAGCAGTTAGTTAGCAATCGTTGTTTTCCACACAACTGATTTAAGATTAAAAAAACAGGCAACATGAGGTCCATTATATTATTTCCCATTAAATATTAAAAATCTTGTGTGTGTTCACCACAAACCTTATTTCAGGCACTTATACGAAACTGGTATTCTTAATTCCACTTACTCTGGAGGGTTGAGAACAAGGAAGTGCTGAACGCTAACTCACTTCTGCTTTTTTGGACTCACTCCTGCTCCACTCTATGCTACCAAACACTCGTATCAAAACATTTTAAGTGGCAAATGATAAAATTAGTTATGTCTAAGTTTTTCTGTAGGTGAGATTTTTAGTGGCATAGGAATAACACACAACCAGCTGAACATTTTATAAGGCACCCTGAAAAAAAGCAACTCTAGGGTGAAGCTTTCTCAATCGTAAAACTAGCACAAATTCTGCTAATGTTAGCACTGTGAGCATTTGTACACCAGAAGGTACCGGCCAGCTCATTCATTATGAGGTCCAGGAGTGATCAAAGAGTGAAAATGTCCCCATAAATGGTTGTTTTTCTTTCCTCATAGACTCAGACATTTCTTCCAAACAACTGATTACATCCTCAGTGTGTGCTGCTCCAGCTTCTCCAGATGACATTGTTTTACTGTGGCTGATGAGTTAAAAGAGCATGTGACTCATGCTTAGCCTTGTGTGCTGCAGGGGTAGGGTTAGACTTGATGCTTTGGCCTGCTTTCCTCCTTTCCTCTCATACTTGCTCCTTCAGTCACTGTGGAAAAGGGTGCCGTATATGGAAAAGCAGCAAATCCTGAACTTTGTGCATGTGTATTAGTCTGGCCAGCATATATAGGGCTGTGCATGTCAGATGTTCCAAAATATCAGTACGTACAATGAGACAAAAATCCAATGTGTCTGCTGATGAAGGTGTCGTGATATGGCTGAAAGAGGAATGAGCCTCGTGTATTGACAAGTTATTGACTGAAGGTTAAGCTACAGAAAAAGACACAGGTGCAAATCAGTTCAATCAGCAGCCATGTTTTTCAGCACTAATCAGCCCTAAACGCATCAATAGAGCTGAATGGACACCTTGATGTTCTCTTTTGTGCAGCACTGATGGTCTGCTTCTCTTTTACAGTAGATTAACGTCCATGGATGTCATTTACACTGCACCGAGCATGCTCCATGTCTCTGTATAAATGAATAAGTGAGTGAATGAATATCAAAGTAAGACTGCAGGAGATTTAAAAAAAACACAAACATGAATATCGTTCATTTAAAAACTAATTTATTTCCATCCTGACCAATCACAGGGCTGAACAGGTCGAGCCTCATCTACTGCACCTCGATCTGGAATGTTTTCACTCAGGATCAATAACTTATGTAAAATAATTTTCACAGCAAAAAGGATAGAATAACTTATTAAAATACTGTACTGTGTTTTACACACAAAGAAGCACTTTGAACTGAATTTTTGTTCCCATTAACAGGTCCAGAGTTGGCTGATCAAAATGGCAGCAGTGGTGGTTTAAATAGCACAGGAGGTTCAGAGAAATATAAAAATATATAATACTGTATGTGAGGCAACAATATTCAGAGGGTAGGATGAAGAAGACAAAAGGAGCTCGAGGTGATCAGATGAAGAGCAGCGATCAAGGACACAAAAATGCTAAATGGAAAATTAGCATAAAGGGGCAGCACAGGTCAAAGAGATTCACTGCTAAAAGTCCTAAAATAGCCATAACTTCCTGTTTTTCTACTATTTTATTTTCAAGAAAGTGCATATCCTTCAAAGATACCCTCACTGACACCTCGTTTCAACTTGGGTATGACACTGTGTCAGAAGATGTGTAATGATTGAAGCTCCACAGGATCCCAACAAAAGACAATGCATTTCCACTTGATTTAATAGAGACTGCATGGAGCCCAATTTCTGCTATTAAGTAAATTAAAGTATGCTTTATTATGTTTAGTGAAACAATACATACAAACAATTATGAACTGGTGATTGAGTGGTGTGTTGTTATGTATATTAAACTCTTTAAAATGTTTAAGCCTTTTAACTTTCACATATTAATTTACTACTGTGGAGATGATCTTCCTTTACTTTATACTAGACTGATAAATCTTACTGAATGTCATATCGAACTTATGAAAATGACATTCAGTAAGCTAAACTGATCAACACAATCCGATAGTCTTTGATATTATAGGAGTGGAAATAGTACAAAAATATTGTACTCAAGTAAAAGTACAGTTTCTAAATTCTTACTTAAGTACAACTACGGTAGCACTAAATGAATCGAATGTGTACTTAACTGAAATACTAATTTGCATATATTTTTCTATGATGTGTAAAAGCAGGAGTGTGATGAGTCAACCAGTTAATTATTTCAGGAAATAACAGCATCATATATACTAACATTTGAGTCTGATAATAATTTAACTAAGTGTGTTTACAAGCACACATAATCAGGTTACAGGGAATAATCAGGTAATGGTAATAGTATGATTTTAAGTGTTTACACGCACTTTAGTAATCATATATTTGAAAAAGGCATGTTTACATGATTATTTCAAAGGTCTGATTTCTTTTAATAAGTACATGATAAACCCCTCTTGTAAACCCCACCTCGGCCCTCTTCATGGACACTCTTAAATCTAGCAGATAAATTCAAATTTGTTTGTGCCAGTGAAGTGGAAAAAATGTCATTCTTTAAGATTCAGAAAAACCATGTGGCACCCACAAGTGTTAAAGAAAACAGGGATAATACCATAGGCCAGGAGTCGAAAGAGCTGTTTTTCCCCCAAGCAGCCTGCTTCAGTTCGACTTGGTACAGTGCATAATTCTGTTGTTTCCACTGTCAAATAAGGAGAAAAGGTGCCCAAATAACCAACCATTCCACTTTTCAGAGGGGTGCCAAGCATACAAAGCTGACCCTAAAGGAGCTAAAAGTGCTGCAATTAGTTGATTGGTCACAAAAATCATCAGTTCCCATGCAAGGGCAGCTAAAACCAAAAAACATGCCCCATCATGTTCTAATAAGCTGTGGATTTAGAGCATTTGTTTACTGCTGTTTACAGCTAGATGGACCATCAATGTATTTCTTTTGTGTTGTCTAAATTAAACTCTCTGCAAAAAAACATGTTTTAAAGAGAAGTTCATAGTGTTGTTAATTGTTTTTCATTTAACAAAGAAATGCAGTCCAGATCTGATAAAACTGCTACTGAAGCTGTTAGCATCTATGCTAATCTCTATAAAAGCAGTCACGTCCTGCTGTTGTCTTGCTTCCTATTCCTGCTCTGAAGGATGCTGATTGGGCCGTGCAATTTTGGGCCACTCGTGATCATTGTAGATTAGACATTGAATCAGGCTGATCCAGCTGCACTGCAAGGTTAACGGCTAGCAGTAGAAACGCAAACAAGATCAAGGTCAAGAGCTAGAAAACCATAAACTGTACTCAATTAAACCAGATGGAAACAAGGCTAAAGTAATAATAAGTAAAAGCACTCATTATCTTTTGTTAAATTATCGCAATCAAAATTGTCATCACACTATCATACAATGTTATCGAACTTAATGGATTTTCCATATGGTGCAGGCATTTGTAAGATACTGCTTACAGAAATTAAAGGCAAGGGAAATAATGATTATAAAACTATTTCAAACAAAATCAATAAAATTTAAGCACAAAAATAACCTAAATTCCAGTAATTAAAGAAAAAGTAATCCAGTTATTTTTATCTATACTTCAGCTGAATGACGAGACTGTCTATAGTGCTGTAAAGATTAATCAAATGAGTCTTTCTAATCAACACTTCACGTTATTGAAAAAAAATTGCCTCTTAGATGTTTAGCTAAGCTAGCACAATGTCATATAATATTTCCAAAATCATCCTCAAAAGTCCAATATTTTCATTGTACTCTGGTGTATTTTGGATGAAAATATGATGAGGGAGGGTTTGCAGGCACATCGGTCATTATGGAGATTCCCATAAAGATGAATGGACTTCTGGTTGATTTGCCAACATAAACATACATAAGTAGAAACGAGGTGTCACTCCTGATTTCATTTCCTCACTTGTATTGCTAAATTCTCACTAATGTGGAGGTGGCAGGTTTTTTTTTAAGTTTTTCAAAAGGCTTTAAAGAGCTGAAGTTGTCCCACTCCGTGCTGGTAAACTGACACATCTTCCTCACTTTTTTGACAAATTGCACATACGAAGAAGTGAACAGACCTACGTGTTATTTACAGTTAAATACAGTACAAACTGAACCTTGGCTTTGTTACATACATCCCTCAGTGTCTGCTCTGACTCCTGCAGCTCACAGTAACAATGACTGCATCTTGACAAACTTCTACATTCATCCTTTCTTCTGTTTTTCTGTCTTTAAATCTTACGTTCTCTCACAGTTTCAGAAAAGCTTTCCACTAGGGTCGGGCAAGGACGTTGAGGACAGGAGAAGGGTTGGTCAGAGCAGCTACAATGGCAGTTTGGTCCTTGATCAGGTCTTGGTTGTTTCCTTACTATGCAGATGGTCCTCGAGAACTCACTGTGTTGGGTTTGTCCTCCAGTCCTCGGCGTGTTTGCGAGCGCACTCGTCTCACTCCGGTGCTCTCCTTGGTGAGGTTTCCTGTCAGAGCAGCATCGTGGACCTGCTTCATGTTCTCCTGAACCTCAGCTTTGGCGTGCTTCAGCAGGTCAGCCTGGCCCTGATGGCGGGAAAGCAGCAAAGACGTGAGGGAGTAAAAGTGAAAGAGAGTAAATCTAAGAGCAGCTAGCTTGAGGCTAAAGCATGCTCTGTTGGTCCATCCTCAAGGATGTCAGGGTTTTTGTGTGTGTGTGAGTGTGTGTGTTGTTGACCTTCAGGATGGTGATGTTCCAGCTGAAACTCTCCAGAGCTCGGCTGACCTTGCGACCTTTAAGCCCCTCCTTTGCCGCCAGACTCTGCAACTTCTCATGAAACTCCATGGCTACAGGAGAAAACACACACAAACACAAAAAACAGATTAAAGGATAATTCTGTGTAAATCACTTTTAAAATTTAAATTTAAAACTTTATGTCAGTGTATAAGGTGCCATCCACAAACTAAAAGATAAGAAAACTGTCTTGTCCCAGCAGCCATCAGGACAATCGATAACTTGTAGCATTAAGCTGCCATAATGTAGGAGGAACACAGCACGATTATTTACAGACCATTATTTATTACCTCTGCCAAGGAGGTTATGTTTTCGCCAGGGTATGTTTGTTTGTTAGCAAGATTACACAAAAACTACTGGACGGATTTTGCTGAAATTTTCAGGAGATGTTGGTAATGGCCCAACTTAAAAATGATTAGATTTTGGTGTTGATCCAAATAACCGTCAATAGCAATCGATCGTTTTTCGCTCAATAACTGGCAACTAATAATGATATCAACATGATTCCAAGTGCTACATGTGGGTTTTCAGGGTCAAGAAATCATATTATGATGGTAACTTTTTTGTGGAAGCATTGCTCATAGACATAACAGCAATATGTGAGCTACCCTGGTGGAGGACTGCAAATGTAGATGAAGCTAAATCAGTGCAAAGACCATCAACAATCGTTTAATCTTGCTGAGGCTTCTGCTAGACTGCAGTTTATCTTGGTTTACATTGAAAGACTTTTGCTGCAGCTCTCAGAATCTATTTCTAACTTTTAAAATGAGTTCATGTTTATCTGACTGAGGGTACACTCACTGTGTTGCATCCTGATATTAAATCGAATTGAATTGGAATCTTATTGATTGTACAAAAATCAAATCATAAGACTAGTGAAGATGCTTAGCTCTTGTTGTCACTTTATTATGTTTTGTCTGATCCTGTCCTTTATATATTTATTGTGTGTGCAAAGGGATGATAACCTGCTCACTGCAAAACAAATTTATTTAAGTGTACAAATGAAGTTACCTTCCTTCAGCGATTTGAGGAATTTGACTTTTGGTCTTAACACAATGGACAAAAGAATTCATGTTGCACAATGAGTATCATGCGATAGAAAAATTGTCTGTATATTATTGAAAAAGGCTATAATCGTAAAGCCATTATGATGCATTTTGGACAATCAATCTCTTAGTTTAATTTATTTGATTCAAATTAAGACAATTAAAACGTTGATTTCATTAGATTCTTCTAAATTTAGTAAGTATTTCAAATTTGTTTAAACTA
Source organism: Cetoscarus ocellatus (assembly GCA_037902135.1). Classification (NCBI taxonomy): domain Eukaryota; kingdom Metazoa; phylum Chordata; class Actinopteri; order Labriformes; family Labridae; genus Cetoscarus; species Cetoscarus ocellatus. The sequence goes on from JBAMNC010000090.1 coordinate 852,214, forward strand.
GGGAAAAAAACTGAAGATTGAAAATTACCAAAAACTTCCAACAATCATTCCATAACTTTCATCTACTTTTCCTCCAGAATTTTAAAATGTATTAAATATTCTCCTCTCTCTACATTGTACTTATGTCTGTTTTCCTTTTGACCTGATAATGAGAGGACTCATCCCTTTTCTTTGCTGCTTATGTGAAGCTGAACTCTGCACTATGGATTTTGAAAAGGCTCTATAACTAAATATTATCATAAACAGATTCAGAGGACAGGCTTATCTTCCCCTTGAGAGACGGAAAAATGTCAGCAAACAAAAATAACAAATGTGAGTGTGTATGTGAAAGTGTGTGAGAGAGAGAGAGAGAGAGAGGAGAATGTTAAGTACTGCCATGTGAAAAAGGCTCTTCTATCTACCATTTTTCCATCATAATTCACCTCATTTCAACAGTTGTTGTTGAAATGTATTCTATAATACACTTTATCTTAGGTAATTTCCTTGCGACCCCCTAATACTTTATTTGCGCAACGTCTGAGTGTGCTCATGTCCGAACACTGCAGTGAACTATCACTGAGGCAAGTGGGGAGGGCTGATGACATCATTCTGTGCGACCGGTGTGAACCAGGACAACAAAGACTTGACAGGACGGATAAAAACAACCACTGCAGAGGAGGAAGTTTATCTGAGTGTAAGGAGAGTAACACAAACTCATATGTGTGTCTGAACATTCGAAGTGCTGTTTCTACTAAACATCAAGATTCTGTCGTATATCTGTTCTAAATCACCACCGGGTTGCTCGTGCATCCAAAGAGCTGCTGTTGAATACGGAGATGAGACTCTCAAGCTTCTTTCCCAGGTGTTATCATTGTGAAACTGCTTCATATTCACTTCAGTGTGCAGCTGATGCTGCTGATACACTTTTTAACATGTAACAGTTAGCAGTGGGGGAAAAAAATCGATTCAGCATAGTATCACAATATTTTACGTGATGATATTATATTGATTCAACACAGCAAAATATCGACATTATATTGGCCTATATTGCAAATATGAAATGTAGTCTGTGGTACTTGTAAATAAAACTTAATCCATTCCTCTACCTGTCCACTGGATGGTGCTGCTGCGCATTTTGACAAGTGAGGTCGGAGGTGAGAGTCAGCATGCAGATCAGGAGATAATTAGTACACCAAAGATGGCGGGTCAGGAGAGGGACTCCTGCCGGAACCGGCCGCATACTGCGGAGCACTTTGCTCCCTCTCAGAGCACTTCCACAGCCGGCACTCCAGTCCGGCAGCAGCGCGTGCCTGGAGCAGCAGTGTGCTCCGCTACGCTTGAGATACGCTGCAGGTCTATCTTCAGCGCCACCGCTGGCAATCCTCATAAATTCACTGTCGTTCAGAAAGCTCCAGAAAGGGAAGTCAAACGTTTGGAGTATCTGGTACTTTCAAAATAAAGCACAATGCAAGGACTCACGAATGTAAATTTCCTCAACAGTTGGTCAGAGGGTCCAAGAGGCAACATGACACCATGGACGAAGAAAAGTTAATCATGGAGGTGGAGAAATATAACACTATATATATGACACCAAACATCCTTTCTAAAAGGATATAGGCAGATGGAAGTGATACAGCTCACAGAGCTTTATGGTTGGGACCAGCAAAGCGACCTTGGAGAAGCGAAGTGATGTGCAGTTTATTTCTTTTCTCAGTTTATAACATGTTTCCTTATTGTGTGATATCGCAATTGTAATATATTATAAATAATCTAAAATATACAAACTGCAAAATATCAATATATTGTATTGCCATACTGGCAAATCACAAGATCGCAATAATATCAAATCGTGGCTCAAGTATCTTGATAGCATCGTATCATGGGGTAACTGGTGATTCCCACCCCTAGTAACAGTTAAGTCAGAATATAAATTGTTCATCCACACTTATCTTATGAGCACTGACTGACATGTAAATTTGATGTTTTGTGCTGCCTGTCGGTGACCCCACCACCCCCTTCCACCACCAATCCCCCGTCCAGTAGAGATTTCTCCTGGCTGAGAGGTGCAAGAGTGAACAACTATGTCAGTGGCGGAGGCAGGGTGAAAAGGGCTCGTCTGACCACTAGAGGCTGGTCCAATGTGAGTGTCAGTGAAGCCTCTGTAGTGGATGAACACACACAGAGGAAAAAAAACCTGCGTTTTAAAAGACTGAGCTGGAGGAGCTGACAGACAGGATCTATAGCAGGCATCACCAAGTGGCGGACCTCGGTCCGGATCCGGACTGAGTGATGGTTCTGTCCGGACCCGTGACCAATCTCTGATAAATTCACAGGAATAGATTTTAATTGAGCATTTTTTTCCGACAGTCGCGGATATACAGCGGGCATGCCCGCCAATGGGGGGGACAAACGGTTATGTTGTCCTGGGTCCAGCGTGGGGGGGAGCGGAGGGACAGAGCCAGGCTACCGGTGAGATAGATAGAGAGAGAGATGTTTGTTTTGTATGTTTTCTGAGGCTTTAAGGTTGTTTCATGAAGCACTAAAGAAGAACGAGACATGATTCATTTAGCGGAGGTGATTTTCCCGCCACTATCGTGTTTACAGCACGAGCTGCAGCAGCCACAAGCAAACAGCAGGCAGAGACAAATAAACTGCCTGTGCAAAAAAATAAGACCCTTGTCACCTGCAAGCTTTGTGACCGACCTGTGTGAGAGAAATGCTGATGAGGGCTGAGAGCTTTTGCGCTGTGGTGGCGCTGCATTGTCCACGGGCTGATGCTGTTCTTTTTCTCATTGTTTACTAATCGAGTTGATCATTTATTCATGTTATTTTCATTGTTGCAGTTCTACTGTTTTTAACACTAGTTTGTTTTCGAATGTCTCACATTTTGCAAGTTCTACTAACACTGTTCAGTTTATTTATTTATTAGCCTATATGAGTGTGGGTTAATGCAATGCATGTAGCGCTGTTTGTGTGTGAGAATAAGAAAAAAAGAGAGGGAAAGACTGAAAGACAGAGAGAGAGAGAGAGAGAGAGAGAGAGTTAAGGACAGAGAGCTAAAGAGAGAGAGAGAGAGAGCACATTCTGGAATCTGCGAAAATAGAATATTTATCTATCACTTTCTTGTTACATTATATTGTAACAACACAGCAGTAACAAATGACAAATGACTGAACTTTTAAAAGTTAATTTCTTTTATGATGAAGATGTTTACTTTTTTCTACTGGAAGCATAGGTCTTCATTTTTTTAGGCTGTGACCTCTCTTATTTAAGAAAAAAGAAGAAGAAAAATATTTAGTCAGCGCTCTGTATGCATTTGATTTTTCCTAAGAAGAGTCACCTTTATTGTTTTCTGAAGGTGTTGACTTTTTTACTTGATGTGTAGGCCTTCAATTCTTGGCTGGGACCTCTTTCATTTAAGAGGAAAAAATGGTTATCTGGCTCTGCTTGCGCTTTTTTATTTATTTTATTTTAGGTTTTTCTTTTTAATCTGAAATTAAAGGCTGTAAATTAAATTGCCTTGGACTACTTTTATTTATGGTAAAGGAGCTAGCTGTGCACTCAATTAACCATATCCTGCATTAAAAATTGACAATATTGTTGAAACCATAAAAATGTGGACATAGGGGAAGGCTATAAAACACAAACTGGACTTCAGTTCGGACCTTTTATTGGTGGACATTTTATTAACTGGACCTCTGTGACTTTTAATTGAATACCCCTGATTTATAGGCTCCCCCAGGATATATCAGAGTATCAGTTGGAGAGGGACTGCCTGACACAGCGTGTAGATGATCTGGAGAAGGAGAAGTCATCACTCATGAAGGTTGCTGATTCCCTTCAAGTAGAGGCAGAAACCAAGGATCAGCTGCACAAGCAGCAGTTTGATGCCTCAAACACTGAGCTGGAGGAGCTGAAAGCCAGGATCTTTGGGCTCTCCCAGGATAGCCCAAAGATTTTTAATAAGAGATTATGTTATAGAGTCAGCAAGCAGCTCAGCGGCTGTAATCAACGGGAGACACAGGGATGGTCCTGTTTCTGTGGACTCATCAGTTAAAGCTTTGAGCACATGGGTCTCTTACAGGTATTGAAGCCCACACACATCACACAACCACTACCAACACAACACACTATACAACCGTGAGTAACATAATACCGATGAGATAAATATGCAGTTTTATCAGACAATATAGAGTCCTGCAGTCCCATTCACAAACTTTACACTGCTACAATTGTATGTTGATGCTTTAGTCTAACTTTTTGTATCATGCACCTGCTGGTTTTACTCCACAGCCATTTTTTAAGTTGTTGGTAACCCAGTCTTATTTCCCATCATCATCCAGGCCTATGCTTAATGAAACTGCTTCACATCAAGGGCTCTTATCAGCAGAGTCTTGCTATTTTTCCACCCACTCTAAATGTTGTTATCCACTTCCAATTGATCCCTCCCTATTAAAATTAAGACTGTAGTCGCACAGAGGCAGAGAGTCCTCCAACTTTGCCACAGAAATCAAATTTTATCCGTCACACAGAGAGAAAAAGGAAAAAAAGATTAAACAACTGTAGCGGATGAACAATCTGAGCGATAGCTGATGGAAGACACAAAGGAAAAAAAACGACTGTAGCGGATGAACAATCTGAGCGATAGCTGATGGAAGACACAGAGGAAAAAAAACCTGCATTTTAAAAGTGAGGCCGTCGTCGGCTTTGATTGTGTGTTCTGAGTTTTGTTGCGTTGTTGTGTGTGTCTGGCTCCCTCTGACCGCCCCAGGCCACTGTCCCACTGTTACCATGGAAACCCGGAAGTGGGTTAACATGGGGCACACATTGCTGCAAGCCATCAACCAGAGCCCAGACGTTAGCCATGCCAAGCCGAGGACCACACACACACGCACACACACACCCACACACAAACACACACTCAGAGTAAACAGACTGCATGTGATATAATTTAAACATCGCTTACACATAATCGCTCTCTGTCACTACAACCATGAACACACACCTGCACACATACGCTGTCACTGCTCCACACTCACACACACACACCCACAGAAGTTGCCTGAATAATAACCTTTAGCAAGCGGTTGCTAAGCAACTCGAATCCTACGTGCCAGCGAAGTGTGTGTGTGTATTTCCCTGTGAAATCAAGCGAAGCCGATGGAGAGAACATTATTTCCAAGCCATTCCTGGGACAGTGTGCACACACTGAAAAAGGGTCTTGACCCACGGCCAGAATAACTGTCAAAGAGGTTGCCAAACAGGACGCAACAGGAAGAGAGAAACCTTTACTTCCTGTCCTCCATGTGACCTGAGATCAGACATGGAGGGAACACACTTCAAAGTGTGTGAATTTAATAGTTGATGACGTTAACAATCTTTATTGATGAATAAAAGGCTGGGGAAGCTGTTCCTAAAGAGAGAGTAATCTGAAAAACAATACGATGCAATATACAAAATAAATTGTTAACATGGGGTCACAATAAGGTGACCAGATTTCTGAAATGAAATCCGGTGACTTTTCCAACTCAGTGATAAAAATTAATTGAAAGTTAACAAGATGAAATTAAGAAACTAATACAGTTACAGTTATATATATATTACATCTATATAAAGCGTGTTTTGATTTTAATATACATAGCATTTCAATTTCACAGTGACATTTTTTCTTTTTTTTCTCTTAATTTACTTATTCAACATCCTTTTGTTTGGAGGTGGGACACCTTTTTCTTTATACAGTCGTGAAGGGAGGGGCTACAGTTATTTATAACTCTGTTATCACTAAACAGTCTGTCTAACCTTGGTTTTTGTAACCAAACAGACATAGTCAGGCTTTTATCTAAGTTTTATGTTAATCCTCTACAGCTTTATTATGGTGAAAACAGAAACAGCTACATTAGAAATAAATTTAATTCTGGCCATAAGGATTTCTTTTTGGTGGAAATATCATTTTTGCCCCTCTTTTTACAGTAAAATTTACATTTGTGTTTAGAGTGGGAGAGAATAATTTGTGTAACTTCTGAGTTGAGTTTATATTGGTAGTAGAATAAGCATCAGATCCCTCCTGGATTTGGAGGCACAAAAAGTTCAAATGAGCAACTGTACTTTTGGAACAAGCCCAAAAACAACTGCAACCCACAACTGCCAAAATGTACAAGCAACTTTTCAAAAAAGATGCCCAAATCGCTTCTAATAAGCAGACCTGGCAACTATGGCTCCTGCGTAGTTGTGCATGTGTCACATGCGTTAGCGTGTTTGGGGTGTGCTGGGTTGATTCCTGCGGGTGCTATAACCAGGAAACGGGTTGAGGAAAGGACAAACTACCTACCACACTCATGTCTTGCTTTGTTGTGGGGAGCTGGGTGATAATCATGGGGGATTCACACAGACAGAAAAGTAAGCCCAAAGTCGCTTATAATAAGCCAACTTGGAAACACAATAACTGTTGTCTTAGTCTGCAGGCAACCTGCTCCCTCACGCTTTCTGCTTCCTACGCAGCTATAGTAATAAATTCTGTTCTAGTAGATGTGCAATAATAAAAGACTGAAATTGGGCACATTTTCAGGGACAACTTTAACTGGGGACAGGTCATCCAAAACAGGGACTGTCGGGGACGTCTGGTCACCATAGGTCACAACCAATACCAAAAACAGTTTTGGTGCTTCTTGGTGTAAAGTCTTGCCTCCTAAAGCCTTATTTTGACTAATCTAAATGATTGGAGGAGTGGTACTATGGTGCACTGTCAAAGCCTGGGAGGTGTATTTCTTCAGATTCAGATAACTTTATCTCATTGGGCAATTCAGTTTACAGTCTACCAGACCATACATACATATCAGCACACAGCAGTCTGGAGAAAAAGAACATTTACTCAATCAATCAATCGTCATTTGTATAGCACTAATACATTACAAATACTATCACAAGACACTTTAAATAAAGCAGGTTGATAAGAAACAATAAACACAGGCGGCAACCTGTAAAAGGAGGCCAATGTGTAAGTGCCAAAAGCTGTAGAACCCTGAGTGTCCACTTGAGGCTGGCTGCAGAAAAACTACACTTTAATGCTTAATGCATTGACTAGTTTTAACCTGTAAGTGAGTTACAAGGATTTCAATGGCACCATGTACTTGCTATGTACCAGCTACTGTCCACCCCCAAATATCTCCCCCCACGGACAGAGCTTGCAAGTTTCCTAAATGCAAATCATATTTACCAGTGCCACTGGCCCTGAGGAATCCCACTTTAAAAAGATCTGAACTAGCTTTTCAAACAATAAGAAAGAAAAGATGTGATATCACTGTTAGGTGTGGGTAGTGTCATGACATTTTCAACCAATTAAAGGATCATCAAAATGCCTGTCAGCCTTCTGTTGAGTTATTTTTGTCGCATTGTCTTCATTTAAAACAGTAGTAGCACTGTGTTGCTATTTTGATGTAGCAGCCCTTTAACCCTGCAGCACATCCTCACACTGAAGTAGCTCCCCTCTCTCTCTTCTCCCCTGGTGTTCTTGTCTTCCTCTCAGCGTCGCCTCCAGCTATCTATCTCTGCAATTCATCTTCCTACGACTTTCTTCCCTCTCTGTGCATCATCGCTGTACTGATGTAACTTCCAGGCATCCATCTCTGCCACCAGCAGTCCCACTGCTCTCAATGACCTACCATTAAACAGTGAGGCAAAGTCTAAAAACACCTGACTACTAATTAACCCAATTTTAATTTTAAACATGATTAGATCATACAGATGGTTATAATCCTCTATAACCTATCATACCCAAAGGTCAGCACATCATTTCACATTTCAGTAATAGAATTGTCAAAAACTAGAAATTGCTTTGTATTTCTTTCTTGTTTTAGGTGAAATGTGGCTGATTGTGTTCAATGAGTACATAATATCGTCTTAAATCGATCAAAGGCCCCTGAATCACACTTTAATGTTTCAGATCATCACACAGATTTTAATACTAGACAAAAATAGCCTGAGTAGATACAAAATGCAGTTTTTAAATGATTATTTTATTTATTAAGGGAAAAAAGCTCTCCAAACTTACATGACCCTATATGATAAAGTAATTGTCCCCCGAACCTAATAACTGGTTGTGCCACCCTTGGCAGCAATAACTGCAATCAAGCATTTGTGATAACTGGTGATGAGTCTTTCAGATCAGGAGGAATTCTGGCCCACTCTTCTGCGCAGAATTGTTTTAACTCAGCCACACTGGAGGATTTTCGAGCATGAACTGCTCGTTTAAGATCGCACTTCAGCATCTCTTGGATTCAAGTGAGGACTTGGACTCAGCCACTCCAAAACCTTAATTTTATTTTTTTAAGCCATTCAGAGGTGAACTTGCTAGTGTGTTTCAGTCCGTTGTCCTGTTGCATAACCCAAAGCCCCGTTTCCACCAGAGGGTTCAGTTCGCTTCGTCTCGGTACGGCTCGCTTTTTGTGGCGTTTCCATAGCCTAAAACCGGGACAGGACCCCTTATAAGCGAACCGTACCATCCTACTTATTGGGACCCTTCTGTTGGGGTGCCAAGCATACTGATCCGACCCCAGAAGGTGGAGCTAGAAACACTGCAGCCCGTTGATTGGTCGAAGGAGACGTCACTTCCCGTGCAACAGCGGTAATAAAGAACAACACAGCCCCGCCATGTTTAAATCTCCACTCATCTTCCTGAAGATAACTCTCAAGGCTTTTTTGTTTGGAAAATGGCATCAAGATCGAACGTCCCATGGTCTACTGTGGAGGTGCAGACCTTCTTCAGTATTCTCGGTGAAGAGAATCGTTGCTCTTTGTTTACTGTGTCGCGTTTTCTTTTATGTTGTATTTCATAGCCAGGTACACTGTGTCGCGCTGCTATGACGTCATGCTATTGGCATCCGGCTTAGACGCCACCTACCAAGCAGGGCACAGCTGGCTGTGGAAACGCAACCGGGATCAGGCTTTACTGATCTGGCCTGAGCCAAACCGTGCCGATCCATACCGGACCACTTAATGGAAACGAGGCTCAAGTGCGCTTGAGCTTGAGGTCACGAACTGATGGATGAACTTTCTCCTTCAGGATTTTCTGGTAGACAACAGAATTCATGGTTCCATCAATCACAGTAAGTCATCAAGGTCCTGAAGCAGCAAAGCAGCCCCAGACCATCACGCTACCACCACCATGTTTGACTGTTGCTATGATGTTCTGTTTATCAAATGCTGTGTTGCTTTTACGCCAGATGTAACAGGACGCACACCTTCCAAAAAGTTCAGCTTTTGTCTCGTCAGTCCACAGAATATTTTTCCAAAATTCTTGGGGATCATCAAGATGTTTTTCGGCAAATGTGAAACGAGCCTTTGTGTTCTTTTTGGTCAGTAGTGGTTTTCACCTTGGAGCTCTCCCACAGATGCCATTTTTGCTCAGTCTCTTTCTTATTGTTGAGTCTTTAATACTGACCTCAACTGAGCCAGGTGAGGCCTGCAGTTCTTTAGATGTTGTTCTGGGTTCTTTGTGACCTCCTGGATGAGTCGTCGTTGTGCTCTTGGTGTAATTTTGGTAGGCCGACCACTCCTGGGAAGGTTCACCACTGTTCCAGGTTTTCTCCATTTGTGGATAATGGCTCTGACCGTGGTTCACTGGAGTCCTAAAGCCTTAGAAATGGCTTTGTAATAGACTGATAGATTTCAATCACTGTGTTTCTCATTTGTTCTTCAATTTCTTTGGATCGTGGCATGATGTGTTTCTTTTCGAGATCTTGCAGCCTACTTCACTTTGTCAAACAGGTTCTATTTTAGTGATTTCTTAATTCAACAGGTCTGGCAGTAATTAGGTCTGGGTGTGGTCAGTGAAATTGAACTCAGCTTTCAAAAAAATGTGGTTACTCACAGTTAACTCATGATTTAACAATGGGAGGCAATTACTTTTTCACATAGGGTCATGTAGGTTTGGAGAGCCTTTTTCCCATAATAAATGAATTCATCATTTAAAAACTGCACTTTGTATTTACTTAGGTTATCTTTGTCGAATACTAAAATTTGTGTGATTATCTGAAACGTTTAAGTGCGATAAATATGCAAAAAAACAAGAAATCAGGAAGGGTGCAAATACTTCTTCATGGCACTGTACCTTAAACACTTCAAGCTGGAAGCTAATGATGGTTATACAAGAGCAGCTGCATGCTGGTGCGGTAAGCTGCAATTCAGGCATGATGTGATTAGTCGACTAATCGCAAAAAATAAATAAAAAAATGCTGACTGGTCAATTATTAAAATAATCGTTTGTGGCAGCCCTACTGACAAATAATTCTGAATGTGATTACATAAATGTTGCAGTGGTTGTGTTTGTTTCATTTGTTTCATTGTCTTGTAAAACTTAGTAGCTTTGAACTGAATAGGGATAAACAAAGTCTGAATCTGAACCTGACAAAATTATTCAAGAAAACAATTGAAAATGTGTGAAATGCCATACATTAATTAAACTTATTCTGTCAATTACTTACAGGTTTCATAAACATTATGGTTACAGTATTTGCAAATGTATATAAAAATCAACACAGAAAGTATTGATTAAGTAAATTAAAAACTCAAATATGATTTTTTAATAGTTACAGTAATCCAAAAGCACACCTGTATGTCCCAAGGTCACACCATTTGGGAACCACTGTTGTAAAGTACAGTCTTTTTCTGTGTCTTCAAGATGGGTATACAACAGCCTTGCACCTGACCACTCCTCATGTTCAGACAAACAACCTTTGGGGTGCCAATGGGAGAACATTTGCAATTTGCTAATGAAAAAAAAGCCAAGCGCTAAGCCTAAAAAGAGCAACTGCCTCAGGTGGAAAAGAGAAGAGACATCTGCAAAAATGCCTTTTTGCGAGCCATATGTTAGGGCCAAATGTGTTGAATCATGGGTTGCAGGTGGGATCAGTGTCTAATGTATGCAGGTCCAGCAAAGGGCAAATTTGTCATGCGATAAAGACCTGCTGAAGGTAGACGCAGGTTTGCGAAAATAGATCAATGCAGGACTCTGGGTTAGTGCCCTTGGTTGGATCCTCTTATAAAACCTATGCAGTAAATAAAATCACTGCATTACTGGGTTTAGACGCAATTGAAGGGACCCATTATTTGAGAAACATGCCAAGATGTCACTCATGAAACACTCACACACAGTTCCATGAAAGATGGCACAGGTTGTCTGGGAGGGAAGAGGAGCCGTCTGTGAAATTGTAAACAACATTAATCTATGTCAAACCCTCTCTCAGTCTTTTCAATGGGCCCACTGAGTCATCTTCTTCCTCTCTGAATATCACCCCGCTGCAGGTTCATCTTAATTCTTCCCTCATTTCCTGGTTTCTATACACACTTCCCTCAAGGGTGGCACTGAAAGCTCTCAAGTCTGTCTATATTTCCACTCACAAAACTCTTTAAAAAACCATAAATGGTCAGATACATGTCTCAAGAGCCATTTTCTAAAAACATATGATGTGTGGAACTGCAGCTTTTTAAAATCCCGCACCTCTAAAGTCAGAGGTAAGTATTTCTTTATGCACTAACTCTCTGGTTAGTGCTTCAAAATGCCAATCAAAGTGTTTCCAGGGTGACAGCTGAAGACTGAATCAGTGTGAGGGGAGAGGGGCATGTGGATAAAGTGTGTGTATGTGTTTGTGTGTATCTTTGTTGCTACTGTGATGATAGTCCAGCTGACTAATGTTAGATGACCCTGGGGGCCTGGCTGTGTAAATAAACATCTGCCAAAGATCACTGATATAATATAAGCTGGCTGGATGTGGAGCCCTTTGCTTACGACTGATCAATGGCAGGAGCTGTGCCAACTTTAAATCAGTTCATCCAAAACATACAGATGAACCAAGGCAGACGAACACTAACGCTGCCGTCCGGGAGGCTTTAAATGTCTGCAGAAGACGGGACAGAGAAAATGTGGCCATGTTTTGAGGACATGAGGAGAGCATTAGAGGATTGACAAGGAACTGTGATAAGAGCAAAGGAATGAGAGCACAAGCATAGGACATGTGGAGAAAGTCAAGGAAGTGAAAGGAAAAATAAGAGGGAGGAGGGGAAAGACATAAAGGAAGATAGAAAAATATTGCCTGGGTGAAGGTAAGGGCACAGCATGCATACAAAACTTTATTAAAGAAAAGATGAAGTTTTGAAGGGCAGGGAATGATATATATCAGCAATGGTTGAGAAGGGAAAGAGTATACAAAATGGAAAGTGAAGGAGAAGAAAGGAGAGGACAGGAGTGGAAAGGCAATCAAAGAAAAAATATAGGAAAGGGGGGAAAGGAAAAAGAAAGAGTGGGAAATGAAAGGAACGAAAAGGAAGGGGGAAGAGAAGAGAAGAGAAGAGAAGGAAAGGAAAGGAAAGACGGAAGAAAAATAAAGGGAAAGAAATCAGAGGGATGAAAGGAAAAGAAAGGAATGGAAAGATGGTGAAATAGGAAAGGGAAGGATGAGAGAGGAAGGGAATGGAAGGGAGAGAAAACAAAGGCAAAGGAAAAAAAACTATAAAGGGACACTTAAGGACATTATCCAAGTCCAAGAAGGTTCGTTATGTCTATGCTGATAATATGTAAGGAAGAAACATGTAGAAACAAGGGTATGACCTAAAAAACCTTTTTTTTGTTAAAAAAGAAAGTACAAGCATAGAAATTATGAGAGGACATGGAGGGGAAGGATAGGGAGGAAAAGTAGCATTAAGAAAAAACATCAGAGGAGAAATACAGCACTGCACAGGAGAAATTGTTGATAAGTGCATTTAATGCAGAATTAGTCAATTTCCTTTTCAAATGGTAACATTTTCCCTCAAAGTCACACTGGCACTAATAATGAGACCTCCAAGTACCCATTTGTCCATGTTCCAGGACTAAATGGTATTAGAATGTGCTCTTGGACCGAGACAAGGCATTCTTGGTAATTTTGAGCTCTATTAATGGGTACATAATTGTACTGATAAACTAAAGTACAAATTTGTCCCTGGAGGTACATATAGTTTGCAAGAAGTAAATCTGAAAAGCTGGAATCCCAAAAAGTACAACAGACGTACCAGGGTACAAAGCACAGATTGTATAAAGATAGACAGATGCACAGCAGCCTGAGTAAAGCCAAGATTTTAAGAGCTGCACCTCCTACTGCTGTTTAGACTCTTTTCAAATTTGTAACAAGTAATATTATTTAGACAGCGGAGCTTAACTGGAGGCAAAATAACCATCTAAACAGGTTAGGTAGTGCTGGCTAACAAGTTATTTCAGATTTGTTTTCGAAATAATAAATCAGAAAATGACACAGAATTCTCTAAATGAAGTCACTTTAATAAGTGTTACTTGAAAAAAGTTGAGGTCTAATATTTTACTTGTTTTTTTAAAAGTTTACTCTGGTCCCAAAAGTAGTCCCATAACAATGTCATTAGGGGATTTTTTTGTTATAAACAGGCCAAGGACATGATTTAAATCTGTATTTTGAAGATATGTGACTTGCCACTGATAAATGGGAGCAGATTTGCCAAATTTCAGCTTTGAGCTATCAAAAAATGATAGTGGGAAAAGCATATATGTTCAACGAAACATGTTGGGTGCGTTTTAAAATCAGTGAGCAATCATGTTTCATAATCATGATCTCAGAATCTATTAAAATAATTGCAATTATATTTTTTGCAATCACAGAGCAGCCTTTCCAGCAACACAAGACAATAATTATTAGTTTTGTGCTGCTGTCCACAATGTAAAAAGTAAGCTGCCATCAGCATGTTGGTGTCTTGGTTTGAAATTAGTCAGTGCTCAATATGTCAGTGCCCATCTTGTTTAAAATCTATCTTCACCCTACGATGGAGAGAGATTTGGAGGTGCTGATCATTTTAAAGTCAAGTGAGTGGTAACACCTCAATGATGACTAGTTGTACTCATAAGAGAGAAAAAGCTATAAAAAACAGTGTATTCTAACAAAGACAGGCATAGGAAAAGAAAGAAAAAGATAAATATAAAGAATATGGTAAAAAAATGTCCCAAAACAGAGCCAAGAGAATGAGAGGAAACAGCATTAGAGACTGAAAAGAATGAAAAACTGCAGTTCATTTAATGACAAAAGCTGCCACAGCTGAGTGGATACCAGCACTGTAGAAGAAGCTGTGTGGGCGTTTATCATAACGAGGAACATAAACACAGTCTGCTCTCTACTCATTATACACAGTATAACACATGCATGCTCTATGTATCAGCATTACTTATACACCCTGACACACACCAACACACAGAGACACACAAACATTAAGATACACACCTATGGTCTGTACACTCAAGATCCTGTCGTAGATCCCATCACAGAGCTCAATCATTGCTCTGTTGGCCTGGACCATCTGCAGACAAGAGAGATAATTATTAGTATTAAACACACGTCCACATTTGAGGATTAAATATCATGAACTTGTTTTGCTGGCTTGTTTTTAGCACATAAATCACATTTTTAATCGCATGTACAGTGTGCTCTATGAGCTGCTATTAAAGAGCACTGTAAAAAGGGTGGGAATAGATTGACGTAAATCACAGGGGAGCTCATTTATTTAATTTCTAAAATATTTTTTATGTATTGCCCATTATTTGTTGATAAAAATGACAGAGTCAAAAAATAATTGTTTAACGAAAGCACATGGTGCATGTTTTGAAATTGTGGAGTAATTATGTTACATAATTGTGATGGCAAAATCTATAAAAATAATCAGGACTACGTTTTTTGCCATAATCGAGCGGCTTTTTGTAAATAATATACAATTTAAACAATCTCAGCTCATCATAAAAACTGAATAGCTTCAAAAGCTGATTTCCTTTCTTTTAATCTCTCACTCTTCCACTTTATCTTTACTTAAATAAATGAGCTTCAGTCCAGTCAGGATTTCAGATCTGATCTTAACAGACAACTCCAGCATCATTTAGGATTAATTTAATTACAGATTAAAGCAACACGGGGTCAGATGTTATGTTGTTGGTCAGGGAATTATACTGATTTGGGATTATTGATGAATTGGTCTTAATGGGCACTCCATGTACTAATTTCTCAGTGTCCTGGGAAAGATTTCGGTCAGCTTATCTTCTGAAAAGAAGTCTCATGACCAAATCCAATCTTCTGAGTGAAAACACACAAAGCATTCTGGTTTTAACTGCCTGTGGCAAATAAACATATAAAATTCTATATTCTACAGATGCACATAGTGTCTGTTTTTCTTGCCAACCTAGGATGGTCATCAGTCAATTTCAGGATTGATTTCTAAATTAACTTTAAAAGTATTACATGGACAGACTTCATCTTTGTCTCTGATCATTTAACTTTAATGAACCAGACCAGAGTTTAAGATCCTCTGGCAGGAACTTTCTCTTTCTACCTGAATCTGAGCTTGTGTCTAACGGTGATCAGATCTTAGCTGTTTGGACTCCAAAGCATTGGAATTCCCCACAGGAAGATCTCAAATTAAACAACTCTTTGTCCACTTTTGAATCAATGCCACCTTGAGGCATTCTCTGCCTTGGTGTTATTTTAGGTACTTTTGGCAATATTTGCTTTCTGGTTAACTTTTATTTATTTTATTTATTGTGATGTTTGACTATTATTTGTTTGAGCTGCTTTAAAAAGATAGTTTTTACTATTCTTGTTTTCAAAATAATAAATCAGAAAATGACACAGAATTCTCTAAATGAAGTCACTTTAATAAGTGTTACTTGAAAAAAGTTGAGGTCTAATATTTTACTTGTTTTTTTAAAAGTTTACTCTGGTCCCAAAAGTAGTCCCATAACAATGTCATTAGGGGATTTTTTTGTTATAAACAGGCCAAGGACATGATTTAAATCTGTATTTTGAAGATATGTGACTTGCCACTGATAAATGGGAGCAGATTTGCTCCCAAAATGACAGTGGGAAAAGCATATATGTTCAACGAAACATGTTGTGTGTGTTTTAAAATCAGTGAGCAATCATGTTTCATAATCATGATCTCAGAATCTATTAAAATAATTGCAATTATTTTTTTGCAATCACAGAGCAGCCCTTCCAGCAACACAAGACAATAATTATTAGTTTTGTGCTGCTGTCCACAATGTAAAAAGTAAGCTGCCATCAGCATTAGCTGCTTTAAAAATATAGTTTTTACTATTCTTATTATGAACAGAAACACAGAGTAGAAAACTTCTCCAGTTCTTAGTCTGCACCAGGGCATGCTGAAATTTGTGTTGCTGCAGCTCTGTGTTAAAGGCAGAGGGACAGAAAGCTGTCCTTGAACAATAGGTTGAGCAGACTGATCTGATAGTGCACCTTAACACCAGCATTCAGCCAGTGGCTAGTTTTTAGCCCTGCATTGTTGGCCTAGTTAGCAATCCAATTTAAAAGTATGTTCTAGGCTGAGGTACTCAAAATTTTAATTACTCCGAAGCTCAGGGGTGCAGGAATATAAGACAAGAGCTGGTGTGTCATTGAGCGCCTTGACTGACCCAGCCCCAACCCCTCCACCCAACAACCCCCCCCAAACAAACATTAAAAGAAAAAACTGTTGCTGAAAAGGTGAAAACTCTTGAGTTTCCTTACCATTTAAATGTGTAATTTAAATATTGTGCCAAAGTTTGTTTCTAGTTTTAATA
Source organism: Cetoscarus ocellatus (assembly GCA_037902135.1). Classification (NCBI taxonomy): domain Eukaryota; kingdom Metazoa; phylum Chordata; class Actinopteri; order Labriformes; family Labridae; genus Cetoscarus; species Cetoscarus ocellatus. Next base: position 868,805 of record JBAMNC010000090.1, read on the forward strand.
GTAATGACAATAAATTATTCACTGTTTGGAGTCTAAGACCTCTATTTAGTTTGTATCATATTATTTAATTTTTATGCCTTCACATCAGCATCGAGTATGTTTTTATGTAGCCCATCTGTTCTGGCAGCCCTCTGTCCATCTGTCTGTCTGTGACCACATGCCACCATGGATTTAGGGATAAACAGACTTGATTTTGGAGGTCAGAGGTCAAAATCCTAGAGCCTCATGTTAACCCATTACATGTGAAATAAATTTTGTGAACATGATTACAAAAATGCTTTCAGCAATTTTCTCCAAACTTTGCACAGATGACCAACACAGCTCAGAGTTGACCTATTGAGATTTCAAAAGTCATGGGTTCAAAGGTCAAGGTCATGAGGGTTCCTGGTCTCCCTTTGCTTTTAAATGTGAAATCCCTAAAATGTTTGAAATAATTTCCTAATTTTTTGCACAAATTCACTTTGTCTTAAAAACCAGCCACTTAAATTTTAATAAAATTTTAATTTTATAAGCATTTTTTAATTGATCAGTGATCAGAATCAATACTGATAATCTCACCCTGTTTGTTTATGTCATTTTCTGTAAGTTAAACACACTTCATGGCAAGCCATAAATGAGCTAGACATGTAGCAGTGTGGAAGTTCTTTATTTAGACAGTGATAAGATTCCAATGTCCTTTCTCTCTCTCTTCATACAAACACACACATATATATAGACAGTAGAATTTTTATTGTATTTTTTTATGCGTTTAACAAAAATGCAAGTTGGACTTCGTTAAAAGGGAACTGAATTAGCCTATCGTGTCACTGTGTTTTCTTAATTTGGTTGACAAACAAACAAAAAGAAACAAGAAAACAGTGTGTAGCGCTGCTATTGTCTAAGTCAAGGGTCTGCAACCTTTCCAACCAAAAGAGCCATTTTGCCTGCCACACCCACCAAAAAAATCTGTCTGGAGCCACAAAACACATTTGAACCTTAAAATGACAACAGCAGCACCTGCTGACTCTCCATCATTATAATGACATCAGATCTATAAGCAAACTGCTTCATCACTCAACATGACTGCTTTATAATGGGTCATGTACTTTTGTTGCACTAACTTGGCATTATTGTTATACCATATTATATTGCAATGATTCATTTAGAGCTAAAATGACAACAATGGCGTGTTGACTTTGATTATCAAGCTTGTCAACAAAAATATCCGTCAATTAATATTAGCCCATGTTATCACTGTTATTACTTTTTTTGCTATTGTTATCATTCTTTTTTTTCCCCACAGGATCAGGTTTTACTTGCAGTGAAGAAATCATAAATATTTATTTGACATCATCAGGTGAGACAGAGGTCAGAGGGTCTTCCCCTGACATTTTTAATTCTGATCATTCTTTTATGAGCAATTTTATAATAATCATGAGGTAGTCTTGTGATCTTTGAAGTGCTTTTGGAAATCTCATCACTGTTTTAGAAGCTTATCCCACATAACTAATCAATTTTTAGTTTCATGTCAGTATTGATGTCTTATAAAAAATGTCAGGTGAACATGTAACACAGGAACTCGCACACCTGAGTTTGTAGTTACTGAATGAGAGAGAGAGAGTGAGGGGGAAGAGACTGATGTTATCACATCGCAGACATGGTAATAAAAAAACATCCACCTGATGTCTTTGTGTAAAAATCCCCCCACTTCAAAAACGAGGTCACAGATGCGCTGAATTTATCGTCTCCCCCGTTTCTCTCGTCTTTTCTGAAGCTTTATCGCCAACACACCTCCGTTTTAAAAGTTTGAATCCCTTGACAGCAGCAACCGATGTTTTAAAAGTAATAAAGTTCATTGAAACATCTGCATAAAAACTTAAAAACAACATCACGGGTGAGCTCGCATCTAAAGATGCAGCAGCGTCTTGCTCTCCCTCCGAGCTGCGGCAGGTCACACAGAGGTCATGAGAGGCGCACACATGACGCAAAGTTGATGATGTAAAAAAAACCAAGAAGCAATCATTTAATGAAAAAATGAAAAAAACGCACATTGTTTGCAGATAGTGCAAAAACATGCAGAAATAAAACCAATTATTTAGAGCCACGGGTTGCTGATCCCTGGTCTAAATTAATGTAAATATAGGAGTGGGACTCAGAATTGGCAGTTACTCATTATGTAAAAATTGGTTAGGGGCAAAAAAGCTGTTTAGGACATTCCTACTTGTAAGGATTGTCTTCAAACTTTGCACAAAAATTTGCCAAAACACAGGAGTTTACTGATTAGAGTTTGATGGTCAAGGTTGAAAAGGGCACGAAGCCTTAAGCTGATTCTGCTTTCAAATGTAAAATAGTTAAAGCATCATCACAGTAATCCTTCCCTTGATTTTATCATTTTGGTCAGCCAGAGGTCAAAGGTCAAAGCACAGCTGCTTTGTTCTCTTCTTTGGAGGAGGAGATTGTCACTGTATTTTGCACACAAGAGTACTTTAAAGGAAGGAAGCAGCATTTTGATTTTGCAGGTCTTGGATAAAGTTCAAGGTCCTTAAGTCTGAAGGCCATTGTTTGCTTATGGATTGCAATATATTGTTAACTTGTTGCCTGATTTTTTCTTAAAACTTTGCACTTATGTCCACTCTTAATAAAGAATATTTCAAGGTCATGGGTCAGAGGTCAAGTCTATAGATTTTAATGATCATCCTTTGCTGGAATTTGATACCACAAACTGCTTCAATGGATTTCTTCCTAACTTTGCTCAAACGTCCAACATAACACACCCATGACAAAACCAGACCTTGAAGATCAAATGTCAAAGATCATGTCAGATCATAAAGTTTAATGGTCATCCATTGCGTTTGAATTCACTATTTTAAAAGCGATTTTAGACATTTCTGATTCACATTTGTCTTCTTGCACTGAAAGATGAATCAATTAGATTGTGGAGGTCATAGGTCAATGGTTATCTGGCATCTTGTTCTGCATCTGACTGTGAACACAATATCCCAAAATTGTGGACAGAACTTTCTTTAAACTTTTTTCAAATATTCACTTTGTCTCAAGGACAAATTGGTGGAATTTTAGGGGGACAGGGTCAAATGTAATTGAGTCTCATGATCATTTCTTGCATGTGAACTTCACATGTCAAGAATTCTTTACAGTCGTTTTCACACATACAGCTCGGTCGCTTTGTTTTGATTCACTTGAAAAATGCTACGAATTTGGATTCCTTTCATGTTTACATAGCAGTATTTTGAAGCAGGTCAGCTCACACATAAAGGTAGAGCCGACCCTGCGTCATATGTCACAGTTGCTGATGCTAGGACTAAGAGTCACACTCTGCATTATGGGAAGGAAGCTAGCAGGCTAAGCTCTCCACAAAATAAGTTTTTGTTTAAGAGGGGAGGTTAAGTGTCTTATGAGCAAATACAACAATAAAGATATTTACCAATGTGTGACACAACTTGGGTTATGTATGTGAAAAAAAAAAAAAACTACAAAAAAAGGGCTTTTAACACTTGCCGGTGACTAAAGTGGACAACAGAGGACAACAGAGGACACCAGATAGCATGGTAACGTATTACACCATAACACCTGTAGAAGCGTCAGCAAAGAAACTGTTGGTGATGCAGAAAAGTGCAGAGCAGCTTTAAAAGGACACATTCTCCTGCTTGAATGAGCTGGACTGAATCCTGAATCTGAACAAGTTTTTTAAAGCTTTTGATGTCGTCATGTCCTGAGAGTTTCTGCTGTAGCGGCAGTGAGTGGTTAACCTGTTGCTGTTGTCATGGTTTGTTGTGCCTGAGCGCAGAAAGTGACTCAATGGATTCATAAATTTCATCATTAAGTAGAACTTTGATATCAGCAAGGTTGCTATAATGCAAATAATATTCCTACTTCTACTGCTGCTTCTACTTCTACAGCAGTGTGATGAGTTAACTCATCACCCTGTTTGTGTTGCTGCTGGGTCAACTGTGTCCTCACTGCAAACAAACTGTCCCAGGGTAGGAGAGGTGGTCTCAGTGAGCTTTCAGGCAAGCTCTGCACTGTTGTTTGTACCAAAACAGAGATTAATTGCTGTGTTCAGTTTTATTCAAACAGCTGTGACAAACAGGTTATGCCCACTTGTATCAGAAGAAATCTTCCAAATGATCTAGGTGTGAATATTACCAAAGAGATTTTTATCAAGCTTAGAAAAAATGTCCTCTCTGACTTGACCATAAACTTGTTAAATTTGAAAGGTATAAGGTCAGGGGCCAAGTGACCCGCCACTGTGCTAAAACTCTTTGGGAATGTATACTTTGTCGAGGCATAAAATACTAATGATATACACATTCCACAGAAAAAAATACACATAAAACGTGAGAACAGATTGGTGTGAATCACAGGGGAGGTGATTTACTTTAAATAAAGCCCTGTTGTGATCTGCATATAGGGCAGCAGTCATTTTGATTATGATAATGATCAATTTAGTCCACACTCTCAGCACTTAAACCACAATATGTACAGTGGATGTTTCCTTTGTGAATATTTGAGGCACCTAATGTACAGGGACTAATTTGGCAGATATCCTAAAGTCACACTCCCACAAAAACACACACAAACACACACTGGAATGACACGAGCAGCTTCCGCCTGATTAGTTCTTCTCCACCTCCCACAACAGACCCTGCTGGGACATGACCCCTCAGTGGGAAGAAAAAAAAAATTCTGTTAACTACCTGGCCTGGCCAGAACACCACTTTGACCGGATCCAATTCTACACTACATACACGCATACAAACACACACTCATCCCCATTTCCTGTCTCTGTCTTTTTTTGCCTCACCCTGCAGGCATCAGGACTGAGGTGTGGAATCCATTTAGCTGAACGACATTCAAATCTATGCTAATGGTATTCAGCATGAGGGCAAGCTTTTTTTCTAAGCCTGACATGCTTGTCTGGAAATGGAAGTGCATGCACACAGATGCGTGTGCGTGTCCTTACTTACACACTCACAAGACACTCACAAGTCTCGAGGTCGCATAGCATTGACAAACAACCATAGCTAAATTTAAGTGTCACACTTTATACAGGTAAACCTTTTTCATAACTTAATAAGAGCAGAAACCATTTATCTCTACTGCAGCCTGCTCTACTTTTTTCACAAAGCACATGTATCTCTCGCTGGACAGTGTTTCTAAATTGGCAATTCATACTGACTGCCCATCATCCCATCCAAGAGACTCCTGGGAAATATGAAACATGAAGAAGTGCACTTAGAGCAAATATCAATTTTAAAAGTATTACTGAAGCCAGGCAGATGGCAGAAACGGGGTGTAATTTTGTTTTCCACAGTAACGCTTGCAAGACATGCTGCAGATACAGAGAGGGCAGGAGCACAGCTGTATGGAAAACACCATACAAATATTGGCCATCCAAAGTCACAACACACACAGAGGGAATTAAAGGAGGTCTCTGGGATTGAGAGATTAATGAGAGAGGGAAAATATGTTAAAGTGCAGCAGAGAATTTGCATTCTTTTAAGTACAATCTCCATTCAGAGCAACTGTAACCCTTGCACAAAACTGATTCAACATACTTTATATTCTTGTTGCTGGGTTTACAAGAAGACCACTTGAGCGCTCTGTTACTTTTACTTGCTCTTCTCTTCCCTTATTAAAGAAAGGGAGGTAGGGAGGAGGTAGATGGACAACCTGATGGAGCAGGGTAAGTGCAAGCCCCTGTCAAGGCACATCTCCCCCTACTTCCCCACCTCCTCAATTTTTGAGAAAACTTCTCTCTGTGTTTGTAAGAGTCACGTATTTTACTCCGTGTCAACAAGCTTACACTGCTCTAAGATGTCCCTAGAGATTTTTTAAGTGTTTCTTGCCTGAAAGTTTACTCAGATATTGGAATTTGGCATGTCTTTAAACCCCTTTGTTTCAGCCCTGCTCAGAACAGGCTGTTTAATTGCAAATCTTCAGAAGCTGTGTCTGACCACTCTCCAAAATTTAGGTCTAATTTAAAAAAAGTTACTTCCTTTACAAAGTTTAATATAAAAATAGGCTATTGAAATCTTTCCTTTGTTAATAAAACCATAAACATGCTTGTTTCTGTTGTAAAATAAGGCTTTTTAACAAAGAACCTGATGGAAATCTCTTGCTTTTTGGAGCAACTTCAAATGGACACTTAAGGAACTGCAGTTTCACTTATTTTTGCATTTTTCTGTACTGATTAAAAAATTTTTTTTACAATGTTTGCTGCCAATTGCATTAGGATTCATATTATGTACCTTACTATTACGTAGCAATAACAAACTTGATAAACATGGTATAAATTTTTTTGGTCTAAAAACTGTGGTTCTGTTAGTAAGTTCTGTTTATGTTGTTTTCATTGTTAATTCACAAGCTAAATGTTGAGCCAGATTAGCCAGATTGTAGGGCTGAGCGATATAGCGTAAAATTAAAATCCCAGATTTTTTCTCACAAAACTCGATTTCAGATTTTAATCAACTTTTTTCCTCTGAAAGAAAAAATGCCACAGAAATTACATAAAACGTGTTTTGCCTCCATGTTGTTGAAATATTCCCCAAAACTAAACAGAATTTTCTGCTCAGTATGAAAGTGCATGCTGTTATTTTGTTATCAAAAGTGGACTGTGTAGTTTGACCATAGGCAGACTTGTCCTAATTTTCAAAATATGTGATATGTGATATGTGATACCTTTATAAGCATTTAATCTCATTAAAATACAAGTACAACCCTAAAATTTTTTAATTTTAAGCATTTCGAGCTTCAATCTATAACCTACCTGATGCCCTAGACTGGTACATAAAAGTACCCAATCATACAGAGGAGGCATGTTAAACACAATAAAAGGACATAATAGAATTTAGAATTCATAATAAAGGACTCAAAAAGCACAATATGAACTTTTTGAATTTTATTAGCATCTATTATGCATTTAGGTACAACCTACAAATTGTGATTGAGTCTCCGTTGGGAGGAAACTTGGGAAAGGGTTTTGTGTCCAAGGGGCAAAGTAAGTGACAGAATTAGTGATTGTTGTTTTTTAAATCTTCTGCAACAAAAATAATAATAATAATTAATCTAACTGATATATCACCCAGCCCTACTAGATTGGGGTGTTTAATCAACAGAGATATTCATTCAACCCCTCCTGCCTGCTTCACTGTTTGCAAAAGGTAAGTTGAAGAAAGCATTTCCAAAACAGTGACCACCACTGACGGGCTTCATAATGCCTCAAAGAACTATTAGATTACGTAATTTAGACTATGTCCATGTTTTGTACAGTGTGAGCCTTGTTTTTGTTCTTTCTTTAGGGACTTTTTTTCCACCCCTAGATTCATTTTAGGGACCATTATATAAATTAATCAGTTGAATAACCTTCCATCAGGTCAATGAAAATTTACAGTGTTTCTGGGTGGAAACACACACTACATTCAGGCCAAGGTTAGTCTGTCACAACACTTTTAATAGACCATTTTTACAGCCAGGACCATCAGGCCTGTTCTCTGCCTCATAATAACGAGGTCTCACTTTGTGTTTGTGAGCATCTTGTGTGCTAAAAAAGGAAACTTCTGATTAGGGAGGGTTTGTTTCATTGCTGGAGTGAGTAGAAAAGAAATAGGAGGGGAGTTTGAGATCTCAACCAATCAAACTTTATTTATAAAGCACTTTTCATACATTAAAAATGTAGCATAAAGTGCTATACATATCTATCATGCTTTTGTTTGTTAGCTCTTTCCTCCCTTTTCAAGCATTTCAAAGAAAGTCAAAACTATATTACACACAAACTCTGGGTCTTTCTCACCATTTCATAGGTGGACACAACCCGCCGAAGGACGTCTGGTAGTGGTCCCTGGGGTTCCAAGCTTGGATACTGGTCCCGGAGATTGAACAGTAGTAACAGAGTCCCATCTGGTCCTGACACCCTGGAGCCTAGAGCGAGGACGCACTGCATGAGGTTTGCCGCCGCTGACACCCCACACAACTCCCTGAACACTGCCACAGAGTTCTGTTTGAAAAAAGGAAAGTGAGACAGGCAAAAACTATAAAAACAAATGTACACAACCCATAAAGCTCCACCACAATCTCTCTCACATGCAAACAACCAGGCGATCAATAGCTGCCACAGTGACAGACCCATTTATCTGTTCCCTTGTCTGATGATTTGCTCTCCTGCTGTTGTCTCCTGCAGATGTGCTATTGTAGTGGTTATAAATTAAATGGAAAAATGCAGAAACGTGCATGCCACCAGTCACACCACACTGACTGAACATATAATTATTGTTTAATGGCTCCAGGCTAACATGAGCACTGACTGAACAAATTACTGCCTGGCTTTTAAAGGGTAGATGAGCTTTAAAAAAAACTGAAGAGGAATCATGTCAATTTCCTTAAATCACCTCTTTTATAGTTTGAAGTGACAACTGCTGTTGAATTATTATGATGAAAAAAGCAAGTGGCCCTGTTACTTTCCATTTAGGTCTAATGAATTACCCCAATGATTTGAGAGGGCAGCATATGTGACTTGTTTTACATCTTGAGGTCATCTGTTAGCTTTTTTTCATCAGTTAGTTAATTCAACCAATAAGATGTGAGTGAAGTACAGAGAAATACTCATTAAAGGTTACCAGACTATCCTCATGTTGTATGTGGACTCTGACTATAAGCTTAAAACCCAAAAATGAGTTGTTAAACATTTACAAAAAGGTATTTTTTTTAAATTATGACAGTGTTTTACAGAGCCTGTCTCAACAGGTTCAGGTTCCTTTTGATGATTTCTAGTGTATGTTCACAATCACTTAGGGTCAAAGGAACCCTCTAGTTTTCACATACTGGGTACCCCTGATCCAGCTGTATTCTCACTGTCTAAGACTCCCTGTTGGAGCTCCTGCTTCTTCAAAGCCCTCTTACGCACTTGGCCACACGCTGCTCTGACTGGTTGACCAGTTTACTCTGTGATAATTGGTCAATACAGCACTGCTCAGCACCATGTTGTAAATGACTCTGCATTCATTCTACGGTCCATTATTTGTACTGGGCTTATTACCCAAACCAGTGAGGTAAAACTGCCAACAGAATAATGGTAGGGTGGTAGGATCAACCATGGCTAGAACTACTTCACCTCCACCAGCTCCTGAGAAAATTTGCCTTCACCCATCTATCACACATATACACACACCAATATCTCACACAGTTAGCTTGTTATGTTCAGGCCATTATTATAAGCATGCAAGATCTGGTGAAGATCAGAAACTGGAAAAGCAGGAAAAAATTTTTTTACATGAATATGGAAAGCTAAAAACTTGATTATCTGGTGACTTTATGTTCAAGATTTTTTAATACTTTTCAGAGGCCCATTGTGAAACTGACAACACCTTAAATACCTTTAAGACCCCCAAAACACTATCCTAACAACTTTTTATGTCATCTAAACAACTTGATATTTATCATCATTATTTTGTCTTGCTCACCTGCATGTTTTCTTTCAGGTCTGTTGCTTCTCTTAGCAGAGGAGAAGCCATCTTGAAAACATCATCCACAGCCCGAATCCCCAAATCTCTCAGAGCAGGATAGTCCCTCCCCTTCCGAGCCTTTCGCACAGACAGACCCCTTTTGTGAGGCTTTCCTCCTCCTCTCCGATTGGTGAGGGCCACGTGGACAAACAGCTTGGCATGGATAAGGTCCTCCCCTGTAAGAGACTGAAGGGGCACATGCCTGTATCCTGGTTGAAGACACTCCAGAGGGATGGTGTACTGACCTGTGTTAGAAGAAAAATCACATTTTCATTATCAACAGCTTAAAAGTGTTTCATAAGATTATAAAGACCAAAGAATCTAACTCTTATAAAACCATGCTCTAACCTATGAACTCATCCCCAATGAAGTCGTCATCCAGCACCACAAAGCGAACCATGGCAAGTTCAGGCAGGTTGATCTGGAACTCAAAGCTTTCGTCAAAGACTGGGTTGTCTCCATTCTGGGTCACAGTCCTGGTGCGGCGCTCTGTGCAGTCAGCAGGGATGCCATGGATCTCAACGTACACGTATGGGTCCACTACATCTCCTTTGGCCCCTGAACCCCTTGGCTTTGGCAGGTTTTGGCCACTTATTACCTGGTAAAGATCAACACATAGGCTATCAATTACTCAGAGTACCTGAATTGCTACTTTGTCATAACAAGTGACATATCGCATTAGTTTGTGTTTTACATTATCCAGTATTACTCACTCTTTCAATTAAAGTTGGGAATCAAGTTCCTCAAGAAAAACAGTGATATATCCTTTTACCTTTCATTGCCACAGAAAGAGAAAATCAACATTACTTCTGCTTCTCTTCTAATTTTTGGCAAGAAGATGCCTGCCAGTGGAGGATAAACACAATCGTGTCAGTGTGCACATGTAATTAGCCAAATTAGTAAGGGAGATGTTAGACATTACAGAATATACTTTCGTAAATATTCAAATAAAGATACATTTTTGGACAAAAGAGACAAGGACAACGTCATATGGTAAAATATGTTTAAGAGCCCATGTGGTATTATTTTACCAAAAGGCTGCTACAGTTAGCATGCATTATTGTATTGTAGGCTACAGAGATTGGGGTCAATAAACTAGGCTTTGCAAGGAAAAAAACTCGGTACATTTAAAGGCACTCTTGCAGTAACCTCCAAGCTGTTTAACATAAAGCACATAGAATAAGTGGTTAAAGGGTTTTAATTCTCTAAATTCACTTTTAAGTGATTAAACTAAGCCTCTCAGCAAAGTGAAGTCTAGGACATAAATCTTCACAACAACAACTACCCATAGAGATAGAAACTGTATTGGAGACAAATTAATTTAATACGTAATGCGAGTTTATAGTGTAGTGGCTCTCCTATTCTGCTTCCACTCTGCCTCCCTGACAGCCTGATCACTTGTCTCAGTCCTGTTTTCAGGTGTCTGCAGTTGGACGTGGGGGAAGTTGTGAGGGTTGTCTGCTAAAGCCTGCCTAATGAGGATCCTTATTCTTTATCAGCTGGCTCGACAACAACCACCCCATTCCTATTTTGTCCAGTGCAACTATCACTCACTTCACACCACACTTGGACTTATCCACTGATTCCTGACACATTAATCAGGTTTGGTAATTAATGTTAAATTTACTTTCACTGCTTAATCTGTGTGTGGCCTACCTTTCTCCCTTGGCCAGCAGGTACTAAAGAGCAGTTGTAATCGTTAATTCAAAAATAAGTTCTATAAGTTCAGCATTGCTGAAGGGAGGGTTTCACAGACATTTATAGATATCTATGGTGGATTCAGGGATGGAGAGGCTTTTGTTAGAGGTCTGTATTCAAATTTGGCCTATTAATGTTAAAACAAAATTAATTATGCGTTTCTCTTGCAAAATTTTACAGCTGCTGAGCCATTTGGAGCGTTAATTCCTGATGGGCCTAAGCAAAAGTGAGCACTTGCTGTCCAGAGCCAGGTTGTTTTAATATTTCAACACATGCCCCATCTGTTAACACAGAGACAGTGCTTATGAAAAAGCCTGCAGCTAGAGTACAGGGGGCTCTAATTGTTTTGGTGTCACTTTTGTAATGTTGTTCATTGTTATACAGTATATGGTTTTATCATACAAATTCAACAAGCTACTTTCAGCTTACCATTAGTTCAGAAAATTGAAATTATGATTTGGGAATGATTTACAGGGTTACTGTAAATCATTCTATAAAGTTATGTCTCAAGTACCTCAACCCAAAGTTATTGTCTCTGAGTCTTGCTACCATACAGTTAGCTTAACCAAGTTCATCTAGATACATTTTTACCAGACAAGTCAGCAGACTTTTTTAAATAAACAAGAACCTCAAAGAAGGATTGATACCAGAAAGTGCAAAATCAAACTGTAAGGTATTACCAAAAGAACTAAGTAATCTTACCCTGTCAGATGCAGTTGTTACTAAGGAATTGTTAAGCAAAAATATTGATTACTTTATCTGTTTGTTACTGATTCTCAACTGGGATTGCTTTTCGATTCCCCTCCTTACTCTGATTGACACAATATTCTACCATACCTTGACATGGAGCAGCTGAGGAGACACACCAGGCACTGTATCTCTCGTGTCAGCGCTGAAGTACGACACCTCCTGCCGCATAATAGCTGGCCTCAGAACATAACCGCAGCTCCCATTCTGTCTGAACCAAGCCGTGTTCAGGTCCATCATCAGCCCTGCTGTCTGAAAATTCATGGACACAATCTGACAACCACACTTCCACAGGTCCTGAGGGTTCATGTTGCTTGAATCAATACGCATGGGGCTGGGGTGCACTCGTGATAAGAAGTGCTTGTTGTGATTGACAAAGTCACCGGGGCTATCGCCAACGAGACGAAGAGCCAGAGCCTCATGGAAAGAACACAGCTCCCAAGGTTTTTGGCTTTCGGAGGATGTAGGAAAGTCAATGAAGCTGATGGAGTGGCACAGAGTTACAAGGTCAGAGAGCTCCTTTAAGAGTAAGAAACGGTTGGGATGAGGAGGGAGAGGAGTAGACTGAATGACTGGTGTTAAAGGGACATTTTTCTGCACCGAATCCTTTTCATTAGCTCCTGGTGCTGCTCCTGCACTGTTGGATGCTTTCATCCTTTGGCACATTTCTGCCCCTTCATCCTCCTCACTTACCTCCCCGTCCTGCCCATCAGGACCTGGCCCCAACTTTTTACCCTTAAGTAAAATCCGATGCTTTAAGTCATGTGGTGATGGTAGATAAGATGCACCTTTGTCTGGAGCATCTGTGTATAAAAGCTCCCCAAATATCCTCAGCAGATGTTGCCACATCACTCTCTGCTGCTTGAGTGAACAGTGGTTTTCAATACAAACAAGTAACGGATAGTCTGAAGCCACAAATGCAAACTTTCCAATAGCCTCCAACACACAACGCAGTACAAGGGGAGGAGAGAGTGTGTGACCAGCACACACAATCGGCTCATCATCCGGGCCATCCCAAACATCCACCTCCACACATCGACAGCCCATCCTTAGGGCACGGATGTAGCCAGAGATGTCTGATGGACCTCGAAACTGGTCCTCGATGAGGTAGGTGTTGTGGGAAGAATTGATGTAGTAGTGAGATAAAGGCTGGGTCATGTCCTGGCACACTGTATCATGTTCCCTGTCGAAGAGGTGGCACTCTGCTGAAGTGAGGTAGCTGGTGAAGCCGTCCAGTGATAGGTAGCCCTGCTGTCGGCCCTCCTCTGATGGCTCATGGGACTGGATGAGCTTCAGGCTGGTCTCCTCACTAACCTGCAGAAGGAAGAAAGTATAAGAAGGGGGGCAAATTTGAAAATAGTCTAATGTCTGGATGTCGTTCTTAACTAGACTTTGTGAGAAGGCTCTTAAGACTCAATTACTACAATGTCTCAATTTCATTTAGCAGACGCTTTTGTCCAAAGCGATGTACATCTGAGTAAGTACAACACAAGCATGAATCTAAACTGGAGGGCACAACAATAGCAAGTGCAACAAAGTTCTTCAAAATTATTAGGAATAAATGTACTGCTGTACTGATTTACTGCAGTTCCTGTTTTCATAACAGTGTTTCGATATAAACAAGAGTCACATGATGCCAATTAACCTAAAGTATAAATGATAAATACTCAAGTTACTTTGTAGATGTGCTTTAAATAACCACAATTAATACACCAAATGTCGTCACTTACAGCTAAAAATAGGTGTGGTTTTCCTTTCAAATCTTTCCTGTTTAATGTACCTTTTCTTCAAATTTTACTGAATTTACTTTAATGCTAGAAAATTTGCTCACGTTTAGTGATAAGCTGGAAAATCCCGCTCTAAATCCAATCATCTGCACACACAACCGTTTGCAATGAACTCAGGGTAAGTCCCACAGGAGAGTCTGCGGAGTGAAGGACTCACATGAAATGTGCAATCTGGCTTTATGAAGTTCCCACAAGAGCACTCACACTTGATTAGTTTGCAGTTGGACATCTCTCAGCACTCACTTACTTGAAGTCTGAGAGTGTGGGGATGTGAGTTGGACAAAGAAAGAGTCCACAGTGCCTTTCTCCTCTAGAAGGGCTTGAACCCTTACTCTTTTTATTTTTTGCAAACACAGTCTTCACTTTTACAACTAAACCATTATAATTCAGATTTTTAGTGATCCAACCTGAGCCCAAAACCCCTTTGACATCAGCAAATTTCTGATGCTGCATTTCTAGTGTTCTCAGTAAAAAAAAAAGTTTAACTTTTGAAGCAGTGCTGCACTTGCTGATGCTATTTCTTCCTTACAGCAGAGTCAGGACTTATATCAGCTTTGTAACCAACTCTGGAGGAGGGGAAAGTGATCTGACTGGTCTACTTTGGTTTAAGGTTTCTATTTGGGTTTTACTATTGCTATTACAGTGTTCCTTAAACAAATGAAGATATTATGCATAATTGGCATACCTAGCAAATTAAAAACAAATCATATTGATGGTACCGTGAGTGAAAGAAGTGCCTTTTGTCACCACACCGTAAGTACCAATGGGAAAGAAATTTTTCATATACAGCTGTAACTTTAAAGAAATCCTTGTAACACCTTCTAGGAAACACTGTCGTTTGCAGTTAACATTAGAAATGGTTGAAGGCAATCATTACTTTACTTCTCTTGATATAAAATTTCACTTAGATTGCAAAATTGTAACATGTTAGGTGATAATATGTGCTGCTGGATTTATTAAATTTTGCAGTTTCACATGTACTCTTACTTTTTTTGTCAGATTATTTGTTTTCATAGTTAATACAGATGCATTTTAGCTCTCATCTTGCTTAGTAGATACAAATTAACATGAAAAGACTAATACCACTATAAGTGTTAAAAAGACAATTTTAAATGAATAAAAGTGGGGTATGCCTTGAGATTTTTCATGAACCTGTGTCCAGCCTACAGTTGTGCCTACATCATGCTGGCCTGAGTAAACAGTAGTATGGGAGGTAGAGCCTTAAATTACCAAGACCCTCTCCCTTAGTAACATCAACCAGTTTTTTTTCTCAAAACCTTCCTCTTTGATAAAGATTTTAGTAAGGGTTGACTCTGGTTTGTTGTAGACTTGCTGCTAAAGATTGGAAGTAACTTGAGGGCATGCAGCTTGGTATTCAAGTTGAGAATAGATAACAACTACCCCAAGGATTAAATATCAAGAATGTTTATGCTTAATTATTCTCTTATCAATTCTTTCCACTTTGTTCTACATGACTTGGAAATCAAGGACGTCGTGCTCTCATCAGAGAGTCAGAAGAAACAATGATAAAGAAGACACAGATGTGGACATGCCAGAGAGGGGCAGATTAGGTCCTAATTGTGGTTTAGTTTGACACGAATCAAACCGTACATCAACATTTTTGACTGCATTGTTGTGTTGTGCATGACTTTCACTGAGTTTGTGACTTTGCACGTGTCTACCTGCAAATTAAGCTGCTTGTGTGTTTTGAACAGATCCTTAATGAAGCAAAATTCAGTATTTAGAGAGGAGCAAGAGAGATAGAAAGTGGAGCAAGAGGGAGAAAAAGTGAGAAATTTGTGTGCGTATTTGTGCTTCATTGTGTGTTCACTATCTGAAGGTGTTGACCAATTCTTCTACTCATAGCAATAAACCAGCATGTAAACATTTAATTTCTGTGTCTGTCTGATTTCTATCAAAAGTGGAAAAACCGACAACTTGTAGAAGAGACAGAACAAACAAAAAAATAGCTAGCAATGGCTACCCTGTCTGAAGGATTAGTTTTGCCTCCAGCCAAGCGTCGCCCTATCAAAACATTTTCACACCTACCACATTTCGTCCAGACCAAACAAACCATGAACTGCTTCGAGCTAAGCAAAGTAACTGTATTACTAAGGTCTTTTGTGTATTTCTGGCTCATAATGCAACAATAGGACAAATGGCAGGAACATAGATTACAGCTACACCCCAACTAGTGTCGTGAAGTTCAGTAACACAGGATTTGACAGGCCGACAAAGGGCACTCTGAAAGCAAACCAAGGTGTGAATGTGACCCTAGACCCCTATGCTGACTGCTAACCTGTGGTGTGGTGCTTGCCTCCAGTTTTGCTATGCTTTGCCGCCTAATGATGTGATATCACTCTGGCTTTCGACATAACAGGGCCAGTGTTGTCATTGAGAAGACAGTTTTGCAAATAGAAGTCATATCTTTACTGTTATTGTGGATCTTCTTGCTGCACCATTCATGTTTTGCATTTTTCCTTTCGCTCCCACTTTCTCAGCCAGTCTGGTCTAGTTCTGTTTGTACTTTACTACAGGGTGCAAACTGAAAAAAATTGGCTTAATAATTAGGGCCCGATCGATGTATTGGCTGGCCGATTAAATCAGGCAATTATAGCCCTTTTCAAAGTATTCAACATCGGCCAGAGTTTTGATGTAACGCCGATATATTCTTACTTCCTCATAAAACAGTAAAATGCTTTTCAGTGTTGAAGCTGCGCAGAATGATGATGGATTGTTGTTGCAGCAGCTCTGAGCTCTCAACTGATGCTGTGTGTATGTATGATGGAGTGTATGGGGCAAAACTGGCTTACACACACAGAGTTGTTGAACGTTGTTTTTACCGGCAAGTCTGACATAACGAGTGACTTTCAGCGGTCACACAATATACCGCTGGACACAGCGAGACCACCGGGCTCTCAGCTCAGCTACGGAAGCGGCCCCACAGACTGGCACTGCCAAGCATTTTGCTGACCAATGCCACATCTGTTGTTCACAAAACTGACGAACTGGACCTTCTGATGGCAGGGTATCGGTTAATTTGTGACTGTTCTGTGATGATTATTACGGAAGCGTGGCTTCACCTGCTTATCCCCGACGCTGCAGTTGAGCTAACTAGCTAGCTAGCTAACTGTGCTAACATTAGCATAGCTCCTTCGGAGCTCTACGACGTCATCAGCGGACTCATCCGGGGGAGCCTTCATCATAGCTGGGAACTTTAATCAGGCCTGTTTAAAGAAGTGTGTGCAATATGTGAAGTGTCCCACAAAATATTTTGATTTCCTCACACATATTACCTCATGTGTATAATAAAAAAGTGGTTCTACCTGCACTAAAACCTACTTCTGATTGCACTAATGAGGACATTTTAAATTAGGTTATTTTTATTTTGCAGGAATTGACTTCAGTTTTGCCCACTATTTTGTTTTGTACTTGAACATTTTTTGCTCTTCAATGTTGCAGAGTAGAAAAATAGAGGCTTGTGAAAAGAATGTTACCTTAGTGTTTTTGTTGCTTCCTTCTCACAATGACCTGCTCACAACTTTTCAAAAGTTGTTCTATTGTTGTACAATAACCTATCTCTTATTTTCATCAACAAGAAGTAAAAGATAAAGAGTGACTCTTTTTTTAAGGCTTTATAATTAATTTCCCAGAGTTTTAATGCTTTTCTGCATGTTATTGTACTGGAAAATTCCTCTCTGTTGTAAAGTTAAACAAATACTTAGGGACAAAGTAGTGTAAAACAGGAAAATGTTCTGCCTGTAATTGATTTCTGAAATCAATTACAACCCTACAAACTATTACTGTCAGAGTTACTATTAATAATATTAATTATTATTACATGAACCCAAAACTAAGGGAAAAAAGGTGAATACATTATTGGCATTAAAATTACTACTTTTAATTATGAAACCTGGATTATTATTTAAATACTTGTAAAAACATCTACTATTATTACTATTGCCAATACCAATATTTCTGTTTATTTTCATACAACATACAGCCATACCAGTGTAAACACTCATTTTTCCCCCTTTCTATTTAATTTAAAAGCATTTGTATAATCTCTTTCTTTTCTCCTTTTTTCTTTTCTCTTATGTATTTTTGCACCTATTTATTTACTATTATTATTGTGATTGTTATTACTAATATATGTATATATATATATATAGATATATATATAGATATATAGATATATATAGATATATATATACACATATATATACACATATATATATACAGATACATACATACACACACATATATATACATCTATACATATATACATATATATACACATATACATATATACATATATATATACATACATACATACATACATATTTATTTATATATATATACTCCTTCCCTGTTGAGATCAAGAACGACACACATATATATACATATAAATATATATATACGCATATATATACATATATATATACACATATATATACATATATATATATACACATATATATATAATGTTTCTATTTTTTATTTATTATTATTATTAAAATTTATTTATTAATTATTATGTATTTAAATTTACTTTCTCTTTCCCCATTAAACATACGCTGTGAAGGCTACATACCTGTAGCCTTCATAATTATGCTGAGTTCCTCCTAAACACTCCCTCCTGGAACCCACTCCCTTACCTCCACTGACTACTCTCAGTTGGTGCAATCAATGAAGAGGCAAGATGTCCGGTATGGGCAGACTTCCTCCCTCTGGGTCAGGGAGTTGCTCTACCATATGACATATTGTCACACACAGGTGAACCAACCAGCCGGTCCCCTCCACAGGGTCTGGGAGGGACTGGGGTTGGACCACCTGGACCTGGTTAACATATCGGCACGGACAGTCATGCAGTATTCTCTGGTCAGGGGTTCATCCTTCAGCATGATAATGACCCAAAACATAAGTCCAAGCTATGCCAGAACTACCTCAGGAAAAAAAAGAACAAGATGGTAAGCTTGAAAACATGGAGTGGCCGGCACAGCCTCCAGACTTGAACCCCATCGAGCTGGTTTGGGATGAACTGGACAGAAGAGTAAAAGCAAAGCAATTTACAAGTGCCACACATTTATGGGAACTTCTGCAACAGACGTGGGAAGAACTTTCTGAAGAATATTTGATTTCTATTATAGAAAGACTGCCTCGAGTGTGTTCAGCTGTTATATCTGCCAAAGGTGGCTACTTGATGAGTCAAGAGTTTAGAATACACTTTGGCCTATATATTGATTTCATGATTTCTTTTTTTACTCCAATTGCTTATTTGTACTATGCTTTCATTTCAGAGTGCAATGAGACATTAAACTGAATAATTTTCAGTAAAAACTGGAAAAATTGGGGTGTTCTAAAACTTTTGACCAGTAGAGTGTATTTTTATATTAATTGGCCGATTAATCTGTAATCAGTAATTTTGTCTGCCAAATATCGGCATTGGCATCTGCCTCAAAAAATCCATATCGGTTGGGCCCTATTAATAATTACTTTACAGTTATTTTCAGTCAGATTTAACTTGTGCTACCTACTTGAGCCACGCCTTGCTCAGCCTCGAGGAACCTCATTAGGTCTTTGCTGTTCAGAAATTCCTTGTTGCTAGAGAACTGCACCAACAGGAAGTAGATCTCCGGACGTGTGCAAAAGTCGTGGAAGACCTCGATGAACTCCAGCTTGGTGACACGCTCAGTTTTTCCTGTTGTTCTTTTGCTTTCACTGTGTTCTTTAAGTCCAGATCCATTATCTATGTTTAGTCCAGACATTCTGTCCCTCAGTCTTTGAAGCTCTTTAAACCTGTGCTCCACTTTGCTGCTGCTCACTCCAGGGTTCACAGTCTGTATCAGCTTGATGGCTGACGGCAAGCGGATTCCCTCCTCCATGTCAACCTGTCTGTCTGAATCAGACGCAGAGGAGAACAACTGCTCCAGCCAGACAAGACGAAGACTGTCCTGACTGCTTGCGAGCATGTCGACGGCGTGTTTCCCATACTGCATCAGATATCTGGTGGAAGAAGAGAGGGTAAGCCAAGGTTGACTTAATCTAGCAGAAAACCTTTCATACATAGCTGACAAACATTTAATCTCAGACATTTTAAAATTAAATCATATTTCCTGTCATAACCACAAACACATCTCAAAGGGCTTTACAAAGACATCAGCCTACAACGATTTCATCACTCCCCACATAACAAGCAATACAGTGACAAAGAAAAGCTAATAAGACTTGGTGTGATTGACTGACATCAAAAGACCACATCAACCAGAGGCTGAATCTGTCTTTATTGTTTTCTTGACTTGGTGTCAGTTAGAAAAATATATGAATAAACTCTACAGAATCTTTTTTAATCTGATTTAGGAGTCCTAATTTCCTCTAAATAAATAATGTGACTAAACTGAGCTCTTAGTCTAAGGAATTTATCACACTGATGGCTTTACTAAGGAATAAAAAGAAACTGTGACTATTTTATAGACTGGCAAAATATAACCTTAACCTTTAAATAAAGTTTGGAGAGGTGCAATGCTTATCATTCCAGTACATTAATTTAACAATGGCTAAGTTTCTCTTGATTAAATATTCCAGAGTTGTATAATTTGCTTTTGAATATTTTAAAACGTAGTGCTCATAGGCAGTAAGAATATATGGGTCTTTTTTCATACCATAATGCAAAGAGTCTAAAATTCTCTCATTTTTGGATGCACATATTTTCACTTTTTTGTATGCACCAGAAGAAGATTCAAGCATCAGTTACAAAGTTTCTGAGGCAATAGTGGCAAGTGGTTGTCTGCAGTCAACAGGTATAGAGATGGTACCACATTTTTCTGTTCACAGTTTCACTTGTTTTGACAACCTTGGCCATTGACATGTTTTTTTTCTGAATATTTTCCATTCTGAGGGGTTTTATGCCAATATTACAAAAACAGCAGGGGGTTATCGAGGAGAAAAGCTATTTTTTAATGCCTGAACAATTCCTTTTTTTATTTTAAGCAAAAAAGCCCAAGAACATCCTTGATGCAGTTTATGGTTATTTTTTTTAAAATAATTATACTACAACTAAATAATTACTTTATGATTCATGACAGCGGTGGAAGGGTTGTTAGCCATCAGGTTGCTTGCAGCATTACACAAAGTATGCTCATATTCACTGAACTGTTCTGAGGTTCTCAACCTCATAACTCCAGTAAAGTGGATTTAATATGATAGAGGGGAGACTTTTGAACAGTTTATCTGTTCTGGCTCTCCAGAGGAAGGTTTTGGAGTAAACAGCAGCACACGAATCTCAACTGTTGAGAGAACAGGACTAAAGCTCTGCTAAAAGCTAATGCCAGCAGGCAGCAGTGGCATGGACAGACACAAAATTAACAAACAAAAGTTTGGGACATTTTATTATTACTTTGAATCAAAACGAATCATACAGGACTAATACAAAATCAGATAAATCCTTTTTTTTAATAAAAACTTCATGTAAATTGAATCACAGCCTGTAAATCCCAGTTCGTATCGAATTCAAACCCCTGGTCAAGACTGATGGGACACTATCCAACAAACTGTTGACTGAACAGAAGATGGGTTGGCAGATTTAAACAGACTACTGACACAGTTGAGGAGTTGTTTAATGCATGTCAATGTTCCTTAAGTCTACATGTCCAAATCAACAAGGACTAAAGCATCCCAGACTACACCACAAAAAGACATGAGCAAGTCAGACCAAAAGTGTCTTTGGACTAGGCTGCTGTGCTGACATGCTTATTTCTGCTATTTCAAAAAGGGTGTTCATGTGACTTAAGATGTTACTTCCTCTACTAGATTCTAATGAAAGTGATGCAGGGTTTTCTTTTGCAGTTCCACATTGATTTCATATTCAGCAGTGGAGGTTGTCACATGATGTGCAACAGTGCCTTTCTGGTAGTCTGACTGGTATTCTGATTTTCCACTTTGTAAATAAATTCACTTGACAAAAGCCATTCTTTCAGCCAAGTTGTTCATCAAAGTGAGTGCATTATTCCCACGATCACCTCTCTTATTTTAAAATGCTGGTCCCTCACTGCTGAACTTTCAACAAAATACGACCTTAATGCCATCAACCCCAGTGCTTTGCTTCTTCGCAAGCCTAATAAATGCTTGCAACAAAAAGCCCTTGTGGATCTTTATGTAGAGCAAAGAGTTTACCTGTCTCTTAAATTTGTGGCAAAAAAAGCTGAATTATAACACTGGATATAACTTTCCAGTGATCTTAGTCTTCACTGAAATGCAATGCTCATGCACAATAAGAATTAGAAAGCCAACATCTTTTTTTCCTCTTCTCCTTTAAAGCAAGGGGTCTCAAAATGGAATTCCTGTGGACCCATTTTGTGACAATTTATATGAACAAAGTAAATGTTTAATTACTATGAAAACCAAATTACAATTTCCTCATTTGATTGGCAATCAGGGTAGAGATTGGATTTTCTACCCAAGCCAGTTGTGGATGCCCCAACCTATGGTGATAATCATGACTGACATGTGTTTAGAAAGCAACCCCATTAAACCATAATGCAGTCCATCATGCAGTACACAGATTACAAAGAAAACAGAGCTTGAGGGTGTAAAAAGATTTTTTTTTTTTCTTTTACAGAGAATCGCCACTGTCCTAATGCAAAGGAAAGCCAGAGGTTTGGAGTGACTTCAGCTTTTATGTTATATGATATGAGCCTCCGTGATGAACTCATTCAGGTCTCACACCCGGATGGATTTCTGCCATTCAACAGTTGGGAAACTGTACCTTCAAGCCCTTACTATTGAAGCCAGAATGTTGAAAAATTATGGGTTTGAATCAGGCTCAGGCTCTATCTGCAGAGCAGACTCTATCTGCTGAGGAGACTGAGGTCTTTTGGGGTGCAGGGGGCACTCCTGAAGATCTTCTATGACTCTGTTGTGGCCTCGGCAGTCTTCTATGGAGTGGTCTGCTGGGGGAGCAGCATCACAGCAGCTGACAGGAAGAGACTGGATAAACTGATAAAGAATGCCAGCTCGGTCCTGGGATGCCCTCTGGAACCGGTGGAGGAGGTGGTGGAGAGGAGGACTACAACCAAGCTGTCCTCCATGATGGACAAAGAATCCCACCCCCTCCAACACACACTCACTGCACTAAGGAGCTCCGTGAGTGACAGGATGCTCCACCCGAAGTGTGTGACGGAGAGGTATCGCAGGTCCTTCCTTCCTGCAGCTGTCAGACTTTATAACAAAAACCTCTTCAGTGTGCAATAAACCATATTTATATTTGTAATACCTAAAATGTTTCACTGCAAAATACCAAACATGTACATAGCCACCATATTTATATTATAATATCTCAAATCTCATCCTGTAAATATCAACATGTACATAACCATCTGTCAAACAACAAACATGTACATCAGGACTGTAAATATGCCACTGACTTTATAGTATATACTTTTTTACACTTTAAAAAAAAAAAATGTATTCCTATTTTTTCATTACTGTATTTGATTTGTAATTACCTTATCTTTCAGTACTTCTCGTGTATCCTGCAGCTGCTGTATATTTTGGAATTTCCCCCTGTGGGACTAATAAAGGATATCTTATCTTATCTTATCTTATTAATATAGTTTAGGGGATTAGCCAGGCTAAGCATGGATAGAACGTTCATGTGTTCAGGTAGGCTCAGGCTGAATATTTTGGGCCCGAGCTAAACTCTTAATCAGGGTGATTAAGGGAGGACAAGTTTAAATGTTTCAGTGAACTTCTATTACACTATAACAAAAATTTTATCAACAAATATAGCAGTAACTATTAACGTAACAGAGTGTAAAAAGTCTGAATACTAATAGATTTTTTTCAACTGACTTCTCCATCTTTAATACACCACTGCACTTTAGGCATTTAAGAGAATATCAGAAGAGACTTTTGAGAATTAGACATTTTTTTGACCCAATATTACGTAGAATGTATTTCTGGTGCGTGTAACACTCAAGAGCATGTGTAGGGAATGCTCTGTCATACCTCAGGCCAGTCACCCAAATGTTAGCCACTTCAGCAGAGTTTGCCACCAGGTCTAGACTTTCATACATCTCCCCATAGATGATGGAGAATGCACTGTCCTCTGAAATCTGCTCATAAACTCCACTGGTGCGGAAGGTTTCTGTGTTACGACCCGTCCGTACCTAGAATTTAAGATCAGATACAATAAAATAAATCAGCTGTGTCTTCAACATGGTCCGAGGTTGTAAATATTTCCTTTTTCTCAGGAGGAATCAATTGGGTCATTCATAAAAAAGAAGTGATTCAAGATGCTTTTTTGCTCCAGATACTGACCTCTCTTATGGAAGCTAGAGCGATCCGAGCTTTGTCTGACTCCTTCTTGGACGGCTCCCAGCACAGAGCCTGTAGGCCTGCATCCAGAAGGTAGTAACGCTGGTAAACACGAGAGTTGGTACGCACTTTTTTCAGCTCACTCCCCTCGACCTAGAAACAGATGGATGGAGGTTAAGGATGCACAATAGTGGATGTCTGCTGATACTTCAAATTCATTTAGCAAATAAGGATACTCACATAACTACTTAGAGAACTTTACTTCATTGTTGAGGACATCAACTCATGCCCTCCCCCTCTGTATCTGAATGAGTATATATGTATTAAGCCTGTATAATTTCAGGAAGAGATGCTACAAACAAAGCCATGTTCAACACTGTGTAATGTATAAACAAGTAATCTGGCATACTGATTTGTAAACCACAAGCACAAATTTGTGATTGTTAGAAAAGAAGTAAATGTAAAGTTGAGAAGGGACACACTACTTTATATGAGCTTTAAATACAAAAGTTACCAAAATCCACCTTATGAAAAAACCAGATGCATTTAACTGTATTGATCACTGTGTTAATATGCATAACATCTTCTGTAGAAAAATAATGAATTGCCTTTGTTATTCCTCCAAGACGTTTGTGTTTTCTGGTAAGTGGAAACACTTTCAAAACTGCCGTTCATTGTAATGATTGTGGCATGTGCAACTAAACATTTCTTGATTTTATTTAAATCCTTTGACTTTGTATAATTAATATAGGTGTAAGGACTGGATCTACCTACAGTATACACTGAACATTACATTAGTCTGAGCTTGTTTTTTTTTCCACTCATAAGACAGATGTCTGCATGAAAAATAGCCAATTACTGAGGAAATGTGCATTAGTTTTCACACAGACTTTATCTGGGCATCACATCCAGGCATATAATCAGCATATTTATTTTTCAGAGAAATAACAAGATGTTCAGTCAATTAATGAACACTTACTGTGTGCCTGCTTTGTCCCTTCAGCTTTACCGTGACACATAACACCGCAATGAAAAACTGTCTTTTACATCTCTCCTGTTAATGCTGTTTTTCTTCTTTGATCTGTCCTGTTTAACATAGATGTATGCAGGGCACTAGCAGCTGAACAGTTCACCAGCCCTCTCCATGTACGGAACTCTGTGGCCACTTTCTCACCACCTTCAATCTGTATCCACTGTCTCTCTCTGCTATCAAAATATCCATACTTATTCATTATAATAAAGGTATGCCTTTGTTTCTTAGGTGCAGCTGTAAGTACACAATAAAATATGGTGCCATTAAAATATTAGTTTTTATAGTTTTTATACATAATGTCATTGACATCATGATAACAGGTCAAAGAAAAAACACTGGTCATATCGGTGACAAAAAATGTTTAAAACTGCAGAATAAGAAGACTCATATTTGAAGAAAGGAGCAGCTGCAGACCACCCTCTTCATATGACAAGAGGCTCCTGGCTGCAGCCACACTCTGCATACAGATGTTACACACATGGAAGGAATACAGTGAGGCAAATCAACAATTTGCTGGTGTTTATTTGATTTTTATTTTATTTATCACTTCTTCTGTGTCCATTATGATGTATCAATTGTGCATTTTAAAATATCTTGATAATGAAGAGAAAGCAGTCAATCATTCAGAGCCCTTCTTCACGGTCCTACTCTGGCACAATGAAAAACTACTGTACATCATGTGAAAACACCCCTAAAACTCCACCAAACTAGTGTTTGTTTTACAAGGTGAAACATTGCTGTATATTTGTATATTGTGATGCTTTTAATTGCTTATACATTGACTATAAGTATCAGCTGTTTTTTTTTTTTAATTTATTTTGTCCAATAGCAATACTGTATTATGTTGATAACATGCATCCCTAATCCCAATGTCAGTGTTACGGCCTCCAGGGCACACTGTATGTCAGTACAGGCTGTGTTGAGTGTATGACAGCATCAAAAGCCTTCGATCTGACAGAAACCATTAATGCATCCATTGCACATTGAATATTTCATGTAAAGGTATGTATAGCTTATGTGTTATGTAAAAGGTCACAGTGTAGCTGACCCACCATGGAGTGAATGCAGTCTGCTGCGCTGCTGATCTTCTTCTCTGACAGGCTGCTGCTGAAGGACACCGTCTTCTTCCTGTCCCGACCAGCACGTGATCCATCCTGAAGAGAATGAGGAGGGGGCAGAAGGGATGAGAGGAGGCCACAGATGAAGAGGAGGAGTGTGTGTGTGTGGTGGGTGGGTTGAAGGAGAAGAAAAGGAGTAGAGAGAGAAAAAAGAGAGACGGAGTCAGTTTTCCCTGTTAGAACCACTCTTTGTTAGCCTGACAGTCATTGTTCTCGTGCAGAATGGATCACAGAGGATTATAAGGCATATCAGCTTATATAACCATACATAAACACGGATTATTTGGTCTTCCACATTGAGCCTCCTCCCAGTCTGTTATTGTTTTTCATGACGTTAAAAGCCTTGGCTTGCCCTTGCCCTTGCCCTTCACCATTACACCATTAATCATACCTGACCAGACAGAGGGGGCGAGCTGTGGCATTTTAATTCTGCTCCTCCAAGATGACACCAACGGGCCCAATCAGTTAATCAGAGCTCAACGTCACCCTTCATCCATCTGAGTTATTGACAGAACAGATGACACCCCCACAGAGGGTCATATGCCCTCAGGTAAGAGCATATACATAGGGTGTGGTTATTCAATTATGGATATATCAAGGTCCTGATCAAATCAAGTCACAGGTTTAATTGATGCAAATCTAAAGGAGGATCAAGAGGATGTCACAAGAGTAACTGCTCTAATCTAAAAAGGATGAGGATGCAAAAACCCACAGACTTAATGTACTACTTTTGAACCTATATATAATGTGTATATTATGTGTAAGGGAGCTATATGTACCTGGGATTTAAAGATAAAATATAAGTGAGAGTTCTTCAAGAGTGCAGACTCCACAAGGGCCAATTATCCAGTTTGTATGGCAAACATTAATGCAAGCTTTAGCACTTTTTGGATATGTTACTCATATATTAATGGCAATTTCCTTCATCTATGCTATATCCTTTACTGTGATTTGACAGAGAAAATCAGCTTTACTTTAAAGGGATACACCAACATTTCTGTTCATGTCTTGCCTCACTCCGGAGTCCATGAAAAGCAGATAGATGCCATACTTTCGACTACGCATGCAGTAAGAAGGAAGAGACGAGCAGAGCTGGCCCACGGCTTCATTAGCTAAGCTCAAACACTGAGGGTCAATGGGTAATGTTAGCCTGCCTTTGCCTACATTCATCAGATAAACTCTTCAGCATCTTTAAACAGTCCTGTGTGCTTGTGTGCATCCTTGGACTCTCTTTAAAAGTCGGCCATAATCCTTAGTACCAATCTTCTTCTACTCGGAAACAGAGGCGTTGTTTTGTTGACCTACTTACAAGCACATCTGCTGTGGTTTGTGCATGTGACCTGGGGTTTAGTTTGTATGTATTTCTTTTAAAAATGACATTAAGTGCTAATCTTAGTCTAAAAATAGATTACGTAACATAACGGGTGAAGAAAAAAAGGAGTCACAACAAGCACACAGGACGGTTTAGAGTAGGTGAAGAGTTTATCTGATGACTGTATGCAGAGGCTAATACACCTATTGACTTCCAGTGTTTGAGCTAAGCTAATTAGCGGTGAACGAGGTCTGTTCGTCTCTTCCTTGTTACAGCCCGCAATTTTAAAAAAATTGTGACTATCTGCTTGTCATGGACTCAGAAGTGAGGCAAGATACGAAAACAAAAAAATGTTGGCATATCTCTTCAATAAAATAAGCAAACAGGGCAGGAGACGTAACCATTTTTGGCAAAATTAAGAAAAAAATAATGCAATGGGTGCTATATGAATTTGGCTTCTCAATGGATGAAGTAGTCAAACTAACGAGAGTCACTTTTTATTTGAAATATATGCAGCATTTTGTTATTGATAATATTTAAAAATCAAAGACCTGTTACTGGGGATGCCCGAATCATGTTTAGGGCTTTGAATGCTGATTTCCATCAAGTGTGATGAATGGTAAATGGATTTGAGCATGTAGTGCACTTTGCTAGTCTTCAACATATTCACACCCATTTGCTCTCACATCCACAAAATGACAGTTGAAGTTTGCATGTGATTTTTAATCAGCATTTGCTAAAGCCTCCATGCCCTCTCATTCTGACGCCACTGACCAAGCAGTAACTTGGATTAAGTGTCTGGTCCAAAAACAGTGACACTAATCTGCAATCTTCTATTGCTGGTAGACTATAATAACAGACTAAACCACTGAAGCCCTGAATAATGAGATAAGCAAATACCAACCACTGACACCCAGTGCTCTCCACTACCTAATAGTCATTTTACCATGTGGGACTAAAAACCCATCATAATGTAAAGTTTTGTTGTCATGTTTGCTCTGCCAATGCTTCATATCCTTGGGGTGGAATAGGGGGTGCTGTAGCTCATTCAAGAGGATTACTGAGTTGAAACGGCTGCAGGAGAAGCAATAGCAGACAAGTTGAAAAGAACAAGTTCAGAGAGTTGCGGTATACTGAATGAATACTTAACTTAAGACAACAGAGTACTTGAAACTTCAAGAACTAATTCCCATAAACCAACTATGTATTGTTAATAAAAGATCACCTGATAATGATGATCTTCCTACCAGGAGGGATTTATACAAATCATGCATATAAAGGTATGTTTGCATTGTATGGGACTTAATCTAGCTTCATTTATTTATATGACTAGTGTACAGGATTTGTTTTATATATTCATACCTATCACTTTCTTATCTAATTTATCTATTAGTTGTTTCTTCCAAGTGTGTGCCAAGAGTTTAAAGTCAATAGATGTCTATGATGTAGATGCCTATTCAGTGGGTACCTGTTTAACAATGAAGATCTCAATATTAATCGGGACAGCTTTGGTAAGGATTTATGTTATGATTAAGCATTCCTCAACTCAACCACAACAAAGTTTAGAATTACACAGCAAGTAAATTCAGCAGCCTGTTGCTGAAAAGCCTACACATAGAACTCATATCCAACATACTACAAGCAGTGTGCCAGATAACATTTTAATATTTATAAAGAACATCTGTGAATACGGATCAGTGTCTGATTAATCTCATCAGCATGTCTCTGATTTCATTCAAATAAGAATTCATGTGAACCTCGAGAGCACTCAGGTCTTTCATGAGAGAAGAAAGGAGAGAACCCTTGATCTGAAAGAAAATGGGGGGATGTGAAAGGAGATAGGAGATATGAGAAAAAAGAAAGAGAAAAAAAAACTGTTTCATCTGAAGAATATGAATGAACATGTAAAAGAGAGGGAGCTTAATCCACACAGGATGAAATGGTTTCCCTTAGAGAAAAGGGAGAGTATGTTACCATCACTGGTCCCCACAGAATGCCTCATTAGAATGGAGAGGTCTTACCAATAACAACATTATTTTTTAATGCTGCCATGGTAAAGGAGGCAGTGCTCCAAAAATATCCCTAGTGCCTTAGTGATCAAGACGAAAGAGCCTGTGTTTTAAACTTTTCTTGATTAAAAAAAATGCAAGAATAAAAGTAAAAGCCCTGATAGCACCTTAAAAAAGATAGTTGGAGGCATGCGATCCATTAATAAAATGAAGCTCGGACTTGTAATCGAGTTAATTGATTTTGTGTTCTCATTAAAAAAATCTGCCCCCTTTGGATGCTCTTGCTAACACCTCCAAATTTAACTTTTCCACAAACAGGAGGCCTCAGATATGACTCCAGGCTGGTAGTAAGGGGAAAATAAAAATCTAATCATGACTCTCTTCTCTCCTCTAATTTATTTCAAAAACAATGCTAGATTTAAAGCCATTTCTCATGGGAAATCCCCTTTGACTCTGAATGAGATGCACAGCCAATAATTATTGAATTAACTTATAACAGAGACACATGCACCTTTGCACAGCAGCATACTGTCCCCTCCTTTTATCAATAACACAGTCAATGTACATACAGTCTATGACAGAGGCAAATGTTGGTCTGAGTGAATCTATATTAATCCCTCTGTGTTTGACATCAATGGGCCCTTTGTGACTGTTTCTGCACAAATCACTTTGCATATGTTATCCTGTTAGAAAAGTCCACAGTTAAAAGAGAGCCTCCAAAGGCACTGATCAGACCACTCACACATGACAATGGCTTAACACCCTGCTGTATGACTGTACAGTCAGACAAGCTTTCATCACCATTTCATCAACTAGCTGACATAAAAGTCTCCAAGGTTGTTGATAGCCAATATCAAGTACAAAAATCAGACCTAAGAACAGCAAAAATATGGTTGACATATGTTTGCTTACATCCCCGTTTGTTGTCTAAGAGCTAGTTGCATGCAAATAAACTGTAATCTTGTAGCATGTTGGATATCAAAAAGATGGTTTACCTTGAAAAAAAATGGTAAAATCTGCAATCCACTGCAATCCATTTTGGGGGGGGGGGTTAAGACAGTTCTAATGTACATTTTTTACAGCTACAGTAGAGTAGAGTAGAGCTACAGTAGTTTCACACTGTAACACAGGCTCACCATACAAAGCTTAAAGAAAATTGCCTTTATCTGACGTTGAACTGAAGCCATAGATACTGGCCCTTTTAATTTAATAAATTCACATGCTGTGTTTGAAGTAGGGGAAACAGGTTTCTCCATGAGGCCTGCTCAGACAGGATTTGATTATCTCACGTGTTGAGGCTGCCCCTCACATTCACCTCTGTTGAGTTAAAACAAACCTACAACCTACAAAATATGATGACGTCACTGTACGTTGACTGAATAAACCATCCTGGCAGGATGAAACTTGAGGGAACAAAGTGACCTGCAGGTATATAAACAGGAATAAAGCAGAAAGGTTTGATCCATGGCACACACTGTCAGGGCAGATTCAAATTTGCACAAGCTCACACACATTGCAAAATAAAAGAGTTCAGCCTCTCTCCCCTGAGAAACTCTGACTTCCATTTCCCATAATCTTTGTTAGACTGCAGTGTATTCTCCCTCACAAAGACCCTTTTTTGTTTCTCTGATGGGGAGCAAGATGAATCTACTGAGCTGAAAAACAGGAAGCTGCCTGTCAGACCATCACAGAGAACTTCCTGTGGCTTGGCTGAGGCGAGTGACATGACAACGCAGAGCACCAAAGAAAGAGATATCAAGAAAAGCAAGCGATACAGAATGGTAAATGTAATACTGTGGAGTATTAAAGTGCATGACACATTACCAGAATTTGGACTCAAAATATTCTCTTGCTGCAACTAGCTTCATTTTAAAGACAGCACATTCAAAATAAGGCATCAGGGTTGCTGTCTCCGTGCATGGGTCCATGCACAGGCAGTTGTCCTCAAAGCAACAAGACAAGGTTTGACTGTGGTCTGTGGCCCCTTTAGTGCATGTTATGCTCTCTTTTTCCAGTTACACTCTATTTACTGTCAGGTCAACATCTCAAATCTATTGAATTAAAGTCATTTATCTAGATACATACAGAAATGTACTGTACATACTGAAATTATTTACTTGATTTTAGGGGCACATTAGCTTAAGAAGTCACATCAGTATACTGCAAACAAAACCAATGGAAATGAGTTAGAAAATATGAGTGTATTATGAGGCTAAGACAACACAAGCTGACAGAGGCTGAAATTATTCTTATAGCTGAGGGGAAATGCAGAGATTGGTAATGAATCTGTGGGTTTGCTGGTACAATTATTCTTTGAAATGATTTCAACCATGTTTATTATAAAAACTTTGTCAATGTATGAAAAAGGTTCAAGTACTACAAGAAATTTAATAAAAATCATTTAAAGTAGTAGTTTCACACTACTCCATCGAATTTCTCTGACATGACATCTGTACTAGGAAACCTTCCAGTATGTGAAGAAAGACAAGGGGATGGAGAGGGTTAAAGGGTTGGAGGAGACAGGAAGGTATAACAGGTACATAACAGAACAGGTAGATAAAATTATTTTTAAACTCTTGTGAGAAATTTGTAGCTGGTTATTAAACTGACAAAACTAGACATGCTCCAAGGGCAAAAACCTTTGCCAAGGCATTTCTCATACTTTAGCTGAGTTACAACCAAAAATATGGAAAACATCAAGAAGGAGATCACACTGGAATTTTCCTGGACTGCCCCAAGTAAGCAGATTATAAACTACAAATCAGAAAAGAATTAGATAAATGTCTGAATATAAAATTACCCTTTGACCAAGTTTATTTCCAATAAGGCAAATTTTCACAACATATAGAAGACAGGAATAAGATTTTGTTATTGAAAGTTTTTCTCTTTATTGCCAAGAAGATGGTAATAGTCTCCTGGCTTAAGCTGAAGCTCCCCACACTGACACAATGGAGAACACAAGATAAAGAGCTCTGCAACATGGTATTTGTAACTGCAGAGCTAACATTGAAATTGGAGAACTTTTGGTTAAATTGTTTCTGATATATAGATTCTTTGTTAATTAATTAGTTAAATTAATGAATATAAAATGCTGTGTTTAATTAGTACCTGTAAAATGACTAACACAGACAAACAAGTACAATTTATTTCCAATTGTTTGTTGAATGACCTCTACATGTCATCTCTGACTGACTGATGAGTTGCAGTGTGTCACCCTTTCCTGAGCATGGGGGTTGTGCGTGGACATTTTGTGGACACTCTTATGTGTGGACAATTGGACTTTTAGACTGCCCAGTGGGAAATTTGCCTGCATTGATATCTAGAATTTGAATGCTTTGTATTTTATGTTTTATTGAATAAAAAAGAAGTTAAAAAAAGACAGAAAACTGCCCTTTAACACAATGTCACCCAATCCATTGAAAAAGTCCACAAAAGATCCACATCCATTTTTCAATAACCACCAAAATGTACTAATTACTTCTTCCTTGTGCATTAACAATATTCCCTGAACAATTCATTGAAATCTTTTCAAAACTATTTCAGTTATTTTGCAAACAGACAGACAAACACCAGCCAAAACATAGCCTCCTTGGTGGAGAGCACAGCCTTCCACTGAGGCATCTCTATCGCTATTTGCTCTACCTCACAATGCTAACAAATCCTTTAAAAAATTCTGAATCCACATCCGGATTCAGATCGCCACCAAAATCTAATCAGTTCTTCTTTGTGCCATGACTAATACCCCTTTCAGACTGGCCAACAATCCTGTTTAAACCCAGTTACAATCGGCTCCTGTCAGCAGTTTGAAAGGGTTTAATTGGTATTTCGACGCGGGTCGACTGACCCTGCAAGCGACACGGGTTTTTATCGGCTAGCCTCCGATCAGCTTCAGTGGGAACATCACATCCGGGTCAACCCGCTAATTTATGGATGACGTCGGTGTTGCGTGCCCACGGCATAACATCGCGCCCGTCCCCTCTGTCTGTAACTTACGTGACTCTTTGCCGTCTCAGCAACAAATTTCATCCGCCTTTGTATCATCAGCGCCGAGTTTGTAAATTTTTAAAGAGGGACAAAAGTACAAAGTACAGAAAACCGTGTCCACGGCGTCCATGCTCCTTTCCATTGTTTACGTGGTCGTGTTTTGTCGCGCTGATGATGTCATCAATGTGTTGACATCAGCTTGATACGGCAGAGGAAAAAAAACAGCCACGCAGCTTGTCTGCTGCCGATTAGACCCGGGTCTGCTGGCAGTGGTAAAAAAGTCACTTGCCGATTATTAGCAGGTTAACCTGCAATGAAAAAACCCGCGTTGACCCGCTAATTTTAGTGTGAAAGCGGTATAACACTACCCCATTTTTATGTTTCTTATTTTATTTCCCACGGTCCAAAACCACACTTGGTGTTTCTCCAATATAGAACACAGAAACAAATACAAGTTGGGTCAAAGATAAAATAAACAAAAAATAATACGTGAGCCCGTGCCTGGGATGCCCACACAAGTGGGCATCTCCCCAAAACCCACCTTACACCTAACCCTAACCCGCTACTGTGCATGCGGCGCTAGGTAGCACATCTCAACAGGTAGCATGTTTGGATAGGATACCGGCTGCTCCCAGGCTTTAGAACTCATTCCCTTTCTTAATTAGAGCTGTCCTCATCGCCCTTAAGTCACTGCTGAAGGCCCATGTCTTCTCAAAGGCCTTCAATTAAAATAACCAACGTCTTCTGTTTTATTGTGTTCTGACATTTTTTAGATTGTTTTAGATAGTTTTTGATTGTTTAATTATCATGTTAGCTTTATGGTTTAAGTTTTATCTTATTTACCCTTAGCCTTTGTGCTTTCTTGTCCCATTTGGTCATTTTAGTGGGTTTGTTTTTTGTGTTCTACTGGTTCTCATTGCTATTTTCCTATCTTGTTTGTCTTTTTTTGGTTGCACAGCACTTTGGTCAACAAATGTTGTCTTTAAATGTGCTCTATGAATAAATTCTGACTTGACTTCTTTTAATATCTACATTATCTGACTCCATCCCCCCCCCCCCCCCCCCCCCCCCCCCCCCCAAAAAAAAAAAAAACCAAACAAACAAACAAACAAAAACACAAACAGGATAAGACAGGCCAAAAGATCAACTATAACACTTAGTCCACAGGGGGCATAAAAATCAATACAACCTGAAATTTCCCCACAAGGGCTTTAAACTAATTATAGGCAGAATAAGCAAAATACACAGAAAAATGTAATATAAAGAGCAGCAGAAAGGAGATATTTACAGAGGCTCTCTGGCTGACTACAGCGCATCTTAATACATCAAACGACTGAACATTCCAGCGTAATATCTGCCTTAGGGCATCAGAATGGCCTTCATTAACTAGTGCACATGCATGCGTTATATGATGTATGACGGTGTGTGTTCATATAGATGCAACAATCCTGCTGCAGTAATTGCTGCATCTCCCAATCAGCAGAATAAAGATGTGGGTTGTTAGTGGGTGTAGTTTGTTATTCTCTAATTATGATGAATTGGAAATCAGAGTTAAAACGAGGGCTGTAAGGCGAGAGCAAAAGAGGAATAGAGGTGTGTTAATTGGTTGGGAGTCTGACTGTCTTATGTGTCTGACATCTGATGATGGGTGATTAATGGCAGAGTCTCTCAGCATGGACCACACCACTACAAGGGTAGCGTGTTAAGAGGACATTTACTTGGAGGCTAAATGTTGTATAGATGTGCAGGGAAAGCCTTCAGAAAGAGAATTAAGGACTCTATAACAAACATTTAATGTGTAATGGAGAAACAAAGGACACTAAGATCACAGTTAGGTGTCTTCACTATACTCATTTGTGTATTAGAGACATCTCTGAACTTAAATACATAAACAACAGCATCAGCAGCCACCTGTATGTGTGACTAAAGCCTCTTACCATGATTTGCCATGACAACAGAGTGTTCTTTGATTGGCTGCAGGTGTCCATCTAAACTGAATATGAGGTTATATCTCTTTGACTAATTTCCCATTTTGACTGACAACAAAAAAAACATAAAACCTATTATATTGAAGGGAGCCACAGCAACAGCACAAATGATTCATGCAGTGAAGCAGTGAACCATTACTAATGGGGCGTAACAAAGTGGGTGTTACTGAGGCTACAGACCTATGGACATATATATATATATATATATATATATATATATATATATATATACACACACACACATATATATATATACCCACACACACATATATATATATATATACATACATACACATATACATACATATATAAAAATATACATATACATATAAATATATAAATAAATATATATTCAGGAAGTCAGCAGACTATATACATATATATTCATATATATATATATATATATATATATATATATATATATATATATATATATATATATAAAGAGGGAGAGAGAGAGAGAGAGAGAGAAGAGAGAGATACGCATATATACACAAACACATACATAAATAATGGCAATCACTTTCTTTCAACCACTCAACTAATAAACACTCAGCAGACTGGGGATTATAACATGAGAACTAATATGTTTTTTATTATACTAATGTTATTATTGAGTCTACTGATCACTCTGATTCTAAAACAATTCCTTTATCGATTCCTGTGGATTTTCCATGTGTGCAAACTTTTGCCAAAAGTTTTACAGTGGCAACAATGTCAAACACTTCTGATAGTCAGTGCCATGGTGCATGGATTGACGCTTCAGGAAGTTGCTGGTGTTTCTACTCATTAAATTTTGTGCAGCAAGTATCTCATCTTAAGTATTCAAATCAGAAACAAACCTTATAAGAATTTAACAAGTATTTTGGTGGGCTCAGTTGACTTACCAACATGTCATCCTTTGACTAACTGTTAAGCACAGTCCTTAAAACCCTTGGCTGTATGTTCTTGATGTGAGAATTTACTTTTTCTATATTCTCTTAAAAGTTTGAAATGCATGGTGTATAAGCTTCTGCCACCGGAGGGTATTAAATCAAAACACTTACAAAAGATTAAGTCACCACTTAACCTAACAAGCATGTTTTTGGTCTAAGGGAGGAAACAGGAGTATACAGAGAAAACCCATGCATGTAAACTCCATACAGGAAGGCCAACCAACTCTGAGAGTTGAACCAGAAACCCTCTTGCTGTTAGAAATGAGAAGTAACCCATTTCTTAATTTTGATTATTTTCAACCTGGTTTACAAAAGAGTGAACCACTGTATTTTATTCATGTTTACATTTCACACAATGAGAAGAAAAAGTTGTTTGAAGTGGACATCCTAGTGCGCACTGTAACCTACTCCAAAGCATTTGAGGGTTGCCCACAGTGTGAACCAGGAAGTCAACTAATAACTGTTTGCCCCCTCATTATGTAAGATTAATTAAAGAAACTAAGGCAAAGCCCTCACATAGAAGGGTATTTTTGAAAACCCTGCTTTTTATTTGTGCTTTGGCTCTCTGTACACCTGTAAAAATCATTTAGGGTGACTGAAAAAGCTTATTTTGGAAAACTCCTGCCAGAGTGGATATTTTCAGAAAACTGTTTAATGAGTCTCTGTGGGGACAGCAAAAACAGACTTTTGAGCCAAAAACAACAAATCCTGTGGCAATCGTTCCACCATGTGATATCACAATATCAAACATATCACAAACATTTTCATTTCTGTTACTGTCTATGTCAACTGTGTACACAAGAATGGAGGGTACGCTGCAGAGGACAAACTTTTGCTGGTTTTAGTGTTTGTGACTGGACTATTCACACCGTTACACATACGTTCAGAAGCAACGTCATTATAATACTGCTTCAAACAACACTCCAATACAAACCCTGATGACATTTTGGATGAGATCCAGTGTTATTGTTTTACTAGTGACCATATTGACAAGTGACCCATGGCTGCCTGTGTACTTGGTTGCTATAGTCAAAGCCAACAAGAGTAGACATGATCCATTTTCAATAGCTCTGATCAGGCTCTTCAGATGTGTTTTGGATTAAAATCCAGATGAAGAAACAGTACAAACATATTAAAGGTTTGGTCATTTTTCATAATTCCCTGACCTATTAGGGGTGAAACTGTGCACTTGGTCAGTAATCAGAAGGTTGCAGGTTTGAGCCCAGCTCCGGCTGTCACATGGCAATGGGTCCTTGGGCAAGACACTTAACCCAGAGTTGCTCCCACTGCTGTGTCAGTGGCTTGTAAACAGGCATGAAAGAGCTTGAAAGTGTTAATTGATACTGATGGACACCTGATGTAGAAGTTCAACCATCAGTTAGTGAACGTGAGAGTGAATAGGTGTGAATGGGTGGATGTGACCTGCGGTGTGAAGCAGCTTCGAGTAGTCAAAGACCAGAAAAGCGTGATATGAGCTCAAGTCCATTTACCATTTTCATTTTACCATTACCTTGTATAAGAAATAACAATTGTAAATAAAATAACAATTGATCACAAACCTGCTTAATTAGCAGCTTTGGTGTATTTGAAATGCCAAGTTTGTACTTAATAAACATACAACTACTTACAGCTGCTAAAGTCAATAGGACGTTAACTGCAGTGCAGGAAGCCCTCTGCGGTAAAGTCATTCTGCCCTCAGCTCACCCCATAGAAAAAATGTTCAGTGAGAAATTGTGGCTAAAAATTTACAGTAAATTCTCAGTTTGACGATAAACCCCCACCCTTGTGGTGAGACAAGCAGCAGATGCTCTGTTACACCTCAGACCTTTGTAGCTCTTTGCTCATGGAAACACATCAACTCACAACACACAAAATGGTAAAAGAAGACCGCTTACTTCTAAAGGTCATCTTGTCCGATAACTAACCACGATGTCAGCTGACAAACGTCAAAGATGCATTTCCTGAGGATAAGCACATAACTAAAACCAAGAGGAGGTGGTTGGAGCTCTGGGTTGGGTGCTCACTTTGTGATCAAAGTAAAAAGTAATGTTTTCACATGCAGCAGTGTTGACTTCAGAGCAGCACACACACACCTCCAGGTACATTTGCACTTATACGGCTGGTTCATATCATGATATCATATCATGTTGTGAGAAGGAGCTCAATCAGCACAGAGTAGTATGTCATGAGGCTTTATTACAACCAGTCAGAAGATTTTCCTGCTCCCTTTACTGTGCAGGGTCATGCTCATGCAGGCTAAAGTGGCTAGCAGCAAGCTTAAGGCGTTAAATTGAACTGCAGGAGATGCTCTGGGCTGCTCTGACGTTAAAAACTTTCCTCCCCAACTGAATGTGAACGCCTCCAGCTTATGCTGCTGCCTCAGTCTAAAAACACACACAGAAACAGCCAAAGTACCCAAACATGCAGAGATACACAGACACACATACTGTATGTAGCCTGGCAAAGTATATGCAAAAGCATATTATATTTATTCATTTTTTTTCCTTTAGGAGCACTTCCTCACTTCGCGCATTGGCAGTATTTTACATCACATTTTAGCCGACAAAGCTCCTGGACAGATTTTTTTTTCTTTTAAAGACATACATCACATGTAAACACAGATAGAACTTATCTAGTAAACTCTAAAATGTATGAATGCAGAGCAACATACAGCCAGTATGTCTCCCTCTTAAATCTGGACTTTTCATAAGTGGATGATTTCATTTTGTAGTTGCTGGTATGACAGTTCCACTGAGCCAGGCTGTCTTTTTTTGCTCCGGTGTACAACTTTTATGCTGAGCCAAGATAACTGTCTCATAGATTGAGTTTTGAACAAAGATATGTCTGAAAATGTCAAAATTTCCATGTACAGTTTCCATTTTTAGACAAGTAGAGACACTACAGTCTCTTTTACAAGAGCATATTTGGACAAAACATCTCTTTAAAAAGTTGATTTTTTAGGTTAATGTAACACATAAGGGTACTAATTAAACCAAAGGATGCACACACCTTGTAGGCAGACTCTCAGCCCACAGAGATTATTATGGAGAAGAAGCTTTTGCCCTAGAGCTACTGCCACTCCAGCAGCTCAGTCCGGAGGGACTTGGGTTGGGGACTGGAGGGTGGCTGGTTTAAGTCCTCACTGAACCATGTTGGGAGGTTGGTTTGGTAGCGCTGCTCTGTGCCATGTTGTCAACAGCTCTGCATTATTTGGAATGTCTACACTCAGCAATGGGCTTGCTACTGGGACGGGAGCCAACAGGTTTAAACTGTTGACCAAACAATTGTAGAATGAAACACTGGTAGTAAATGGACTTGAGCTTATACAGTATAGCTCTTTTCTAGTCTCTTTGACTACGCAAAGCAGCTTTTACACCGCAGGTCACATCCACCCATTCACACCCACTCACTCTGGCATTCACTCACAGATGGTTCCGAGTTTCTATAGTAATCCATCAGTATTAGTAGAAGTAGTAGCTAGTAACTAGAAGCTTAGGGTTAAGTGTCTACTCAAGGTTACATCAACATGTGAGAGCCAGAGCTAGGCTTGAACCTACAACCCCCATAGGCCTATTCCAGGGGCCAAGGGAACCAGATGTTTAATCCAGCTGCTGTCACAGCATAGAGGGGGAGAGGGAAAGGTCTGAATGCAGCTGACATTTTGTCTTGTTTATAGAGGTGCTCTATCACCTAAAGCAGACCTGTTAAACACACTAAGGAAACGGGAAAACTGGAAAAAGCACAACATGGACTCTTAACATAGGAGAATTTCTATTAAAATAAACTGTATTACATAAACTGCTATTTGAGTATAGGTAGGCTTGATCCATAAAGTTCACTTATTTCAGTTTACAATTAAAGGACATTTCTGTAAACATTTATTTCAAAAGCACTCTCTAAATAGTGAAAAGGAGTTCATATTTGTTTGACTGCTTGCATTCATGTATAAAAAGAAGTCAAGTGCAGTTATATAGAAAATCAGGGATGACACCTGTTGTGGTCATTGTGAGATCAAATTCGATTGCATCAATCACCAAAAAATCTTATCGGAATTGAATCATGGGACAAGTAAAGATGCAAAGCCCTTCTTAGGACACACTGTCCTAAGAGTGTCTTAGGACCTCCTTAAAAATAAAAAGCTTTAAAGATGTCCCTCATTATTAACAATTTATTTTCTTGGTTATTTAAAGTGATATTTTGAAGATTCACAGTCTTCACAAGCCAGAACATACACATACAACAACTCCCTCTCACGCAGACTCAGGCATGCCGACCATGTTTTTCTAAGTTTGTGAAAGTGTATGTTGGCATGAGTAATGAAGGAAACTGGAAAGCAGATATTTGTTATGCCTGGCTGTGTTACTCGAAGGCAGGCTCGTGCAACTTGTGTGTCATTGTGTGCGGCTAAATCTGTTTGTAACCAAAAGAGAGGAAGAGAGCAAGTCGCTGATGGTTATCTGCATCAAGATGAACTTGAAGTGACACAAACTGAGTGGGCTCCTGATACTGCATCAGCTTCACGCACACCACAGTGAGATGGGCTGAATGGGAGGACAGCAGACGGCATGAAGTCCATACTGATGAAATACAATTAAGAGCGCGCTCATTACCTAGGCCCCTGCAAATGAGAGTATGCACACACGTAGACACACAGACTGGACATAGGTCCCCTGACTCTGGTTAAAGTCAGCCAGGAATGTCATGTTTCCTGTTTATCTGCTTTCATACCACCCAGGCGACTATTGTGTGGATTCCTGAGTTTAGCCACGGGGGGAGTTGGGCAAACAGAGGAAAACACACAGTTGTGTTGACAGGTGGACTCATAACTTCTCTGTTCTTCAGATTAAGCCGCCGCATCCATCGAAAGCCTCAGGTGTTTGCAATTCCAAACACAAACACGTTCACAGGAAGAGAGCACAAACATATACATGCACTGCTGCGCTTGACGCCTCGCTGATCACTCACTGAACGTTCTCAGCATTAATGTGCCCACTGAACATCCAGAAGTCAAACGCATAATCACACCACAAATGCATACTAATTTCTGCTCTGATACACAGGATGCACGTACAGGCAATACCCAGGGTGGAGGTTGTGTTCTGGAGCTACTTAACGCCACACATCAAACATGGCAGCGAAGAGAAAGCCGCACGCAGAGCCAGAGCTTACTTCATCCCAATTCTGACCCAGCACAAGACGCCAGAACTTGACTTAAGCAGAGTGTTTTTAAAAATCCTGGCTGCAATGTCGATACAAACAGAACAAAAAAAAGACAAGAGCAGGCCTGTGTGTGGGCAGAGAGGTGAGAAACATTAGTGTGTTAATTCGTGTGTGCTGCAGCGAAAAGGAGAGGAAGGTGTCATCACCAACTGCTCATGACTTAATAGCAATATTGCAACATGAACCCTGCGAGGAAATTGGCCAACTGGCTCTCTTCCTGTCTTGCTGAGCCAATCAGACGCAGTTGAAACTGTGTTCAAATAATATTGTCTTTGCAGGCAGCAGCTCGAGAGACAAGTAAAGACTAGGGATCAATATAAGTCCTCCCACATGCCTGGAGGCTGAAACTATAAAAGTAAAAAGTCAGGGGATGAGTTATTGATTAGATGCTATTGATATGACAGAACCTGAAAAGCTATTTGAGTCAGAAATAAGCCTCAAAAGTTAAGTTGATACCTTTTTTGCTGTACTATGTGTGGAGAAACCTGACATTAACCTAAATGTGAGCGGAAACGAATGTAGGCAGTGAAGTTAATTGAACAGGGGGGCATTCAACTGTGAGCCAAAGTAGGCGGAGTGAATGCAATTTCACATTCTAATCAAAGACCGCAGCAGGTGGGTTCACTTATTAGTTCCTTCTTCTCCTCCTCCTCATTTCAAGCTGATGAAGTGCTAACAAGAGACAAGGTCTATGAGTGGCTTGAGGGAAACATTTTGAGCACATCTTAATTCTTAATAAAACATTTCGTTTAATTTTGATGCTTTTGTTCATTTGAGCCTCAGTCAAGTCAGGTAAAAGTCCAAGAAAAATCGACTTATGCAAAGGTCAGACTGCACAGTGCTATGTGTGTCACCGTGTAGGGGTGGGAATCACCAGTGGCCTCATGATACAACATTATCACCATACTTGAGTTCCGATTGGAATTTATTGTGATTCTTAATGTTTTACAGTATGCTGAGTTGTGGACTGATCACACAGAGGCGCTTTGCTCTAGGCACAGACACACCAAAAACACCTTCAGGGCGAAAGAAATTGGAGGGAGCGCTTGCAGAGAGGATCTACGTCTATGCACATGCAGCCAACCAAAATAAGCAGAAAATGGGCTCAAACAAATGAAATGCTCTCATCTTTGCTTAAACATACACATAGTGCTTTAAGTCCATTGCCATTCAATGGTTTAGTGGAGGACTCTCTTCTTTACTCTTCATTTTAAGTCAGAACAATTCATAATATTGCCAAAAATCCCACAACTGGCTCACTGAGGGCATCAGTAACCACCAACACCTGTGGATTTGCCTGTTTTCATCCTCTTTTCTGTCAGCTTCAGCCAAAAGTGACATAAAAGGGCTCTGCGACTCTGCATCTTCTGCTGAATAGCTGAAGATGTTTCAACTTTCATGTGCTCAAAAAACACTGGAAAATAGGGCTGAAAGATATATCGTTATCGTATCGACATCAAGATATAAACACTCAAGAAATTAATATCGAAAAAGCAACGATATAAAAGATACAGATTTCCCCTGCGCTCGCCCTGCATGTACAGCTCTGGAACTCACAACAAATTTCATTTTTACGATTGCCCTTGAATGCACCGCTAAAGCCAGCTAACCACAAACCTTTTCTATTTTCAAACCGTTTTTATTTTTCTGAAAAATGCTTGGTTTTCACTGAACCCGTACTCATATGGTATCGTATTGATATCGAGATATCTGGCATGAATATCGAGATATGAAATTTTGTCCATATCGTTCAGCCCTACTGGAAAACCACATCACGCAGCAGCAGAAAAAGACGCCTGATAGATGTGCTGTTACATCGGAAAACAACTGTTTGACTGGTGACATTTTAATAGCAATGTGTCTCTACGTGATCGGCCGCCAATGTGATACTTGATAGTGCAATATACTGCAATTCATAGCCCTTTGTTGATTGCATTTACATCCAAAAAGTAAAAAATAACCAAATTCTGTTAAATTAGTAAGAAACACATCCCAGTATATTCAAATAACTTGAGCCCATTTCATTAAAAACGGGAGCAAATCTCACAGATTAGTGTCCAGGTTAATGCAACCCACTCTGCTGAACTTAGCTTCTCCTCACATTTTATCTTCAGTGCTCTAGATAGCTTTGGTACTGCTGTGTCTGCAAAAAAATGCAGAGATAGAGGCACATACCCGGGCTCCAACCAGCATGTAACAAAAGCCCTTGTTTTCCAAAACATGATGGGGGTTTAAGTCTTTTACTTATAATCCAAGTAACGGATTGTACTATTTTCTTAACTCACTCAGAAT
The DNA here is from genome assembly GCA_037902135.1 of Cetoscarus ocellatus. NCBI lineage: Eukaryota > Metazoa > Chordata > Actinopteri > Labriformes > Labridae > Cetoscarus > Cetoscarus ocellatus. Next base: position 912,739 of record JBAMNC010000090.1, read on the forward strand.
TTGGAGGCAGCTTTGACGAAGTAAGCATCTCAAGTACTGCCAGTTTTTTCAGCAGGTTAGCTTAGCATTAGTATTGATGTCGTAGGCCATTGCTTTACCCTGGGTGGTGCAGAGTGAGGTGAGCCATATTTCCACAGTATTTTGTTATCATGCATCACTCCTTATAAACCTTTTAAAAAGATGGTTGCTAACAAAGTGCTATCAAGGCAGGGAGCCTAATGCAATCATCTCTGATATTATAATGATGAACAATAACATATACACCATAGCCACAGCCATGTGAACCGCCTTGATCAACTGTTTTCATTTCTATCACCCAGCACTTAAGTTTTTTGGATGTGCATACTGTTTTCTTCAAATCAAACGAACTTGTTCAGGTCATTCAGAGTAAATTCTCAAACAAGAGGTTACAACATGATACACAATGGAAGTGTGGTGGCTGCTTTTCTGTAAACCGCCATGTTGTAGTTCCAAAATAACTTAACAGAATCTATTTACTACCGCTGGTTACACTGGAGCCTACAAAACTTGTCAAAGTAAGGCTCATTCATGAAGATTATCATGTGAAACAATAACTGTACATCTGATACATTTTTGTTGGCCACAGACCTTATTTGTCAGCAACGATCCAAGGGCAGTGAAAAATCCCACAGGCTTTTAGCCAAGGGAACCAGCATGATGCTAACTTCCTGTTTTGCCTTCAAAAACAGTCACCCCATCATTACTCTCTTTTCTTTTAATACCTGTATTAGTTGATGTAGGGTAAGTGTTAAATGAGACAACTGAGAGCAAAAGTGCTGAGACAGCCTTTTAGTTTGTTGTCCACAGAACTGATACTCAGCAAGAGATTTATATAACTGTTAATTTTAACAGCAGCACAAATTAACTGGTACACCTTTGGCCATGGGGTTGCCAACAAGACACAAAACCAGAGTTCCTTACAAGAGCTTTGAGGCACAAACTCATTACCTCACAATGGTGACATGAGGTGACTGATTGTTCTGCTACTTGACACAGATGGAGAGGAAGCTGACAGGAAGCATGACCACAGTGTATTAACTATTGATTTACAGGTTAAAAAATGACATGTTTGTAGAGCTACTGCATGACTGCAGTAATGTCTGTAATTACAAAATTTGGTTTAAATGGGTGTTTAGGTTCAATGTTAAGCAAATTCTTCCTCCAGAGGGTTGAAGTATTTCGGAGTTATATTTGACTCATCTTACTTTACATTATTGTCTTCAGGGTTGTTTTCATTTTCGTTTTGGAGATGATAGAATTCAGACATGAACTCAATGTAAAAGGTCGTCTTCTGATTTTCTGAGGCACTCTCGGCTCTGTCTCCTGAGGAATATGGTGGCCTACCTTGATCAGACTGCTGCGTCGAGGGATGGTCTTGGAGCCTGAATCTGAACCTGCGCTCTCCCACGTCGTGGACTCGCTACTGGACTCTTTTTGGATCCTCTTCACGGTGTCTGGCGCGCTGCAGCTTCCGTTTGACACCGGATCTCCCCTGTGCGTCTCCAGCCTCGTCCCTGCTCCCCCTGAAGCATTTCTCCAGCCAGCAACCGGTGTTCCCGCTGAGCTCTTGCTCTCTTCGAATTCTGCCATGGTGACACTTCTGTGTTTCCCCTGGTACCTCAGTTTCCTTGAAAGCAGCGGGGCTCCAATCGCGACAGCGCTGCACGCGGACACAGGCGTGCCATCGTGTGAAGTGAACGAACCGCGAACGTGCGCAGAGAGCAGAGGAAACTTCTCTCGCGCCCTGGCTTCAGCTTGCTCGCTGCCTCTAAATGTCTTCCTCACTCACACACTAACACACGCACACGCACACGTACTCTTACACTTTCACAGCAGGGGTGACAGCTGAGCGACAAAGCGACCGCCACACCTTCAGACCTCCGCCAATACTCATCACATCCTCGCGACGGCTGAATGGGAGTGCGCGTGCGTTCAGGAAACGTAGCTTCTTGTGAAGGACCCTCTGCTCCTCCACCACAGTTTCATCCAAATCAGGGGTGGGCAACTGTGGTCACCACAAAGGCCACATTTGTGTTATTTAAGATTTTACAAAGCTGCATTGTTACAATTGAGAGGAAACTATCGATAACATAACTAAAGGTAGCTGTAGTGTAACAAAGCACATAATATTAACAGTCTTATTGGCGTTTTTATTTATATTTCAAAGCTCAAAATCAAGCAGTAAAGCTAAATTTAATGACATTAAACTGAAGCCATATAAAGTACTTTTTAAATGCAATAACCTAGTACAGTGCATGTTTTTTATTAATTTATTTTATCTTACATTAATAAAAAAAATTGCTGTGAGGCCTTAACCACTTATCTCAGTTTTTTGTGATTTCCATGTTTAAGAAACAGTGATGGTCATCCATCTTGGTGTATGGGTTTTATGAATTTGAACCCAATTAATAGTAAAAAAAAAAAAAAATACAAGTACAATACAATATTTATCAATTCAGTAGTATAGTTTTTTTCAGTCACTCAAAAGCGGCAGTTTTGGAGATAAGAGGTTTGTTCTAGAAGGCTATGTTTTTATAAATGCCATCTGGCCAGGCAGCAGTTATAACAAATCTTGGTTCCTGAAGTTCATTTTATTCATTTTTTTTTTTACCAAATGTATTTATAATGCTTCATCAAAGACCTTTACAGAAACAATTTTAGCAAATTATACCCACTAACTTATTGTAAAAGAAAAAAATCAAATCACTTATTTAAGAGTTTTATACAAATATTTTACGTTTTTCATGCTGCAATGCATTTTGCCTATGTGAATAGTGTCCTAGTGGCAATCAGACTCAAGTACTTGATGGCAGATTTTTTTTTTTTGTCTTTATGGTTGCAATTTTTGGGAATTTGAAACTGATCAGCAGACCACAGTAAGTGAGGAGGAGGGTCCCATTTGGCCCTCAGGCCACAGGTTGCCCATCCCTGATCTAATTCATCTTCAAGGTGACCAGATGTCATCTATGGTTTTGATATTCATATTCAAACCAGGGCAGCACAGTGGCATAGCAGGTTTGAGTGCATGCCTCACAGCAAATTGATTGATGACTCAATTCCTTGTGGGGAGTTTTTATGTTCTCCCTGTGCCTGCGTGGGTTTTCTCTGGGCACTTCAGTTTCCTCCCACAGATCAAAAAACTGAATAGGTTCAGCCCTTTGCAACCCCAAAAGGGTTAAGTGTTATAGATGACGGATGGACTTTCAGACCACCTGCTTGTGCTCTGTCGTCTGTCTCCCACCGTCTCACGCCAGTCCTCATTAAACAGCCTGAGTGTCTGAGTGAGAAGCAGCTGACAAAGTCTCTGTCTGTCACCACTCTGATGGATGGCTGTGTGTTTGGTGCCTTCACATCACCACAAGAACAAAGAGGAGTAGATTTTGGTTCCACTTCACATTAAAGAAAGTAAGCAGGGGTGGGCAACTTGTGGCCCAGAGGCATTACACAACGTGGCCCGCTTGTTAACTTCAGGTAGGGCATATTTAGGCGTATTTGCAATATCAGTCAGATTTTAGTTGTAGTGAAATATGCAGGTATAAGTCCTTAAATGTGAGTCAGCATTTGAGCATGTCTGGTCCTCATGCCCTTAGTCCACGGAAGTTGTTTTCAGAGCTGTTTTTTTTTTTTTTTTAATTTTTTCTCAGTCTTGAAGCTTTCAAGCTATCAACTTCTGCCTGTTTATATCCATGATTGTCAAACATAATGGGCTCCAAGTGCTCTCATTAGGCAATGTCACTGACATTTGGCAACAAATTATGAGAGGCAGGAAAAATTGAAACAGCCAAACTTTCTGATGTGGAGTCATTCAAGACTGGTTATTTGTTGTCTGTCACCATGATACACTACTTTTCGTAGCTGACAGGTTCCAGAACCTTACAACTGTTGGGTTGGGCTTTAATGGTGCACAAATCATGTAGTCTGAACTTAACATAAGAGGACATTGTCTTAAATATCAAGTAATGGCATAAGATATATGTTGAAAGCGCACAAGTGCCTTAGTTGAACGGTTATGTTCTACACCTAACAGCCAGACAACAACTTTTCACAATTGCCAATTAAAATCACACTTCAAAAACCATGATAGCTGTGTAAGTTCTTAAAGATTATCACAGTGAACAAAACATGTAGGTCTTGTGAACTTGTATTTTCCACATCAGCAATAATCCAAAAAAACAACTGAAAAATCCCACAGGCTGTTTGTTGAGGAATCTGATGAAATATTAATTAGTGGGTAAGCCAACAAAATTTGTCAACCCCACACCACTTTCTAGCACCCCTGAAATATTTATTTTTCCTAAATCTTAAATTTTTTTTGCAATGGCCTTATTTGCCCTCAGTCCACTGGTTATTTATTGACTAGAAATAATCGCACTATGAGCAGTTCAGAAAATGTTATTCAAATTTATCATTGTATACTGTGTACAGATGCATTTTTACATTTCTAAGTCTTATTCACAACTTTGTCGATATTATTTTATATGGCATGAAAATATGACCATACTAATACCAAACAAATTTTCATGATATTGACGGGATTAAAAGAGAATGCAAAAGTAGCACTTGAAAAAATGATACACTGGTCAAATGTAGCAAACACATCTTTTCTACAGAAGCTCTTATGTGGTGCAAAACTTAAGTTACAATTTGTCACCATTTCTGTAAAATTCTTGGAAAAAATAGTCTTGGAGGCCTATCATAGTCAGTTACATGTTGTTTTTGACTGATTGTATGACTCAGTTTCGGTACTTCAGATACTGAGCAATGCAAGCTTAAATAACCTTAATTAAAAACCTTAAATTTCACCTAAATAATTCTTTTAAATATAGGCCTGCAGGCGACCACAGCTAAGAGTAAAAGCTTATGTGGTTAGAATCCTGAGGATTTTAGCTGTCTGGTGATATATGGCATGGGATGTACTTGTGCACAGTATTTTTATTTTTACATACTTGGACATGCAACAGCACACAAGCGTCATTCTGGTGGGATGTCAGAATGGTAAAGGGTTAAGGAGTACACCGCAGATAGGAGTAATTTACTCAATCATCCTTGCTCAGATAAGATCCGTAGCTGACTGAGTAAAAATAAAAAATATCTGTACATTTCTATAACAACAAATAAGATATCTTCTCATGTCAGCATATTTTTTTTTGTAAATTGGGTCTCTGGACCAGCATTTAATCACTGACATGAACCCACAAAAGCTTTTTTTCTTCAAACGTTTGCTTTGATTAAGTTCAGTATCGCTTCAAATCAAAAATGAATTAAGCAAATTTTGTTGTCAGCTCACTGTACTAGTTTTAAAAGCACTAACATGAATTTACTCCACATTTTCTGGTTTGATTGGTAACCGTGCACTCATACCAGGTGTGGAACTTACCTGCTAAATGCCAGGGTTTTTGCTTTTTTCCTTAGGATGAGTGGATAAAGGTAAAGTAAGAGAGTACTTTGTGACAGAAAACATCTTTAAAGGACACCTGACTGCAGTCTAGCCCAATGCATGCACTACTGGGGTGCAGGCTATGTGTTGCTTGGCTCATGATTTTTGCTTTCTGGTGAGGTTTGGCATGTTATAAACTTCTCTACAGTCATTTTACACAACCAGACACACAATGCAGTTTCCAGCATCCTGCCAGTAGGACACTGTAGAGATGAAATCTGCTTAACTTTATCTGCTCATAGACACATTTCTGATCAAGCTGCCTTAAGAAACAATCCTACGGCTTGTGTTTGTAAAAGACTTTTATATGGAGGGAACTATATAAGGAAATGCAATGTATTTGGCAACAGCAACATAACTCACTCTACCCAAGGAGAGGAACAAAACTTTAAATCACATAGAAGCTACAGAGTTTAGAGGTCTGAACATACACCACATGAATGTGATTCTGTCTTTAGTGGCCCAAACATGCAAAGCTGAAGATCCGGTAGAGCAGACAGCTGAACCTCCATTTTCATGTTTAAAATTTTATTGTTAAGTAGAGAGAGAGTCATTCTGGGGCAGTGGTTTTGGAGCATTTAAAAGACAAGCCAGGTGCTGGTATGGTGGAGTGGTAAGCAACCTGGGATGACCCATGCACATACTTCTGCGGGCCCAGGTTTGAATCCAGCCTGTGGCCTTTTTGCAGAATGTCTACCCCTACTCTTTCTCACTCCCCTTCATAAGCCTATCCACTAATAATAATAATAAAAATACATTTTATTTAAAAGCACCTTTCTGAACACTCAAGGTCACTTTGCAGAGTAATTCAAGACACAAATAAAAAAAAATTAAAACAACAGACAAGAGTGACATAAAGTTAAAGGATAAGTTCGGTTTTTTGACACCTGGACCTTATTTTTAGGATTAAATACGCTCGTAGACTCACCCAGACAATTTTGGTGTAGCTCGGAGCCGTTTTTGAGCAATTTAGATCCATCCGACGGCGTTTTTCTCTCATGCCATAGTAGCAGACGGGGCCAGAAATCGAAGCCCCTAAATTAGACATTATCTGCTGTGAAACTCGCTCATTTCAGCTACATTTTATAAATGAATGGCCAGTGTTATCACCATGTCAGCTCAACTTCGTTGTTTTGGTCATCCGGGGCTTTACAAGGACGGGTAACTTCTGGTGACGTCACAGATATGCACCGCAAGAGCGCAGCTGAGTAGAGCCGCTTACGTTACTAGGCTACACGGCTACACGGCTATTTTTGTGCAACATGGCGGGATATTTATCCGATGTAGAAGTGTCTGACGACGACTTTGAGTATAATGGATGCCCGTATCGTTTTGAGCCAGAATATACCGATGAGGAGCTATTTGAAAGGAGGATGCAGAGGGAAAGAGCCGAACAGCTGGCCAGAGAACAAGCAACCACTGCACGTCCACGAATGGGGGCTAACTGGTGGTGTTGTTGTGGTCATTGCACGGCAATGGCAACAGAGGAGGAGTGAGTTTCGCAGCAGATAATGTCTAATTTAGGGGCTTCGATTTCTGGCCCCGTCTGCTACTATGGCATGAGAGAAAAACGCCGTTGAATGGATCTAAATTGCTCGAATTGCTCCGAGCTCCGCCAAAATTGTCTGGGTGAGTCTACGAACGTATTTAATCCTAAAAATAAGGTCCAGGTGTCAAAAAACCGAACTTATCCTTTAAAATAGAACAGAGATGTCATGGGGAGTATGCAATTCAGAACAGATGGGTTTTGAGTTGTGATTTGAAGTGTGGAAGAGAGTCCAGGTTTCTGAGGTCCGGTGGGAGTGAGTTCCAGAGTTTTGGAGCAGAGCGACTGAAGGCCCTGCTCCCCATGGCACTGAGACGGGCAGAGGGCACAGAGAGGGAGGAGCAAGACCTGAGGGAGCAAGAGGGGGTGGCAATGTGGAGGAGATCAGACAGGTAGGGAATGGCCTTAAAAGTATACATGAGGATTTTGAATTGGATTCTGAATGTGACCGGGAGCCAGTGAAGCTGCAGGAGGATGGAGGTGATGTGGTGAAAGGAGGGGGTTCTGGTGATGATGCGGGCTGCAGAGTTTTGGATGAGTTGAAGTTCATGGAGGGATTTGTGAGGGGTACCGAAGAGGAGTGAGTTACAATAGTCGATACGTGAGGTGAAGAGGCTGTGGACCAGAATGGCAGAGGTGTGAGGGGTGAGGGAGGGGCGGAGACGATTGATGTTGCGTAGATGGAAATATGCAGACCGGGTGATGTTATTAATGTGAGAGTGGAAAGAAAGAGAGCTGTCGAGGATGACACCCAGACTCTTGACCTGAGGGGAGGGGGACACTGTGGAACTATCTATGGTGAGGGAGAAACTGTCAACTTTGGATAAGGTGGATTTGGTACCGACGAGGAGGAGTTCTGTTTTATCACTGTTAAGTTTAAGGAAATCGGAGGTGAACCAGGATTTAATTTCTGAGAGGCAGTGGGTGAGGGAGGAGGGTGGGAGAGAGGCATCAGGTTTACTAGACAGATAGAGCTGGGTGTCATCCGCAAAGCAGTGAAAATGAATGCCAAATCTACGAAAAATATTGTCACTCTCTTTCCTCTCAATAAAGGCACAAAAATGCCCAAAAAATAATCTTTTTTCTTTTTTTTTTTTTTTTTAAGACAAGGCCACATCTTACAGCATAGATGTTCTATGATATTTTGCCAAGTGGTCAGTAACCCCATCCTCTGTTATTATAAACTTCAAATGTATATTTGTATTGCTTTTCAGATTTTACAAGAAATTTGCACTTTACAGATCTTGCCACATGATGTGTACTGCTCCAATAAAATATTTCACTGATTTATTTTATCTAATTGTTTCATATCATTATGTGCTGTACAGCGTATTTGTTGATATCACATGTAGTTTTTTGTGTTTTTATACTCTCTGTGCAAGACAAATTCCCTCAGGAGTAGTAAAAGTTCATTCATCTTGGCAGGAAGTGTGAGGCTTTTGCTTTATAACTAATTTCTAAATGCATTAAATAACTAAACTGAAATAAATGGACATGTTAATAATAAATCTGGGTTAGAGTAACTTATGTTGACACTCCCTGTCGGTCATTGTGTTTGGTGTAATTAAAAGGATAACACAGAATAAATCCTAAATGTTTTGATCATATAATCAACTTGATCATTTTGTCTAGTGTGCACTTCTGAGACTATCCCTGACATACTGAACAGATGAAGGCACTATCAATTGACTTTCTAAAATTCAATGAAAATCAAGGTCATGGATTTTGCTCAAGGATTCAGGGGGAGTATTTTTCTGATTCATTGCTCAGGGATAAATGCCAACATGCCTCCACCAAGGGTAAATGACAAATAAAATAAATGAGTTGAGAGTTTTTTTCCTCCCAGTGAAATGTAATTACTGGAGCTGGTGCACAAAGAGAAATATGCATCAGGGTCCTACAGGCAGACTGCTGTCCACATCCCTTAAGCTGCAGTGTTTCTTCGACTCTGTGAGACAAACAGCATGCTCTAAACAGCTGAAATTATTCTGCTTGTTGACACACAGTTATACCAATACTTACACAAATCAAGGGCAGGGCAACATCCTCTGACACAAAACCAATGTACTGCCGTTTGATTTATGGTCTGAATGTTTCCTCTTTTTTCAGTGTAATTGCCCTGTGATAAAACACACTACCACACAGAGTTCATCTTTTTAGTGGCGCTTATCATAAAAGACAGGAGGTTCTAACATTTTACTGCCAGTGCAGCATTAAAATAATGAAACAGTGATGTTAAAAGCAGTCCACTGGAGTGTCTTTGTTCTGTAAGCTGAGGTAGGATTTTTGGGAAGCAATGTCAATAGATTTACAATTAAGGTGTCTGTTTCACCCTTTCTGGCATACTGCAGGGTAAATGATAATGGGGATTTTTTCCAAAAGGGCATTTACTTTCTGTTTCTGTGTTTTATTTCTGAGTGTACAGACACAGCACATGACTGGAGTCATAAAGTATGGAGGTCAACATGAGGACGTGCATCTGTACATTCATTCATTTCATTTTTCTGAGAAAAGATAACAGGATTGATTTTTTTTTGGCTTGTTTTCAAATCAGATCTTGATTTATTTATCTGATTATCTTAGGACATACACACTGCTTTTCCCATGATGTCAATTTTGTTATTTTCTCACAAGCAAATTAGAAATAAACATTGAAAAAACAGAGATAACACCATTTTTTAAGGTGAGGCATATATGTTTCATCTGCATAGCAATGGAGGCAGGGGTGTTAAATTCTCAGGCCGAGTGGAACCATAGATAGAGATTAAAATTAGACCTAATCCATACCTTGGGGAATACCACAGGTAATGACAGTGGTGAGTCTTTGAATTTACCATGTACTCTCAATGTTTCTCACTTTATTTATCTGGTTATCTTGGACTACAGAAACTGCTTTTCCCATTATGTCAATTTTAAACACTTTCTTACCCCCATCTGCTGCTGAAATTATGTCAAAAGATACTTTGTAGAGGGCTGACGCTGTGCTCAGCCTATCTTCAACTTTAGCTTTACTGCTCTGTAGAGCCTTGCTATGTGCTGCTGTGTTGGTGAAATAATACCACAACAGAGGCACATAGCAAGGCTCCAAGCAACTTGTAACAAAAGCCTTACAACACAGTGAGGCCTTGAGTCTCTGCCATTCAAGTAAGTCATGGATTGCAATATTTTCTTAGCTCACTTAGAATACAGAGGCAACTTTGATAAGCCAAGCAAGTATTGTCTAGTTTATCAGTGAGTTATATATCAGCTTGAACTTACCCTGGGTGGTGTGCAGTGAGGTGAGCCATATTCCCACTGTATTTTACTCTCATATATCACTCTTTACAAATACGATGTATCATGTCCATCCCCTACACCCTGTTCTAAGTCCAAAATAAGTCCATACAATGGAATTCATTTGTGACAGTACCTTCATATTGTCTCTCTTGTGCTGCCATGTTTGTTTACAAACACTCTCCTGCACAATGAACCTCACCTAAGCTGTTCCAACACACACTGGCTCAACAGCACCATTGTGTGGACCTAATGAGTGATCTATCTTATTTCTAAAGAACCACAAGCCTTATTAAATGTTTGAAAGTAATAAATGAAAATATATCAATACTTGACGGCCTTTAACAGATATACTATTGTCATGCCAAATACCGTAATACTGTGATGTATGGATTTTTTCTCACCTCTTGTACACATGAGGGCATAGAGTGCTTAAAACCAAGCCAACTTCTTTGGAAGGGTGTGGTCGGATACAGCTCATGAGGATTTACACTAAAACAGCAAGTTCAAAGCAAAGCTGAAACAGAGGGCTTTATTGGAATACTAAAATCTAATATGTAGGGGGATTTTTAGGCAATAAAAAATGTAATATGATTAGAGGACATCTGGGAGTCAGAGCAGCTTAAATTTGTTGGCAAGGAGTATAATATGTGACCTTTAAATTCAGTGAAATACAGGCAAGGTTTCTTTGACATAGGTTGGACCACAGCGTGTTCAAAACAGAGGGCAAAACCTTTTCCATAGGGGGAATAAGATCAAAGCTGCTAGGCAATGTAAGGTTTTTTTGTTGCAGTATTCCATATCCTATAATAAAAGGTAGACTGATGCGGCATCTGAATTCAGATGTCATATGAATTACGTTGAAACCACAAGTGCTGACTTCACAAAACATCAGGCGGTGCTCATATAAATACATGAGCATCAAGGCAGCAGTACTCTGCAGCTGTTTGTGAACGTACACCACCAAGGCTTTTTTTTTATATTAACTATTCTTTTCACGATAGTTTGTTTGAATGAGCTTCATCATTCATAGGCTCAGCAGTGATTTGCAGCATCCTGTGGTCTAATGTGTGGCCTGCATGCCAAAGACGGCATTAATCCAGCTCTGAATCACAGCATTTCATGATTAAGTCATGAATCTGCCCGTTGCGACAGAAAATCATTGTCTAACTCCCAAGCCAGACTTCAATCAGGGATGGGGAGGCAGGTGGTGCTGGGCAGTGTTTGTTAAAACATTAACAGCCCCTATTTTAAACCTTTTCTCAGTGGCATTGGTGACATTTCCCAAAGCCCTCAGTTGTATTTCATGATACACTGTTCGATAGGAATTTAATTTTAATGTGACTCATGTAGAAACTTTAAAGAGAATAATGCCTTTGTGAGAAGTAATGAGTAGACATGCATCATTGTGGCCACCAGATGAGACCCCTCTTAGAAACTGGTTTGACTCTGCTGCCATCTAGTGTTTGACTTCAGAGCACTGCTGGCTGGATTGAATCAGTTCACAGCAGGGGCAGTTGATCCTTTCCTTTTAAAACTTTATTGAAAAGTAATAAATACATAATACCCCAAAACCCATTACAACATTCATTCATTTTCTGTACCACTTACCCCTTTTGGGGTCGCAGGGGGGCTGGAGCCTATCCCAGCTGTCGCTGGGCGAGAGGCGGGGTACACCCTGAACCAGTCGCCAGCCCATCACAGGGCCACATAGAGACAGACAGTCATTCGCTCTCACACTCATACCTAAGGGCAATTTAGAGACACCAATCAACTGAATGAGCATGTTTTTGGTCTGTGGTAGGAAACCGAGTGCTCAGAGGAACCCACGTATGCATGGGAAAAACATGCAAACTTCACACAGAAATGCGCTGCCCGACTTGGGGATTGAACCGGCTACTTTCTTGCTGTGAGGCACGTGCACTACCTGCTGTGCCGCCATACTGCCCCCCATTAAAACAAAACAAATTAAAAGCACATTAACTAAATCTGAAGAATAAAGTGCCTCACAAACGTCAGCCAAACTGTGTATTTTAGCTTTTTTTCCTTACACCGTCTACCTCTGTGTAAAAACCTTTTCCCATTGTAGAGTGTATTTTGAGATGGACAGCAAAAGCAGCCACCTAGTGAAGCCAAGCGACCCAGCATACTTGACATAACCCCACTGGCTTCATGTTAACAGATGGGCTTTAAGGCAAACTGTAAAATTAAAAAAATGTCAGTTTTTTTATTCCTAACTTAAATTCAATCGTGTTTGTTTTTACCAAGCTAATGCTAATGGTCCAAGAGTTCTTATTCATGATTAGTTTTATTTGTTTTTTATGTTGAATGACAGTTGTAATGTGATGCTTGATGGCTCCGTTGACAAATGTGGCTCCTTGCAGCCACCTGAACCACATTTACAAAAGTGAGGAGGAAATGTGGGTATAATGCCAGGAAAAACTAAAAATACAGTCAAAAAACTTTTTTGTAACTAAAGTCACGTACGTAAAATATACAGAAGAATCTGTGCTGCCCTCAATCGTACAGAACTAAAAGAGCTATTGATGTTTTATCAGTCAGTTAAAGTTGTGCTTCTGCTAGCAGAAGAGTTTTGTGACAGTCCTAGCATTCCATTAGCCGGGTCCCTTTTGTGCATCTAATTTGGCCTCACTTTGGTACGGATGATGGGCAGAGCTGTGCTGTCCATATTGTCGTGCAGTCAAGCCTAACATTGACATTAGATGTAAATATTTTCTTTTGCATAAAAACTCCCGTGGTTCACCCAGTGTTTCTGAGGTTTGTCAGAAGGCAACGTGATGGACAAGTGTCATTGGTGGAGTGGCCTGTGGTTGACAGCATCCCTCTGTGAGCGCTGGTTTTATAAACAGAACAAACATAGATGTCTTCATGCTTAAATTTCAACATTTCTCCTGGTTTGAGCTTGATGATGGGCAGGGAGTCAAAGAGGATTTTAGGAAGAGATTCTCCAATAACCATGCTCTCTCTGTCCCAGCGAGCCCTCTCCATAAAAAGACCCCGGAAATAGGCCCCATCCTCTGGTTTCTCCTCTATATGGGTCTCCATTTTGGTCACCTGCAATATAACTCAGAACATGACAATCCACACAGTGATAAGATGAAGTCATGGTTAAACACAAACTGAGTAATCAATCATAAACAAGCTTAATATGGTAGCTTAAAATCCATTACAATGCCTGACTTCTAAATATGTGTGTTAAGATTTTAAAAGTGATTGAAAATGCTTTCGTAACAATCTCTCTGACGACAGAAGTTAACTGACTGAAAGTTCCTCTTATTAGATCAAAACATAAAATCAGTTGTTACATTTGTTGTTGTAAAATACTACCGCTACTTCAAAAATACTGTAGTAATGCTCTGACAAATCAAACTTCTTCTTTGAATAAAAACATTAAGTAACAGAGTAAACTCGAGGTATCTGACTTCAGCTCTGTGGTTATAATTTTCACATCCCCAAATCATAGAAAAAACACAATTCTGGTTGTCAATACTATTAACTTCTGTTGTAAATATTAAAATTGTAATATTGGTGTTTTTTGTGTTAGGGTTGGTGGCCTGGTTCTGTCCTGGGTGTGAAGTGAGTTGGTGGCATCTGTCAGCTCAGATCAAACAGCTGTTTTTGTATAAACAGGGCCTGGGCCACCCGCACCAAAAAATTAGAGATACATACATTTTCTATTACTTCAGATGAGAAAGTGACTGGTTTCATATATGAAAACATTTTCCAATTTGCACTGCTAAATCCCACAAAGGGACCAGAGATGGTTCTGATAGTTCCTGCCTTGTGTTTGATTGTTTGTAAATTATCTTACGTGTTGGGACAGGTTACTGATAAATATAAATTACATAAATCATGCCTATCTCTTGAACAGACAGAGGATTGTGTTGGTGTGGCAGGTCGCCACCCAGAATAATTAATAAGGGAAAAACGGATGAAGTACAATTATTTACAGCTGTAAGGAGCTGGAAATCTTGAAACTGTTCCTTTAAAGCACTTGAAAAGTGCTTCAATCTGACCATAAAAAGCTGCAAAATCCCTAAACCTGCATACAGTATGTGTGTTGTAAATACTGAAAGATTTGGTAGGACATTTTTTGTTAAAGCATAACTTATTAGTTATTAACCTATATTTAGTAAAGATAATCAAATGATTTTCCATGATAAAATGTCAGTGATGATTTTTCTTTAATATGGTATGTATTGTGATTATGATCAATATTTTCATAGCAACTACATCCTAATGTAAGACAAAGATTATTAAAATAATAAAAAAAAACAAAGAATAATAAAATTAGGATTTAATAAGTCTCAACTTCATTCCTCTCCCATTAAGAACACATAAACCATATCATCACGTGATCTTTTTTTCATTTATAACTTTGGGTTTATATATTTTATATCTACCATATGATCATTTGCTTTTCTTTTTAAGCATGTTGTAAATAAACATTTAAATCAATCAAATAAAATAAGATCCAAGCAGTATAACTGCCTCAAATTCAAAGCCGATGAAATCTATGGGTATGGTGTACTTCCTGGCAAAATTCTGAGCCACTCCTGTAAGAAATGACTGTGTGAAGTAAAAGCCAGAGAGCCAAAAGACTGTAGGCGGGCCATTATCTATCCAGTCCTGTTAGAAAAGAAATACAAGCACATTCAGTGTTATTGTATTAATAAAATCATGTATAAAATCAGTGTTCCCTAACTACAGTCTGAAAGTGACAGCTCTGAATGTTCCAACAAACTTCTTATAACTTAATATCCAGAAATTTCAGAAAATGCTTTCAGACAAAAACTTTTCAGTAGTTGCTCCATTCATCCTGGCAGTCATATTCCACCCTTGCTGAGCCATGACCATCATAATTCTTACTTGTAAGAACCTCAGCTGGGCTAACAGATCCTTCACACAGCTCCCCATTGGTTTGAGCGATGGATATGACCTGGCAGCCCACATAGCGGGCACCTTGCCCACCAGCATACTGTTAAATACGTTCTCCAGTTCAGCAGACATTACGATCTGGCCCTTCAGAGCTTTGCAGATGTTGATCAAGCTGCTACGGACCACAAAGGTGAGCCTGTAAAGAAGGGAAATAGAATGTGATCAGGTATTATTCTTTTAGTAAGGGTTTTATGGGACTGATTATTGATCTTTGTTTTTAACAGCTTTTCTTTCACCCTCCAAAGCAAATTAACTAACCTGTTGAAGCAGATAACTTCCTGTCTCAGCACAGTATTCATAGACTCCTCATAAATGTCGGGGTATTTATCCATCACCATTTATATGTCAATATCTGCTGGAAGCGCAGACAGGATGTCTTTTGCAAGCTCATCAACAACCTCCTACAGCACAGATAAAAAAAACACATATAAACATATCAAGATTCTTACACATACAGTTTAACTACAGAGTAACATTAACAACATGGCACTAACCCAAGGAGACTTAGCCTCGTCCCCTGTCTGTCTGGGCAGAGTAAACAGAACTCCATCCAGAAGCTGGTTGGTCTCTTGATTTTCTTTCATGATGTCTGCGTTGCTATGAAGTCCGAACACATAGGGTTCGGCACAGATTGGTACACTGCGGATGTAGTTCACATAAGACTGGAAAAAAATCAAAGCAAATAATTTCATAAACTGTATTTCTTCTAATATAAATTGAATTATAGCATTAATTACCAACACTGTGCCCATGAAGCCAAATTTTATCCAGCTTATATTCCCGACAAACATTACCTTCTAATTAAAACCTTTAATCCTCCTCTGGTTGAGTCACTGAAATCAGAAGCTCTAGTGTTCATTTAAATATACCAGTCAGTATTCACTATGGTCATCATCATGTTCCAGGTGAAAGTTTGCTACAGCTTTAACAAAAAAAAAAAAAAAAAACAGTACAAAGACCATACCTGATAGGGGCCATGAGCAGTGACATAATACAGGTCCCCCTCACACAGGCTGTATCCTTCCTGCTCTATCAGATCCTGGCTGTAGAAGACTGACAACAGCGACAGCAGCAGACGTCGGCCTTTATCGTTGGTCACCCTGCCGCCATAGATACTCTCACCTATAGGGGGTAAAAGAGATCAATACTAAATAAAAATGGAAATCGAAGAATGTTAAAGGGATGTTACCAAGCTGCTCTGTTCAAAATTTAATATGCAAAGAAAATCCCAGTTCTGCCATGACAGAGATCTCTTACTCAAACCAAAATGTGTTTGATTTGAAATTTAATATATAGAGGCCTGTGAATCAAAGATAAAGCACCTACTTTTAATGTTTTCTTGCGCATCTGATCCCTACCTGTAAGGTAGTTAAGTGCCTCAAGGGGGACTTCATCATACTCGTCCAGAAACATCTGGATCTGTCTCATGCTGATTCTCAGATCAGACTCATTGAACTCATATGGAATATCCAACCTGATAGAGAAATAAGCAGCAGATCTGTTTCTTTTTCATATACTAACAGGATTTAAGTGCAACACAATAACATGTTTTAAGGACAGTGTGTAAAATTCTGCCACCAGAGGGTCAACTAAACAAAACAACTGCTGATGAGTCATGACCTAAACTGTGTAGTGACTCTTAGTCACCTTCACTCACACTCTCTGTCTGTTGTTGTTTAAATTGAGGATTTTATTCAATAAAATCTGCACTCTGTGAGGTGTGCATACTAAATAGAAACCAGCCTTTCTATTTCATGGAAATTTCTCTCATAATTAGGGAGAAAAACATTTTTAAAAAAGACCTCCAGGTTCTCACTGTGGACTTGAAAAGAATGTGGGATTTTACTTAGTGTGAATCCAGAAGTCCACTTACAGAGGCATTTTCTCCCTTGTTGTATCAAATTTATCAGAGAAACAGAGACATTGGTCTGCCATGAATACACACCATAGAGTGCTGTTTTTGTGGACCAAAGTCCTTAATTCTAAAAAAAAAAAAAAAAGTAATACTTGAGGCAGCAGATCTTCATTCAGCTTGTAAATGTCTATTTAGGGGGGTTGGAGGCTGGAGTTTCAGGAGGAAGGACAGCGGGCAGAGTATAATGGTGGTCCTTCACAGGTTTGCAGCACATAGCACAGAAACAGAATGACAGAAGTATCAGGTCCTGCTTATCTGTCCGGTAGCCTTTCACACTATACCATGTGTTCTCATTGCAATAATAAAGAGTTGCCAATAAAAGGCCTGCGTTTTCATAAAAAATAAGGATATCTATGTCCTAGAAAAAATTAAGGAAATATTTGAGGTAATGTTAGCATTCAGTTAGAAAATATCAGTCACTTAGACTCAGTCCATTTAGAAAAAAAATCAAAACACATTTCCAATACTACAAACGGTACATTTAAATATCAAAATGCAAAACTGTATATCTGAGTATTTTTGATGTAATATAAAGTGTTTTCTTTTCTTTACCAAGAGGTCCAAAGTTCCTCCTCTCCTGTACTAAGGCATGGATTTTCAGACCATTCTGCAGGACGCTGACGGGGAACTTGTCAGATGGATAGCTGGTTAACCACAACCTAAAGAAAAGATAAAGACACTTATCTTTACTATGGTAATGGCAATATGAAGACTTAAGAGGTGTATTGACATCTATGTCTGGTGTCAGAAATTACAGTTGCTTTTTTTAGTGATCATCTGAGACACATCTACCTTTTTCTAATGTTCAAGTTAAATCAAATATGCAATTAAATAAAGTTGATAACCCGTTGGCGCTAAAATAAAATTCTATATGCCTTTGCTCTGACATGGGATTCTGCATTAAAAAACACAAGTACTAATCAATCTAAGGTGCATCATAAGATGTTCGATGCTTATTGTTGAACTCATGCATTAGACACACAAACCAAGACATGCCTACATCCTCTGCCACCCCTCAATCCATGCTCTGACAGCATACTGCCGTTTGTAGGACTGACTTTGATTCAGATAAGCAGCCCAGATTTGGAGAGGCTCATGGCATGTTTGTGCCTCTGAATAGAAATAAAAAATCTGAAAAGCATCACCCTATTACTGTAAATACAGATCTAAGAATGACAAATCCAGAGCATGTGTGACTTAAGATTTAAAATATATTTACTTCATAATACTTTTATTTCATAATATTTTAATCTAAACATATTTGAAATCTGTAACATTAATGCATATATTATGTTGAATGTAACACCTTTCATTAACTTTTTATCCTCAAAATTGTAATTTTTCCCAATATTAAACGCATAACCTTATTTGGTGTAACTGTACTATTTACTACTTCTGTCTTCTTCTTATTTGTCACCTTCTTGAATTTTGTCTTGTTGTATTCTTTCATTCCTAAATGCATATTTCCTCTTGTCATGATTTGTATTTTTGGTCTTAGTCCTTATTATATAGTTGCTTTTTATATAATTTTCTGACTGTCTCTGGAGATAAGCCAGTAACCACCTTCATTCCCTTTGTCTGGTTATTCTTCATTCTTGTTGATTCACTGTGTTTACATTTCGTGCTTGCCCTTCCGTTTAAATGTGTAGACTAAAGGTTTAAAAGGTGCTATATTAATTAAGCTACTGCTATCACTATTATAATAATTATTGTTTTCAGGGCTCATGCCAACCAGGTCCATGATTAGCACCGAACTGATGGTTTGGGGGTTGCAGCTTTAAGTATTCATATCTTTATTAAAACAATCCTCCATTCATTCATTCATCGTGTGTGTATTGCTGCACAACTACGCAACCACAGTATCTAACTGTGAAACTTTCTAAATGTCAAACTAAATGAAGCATTTCAAGAAGAACAAAGAACATTTCAGGCTACAGACGTCATCAGTCATTTAACATTTCATACTTAATATAAACTTCAAAACTGTTTATTGAAGCAGGGCATTTAATTGAAAGATCATCCTCGTCTGTTAACTTCTGCTTTTATCTTCCATACATGAACTTGATGCTGTTGAATCACTGTGTAGAGTCAGTTACTTGAAGCTAGGGTGTGTGGCCTCTGGAGAGATAGTTTCCTCACAGATCCTCTCTAAAATGGGCATCCAGCTGATGGCCAGGTGACAGTTCTGCAGCACCACCCAGGTACCCTCTTTGGTGGCTTTGTCAATCATCTGAGCTGCTATTGGTCCTTGACCCTGACCCAGAGAAATGGTTTGGATCTTGCTACCTCCCATTTCTAGATCATCAGCGAACTTCAGCAAACCTGAAGAAACCAAACAATGAAATATCAAAAACTCTGTGCTTGGTTAAATAAAGAAAAAAATAACTCTTGATTTTGTTTTATCTAAAACAATATAAATCATTCCTATCTCAGTATTTCTTCTGTTAAGAAATAACAAATGGTTTTCATAATGCCAAAATAATAAATATAAATTAAAAAAAAAAAACATTAAAAAATATAAAATAAATTAAACTTGAAGATAAAAACGTGAATCCAGTTTGAAATTCCTCATTCTCATTTAAAATGTATGTCTTAAACATAAATGCTCATTCTTCTTTTAGATTTCCATCCATTATCTATACTGCTGAATCCTTTCGAGACTGCGGGAGGCTGGAGTCTATCCCAGCTGACATTGACCGAGAGGTGGGGTACACCTTGACCCAGCCGATTAGAGGGCCACATGGAGAGACAGACAACCATTCATGCCCACACTCATACCAAAGGGAAATTTGGAGTCACCAATTAACCTAATGAGGGTGTTTTTTTGTTCTGTAGGAGGAAGCCGGAGTGCCCGGAGAGAACCCACGCATGCACGGGAAGAACATGCAAACTTCACACAGAAAGGCCCTGCCCAGCCTGGGGATCAAACCGGCGACCTTCTTGCTGTGAGGCACGTGCATTCAGCTAAAATCCAAGGTTCTTATCACTTACCTTCTCTATTTCACTAAACCACTCTGCACTGTTGAATGCATTGAAGACTGAACTATAGTCTTGCAGTGATGTACCTATTAGTTATCAGGGAGTTCTGCTCTGCCTGCATAACCTGGATTCACGGTGATGAACACTGCGCAGGCTGGGTTCAGTGACAGCTCTGTCCCTTCAAACATAAAGGTCATCCGATTTTTGGCAATAGCCTGTTGAATGCAGAGGAACTGCTGGGCTAAAACAGAGAGCATGTCCACCTGTAAACACACAATAAAATCAAGTTTGAACATAAAAGGAGACATCAACCATTTTCTTATACATACATGAAAAAAATCATTTTTCTCTGCAAAGTTCAGTTGAGAGAGTGAGCACTTGAGAAAATATACCCGTATCTATGTAAACCTTCCAAGTTTTAAAGAGAATCTTTCATTAATTTCCCAACATGATCACATTTTACCATGTAAATACATGTTATTTCTTTATTTTTAATTAAGTGTATATTGAATAAATGAAGCAATGCAAAGAAATGTCCTTCATGTCATCCTCTGCTGTATTTCTAATGTGAATAAATGCCTTACTGTAACATGAGTATGGCCTGAAACCATGACTTAGAGGCAGAAAACACCTTTGAAGTACCTATTCTGTCAAATACATGAGCCAAAATTAATATACATTAGATAGTGTGCAGAAGTGCATGTACAAAATGACTCAGTTACGTTAGTTGATCCTTTTTTAAACAACAGAATTCACACTTCCAGGAGTTCCAGTTTAGTTGATTTCTCTGTTTAAGTAACCAATAAAAGTAAATAATTAGGATGTGAGATTTTCTCAACTAAGTATTTATTTTATCTTTCACTTTGTAACTTTAACATACTTAAGCCAAGGGCACTTATTTTCTCTTTATGAAATCCTACTTCTGAGGAAAAAGTAACTTCACTTGGTAGCAACTCAAACTTAATGAGAAAAACAACATACTATGCATCAAAAACTACATGAAAAAGGTAAAGGGAACAGTTGATGTAATGCTAAATTTTACAAGATGCAGATGACTTCTGATATGTCCACCAAGCTGCCTGTAAGTTCCTTCTAGCTGAAATGAGATGTTCAAAGGAATAGCAGTGTCCTTACTTTACATGCATGTGGAACGCATCGGCGGTGAACAGAATTAACCCGCTTTCTGCTTGTTTGTTTGCTTGTCTGCTTGAACATTCCACCATTATCTATCTTTTGCAAGGGAAGAGAGGATAAGCTCTGCTTCAGCTCTGTGCTTGATCATCATGCAGGATGTGAGACTCGACATACTCCTGTCAATGCTCAGCTCACACCAAGAATAAATGTGAACAACGTTGATCATGCTTGAAAGTGTGATGTGGAAGAGCCTTAACTTTGCCAAGCATAAAACCCTTTCCTTACCCATTCCTTCTTGGATGAAAAGGATCCTTTTGGCATTATCTGTTTAATTTAAATAGAATTTTATCAGTAATTCAACCCAAGCACTTCGGCAAATACAATTGTCATAAATCAGCATGAAACATAAGAGAAAATGACATATTCCCTCTGCTACTCTAAAGAGTAAAACATTATCAGGTTCATTATCGCAAATTTTGGACTTCTAACATAGTGTATTTTAGGGAGAGTATGACAAAGCACAAGACAGGAAATTAAGTGATGGCAGTGTTTTGTTTTATGTACAACCTGTCAGTCAGTCTATTTTTTCAGACAGTTTGAAGGGTATTAAAATAATTCAATGATCTATTCAGCATAAAAAGCCAAGCAGCTTTTCTTCCTCCGGCTGAGCTGTGACTGATCTAAATTTATCTTTGTGCTGAGAAAAACTTCTTGTTAATCTGTGGTGCATAAACTTGAGTCCACATCTGTAGTGACACCTTAAGTGGGTTTTGCACACAGTCAATAAAAAAAGTAGAAACTTAATACTTTGGGTCTCATAGTATGGTTGGCATAAAGTGTCCCTGCCACAGGCTAGGTGTTTTTTCTGTTTTCTGCTTGACAAGTTGTAATTTTTACATTCAGCACTCACATTGTCTGGATAACAAATCAGCTTCAGCTCCCATTATATTGAGTAAAGGTAGTGGTGGGTCTTGAGGCCTGACCATTGCAGAGCTACTACCTTAGACCACCCAAAACCTGGTCTTAAATTTCAAGTCTGTGGTGCAGCATGTTCCTGTCTCTAACTCCCATTTCTTCTTTTTGCACTCTGAAGCTCTACTTAGAACTTTCCAACAGTGCAAAATGCATATTCTTGCAATTTTTCAATGGGTCTTGAGATTTTGATCAGGAGTGTATATACAAATATTATAAATGAAACTCTGTGTTGCCTGAAAATTTTTAATCAACTGCATGTTTTTCTTGTTTCTAAGAGTATTGCATGTGCTGGTACACGAGAGCAGCGCACTGAAGAGAGTTGCCAAGAAGTCTTGTTGTCCCTCAGTTCCCTGTACAGTCAAGAAAAGCTCTAATATTCAATGGTAGAGTTGTGCTGTTGTTGGATCCTTTCCTATCCTGTTGGAATGTCTGGGGATTTCAGTAATTATTTGTCAAATTATTGTCCACAGGTTCACCGTGGCTTTCCTAAGCCTTTCTGGTGCTTCAGGTATGGTTAAGTGAAATATATTTACAATCCTTAATCAGTATTTCTCATACAGTGTCCTATGTGTTTTCTGTGTGTTTAGAAAGGAAAGTGGGAAGTGGATTGAGTCAAATCTATGAATAACTGCACTAGCCCATAGGCACAGGTTCTTAAAGGGAATGAGAGCTCACACGATTGTTTCAACAAATCATGATAAACTCAAAACAAAAAAAAACTGTAGTCAGACATGTCCACAGTCACTGTGTGCCAGACACTTTGGATAGTGTGTCAAACACTGTCAAAATGCAGCTCAAAATCAGATTTGTTAGGTTTGACATTAGTCACTCTCACCTCAATGCGATTGAGGTGAGAATGACTCCATATACAGAGCTCCAGAGTGAGCCAATCTTTTGAAGAACTTACTCATAGCTTTGTAGTCGAGACCACTGGAACAGTTAAACACAACACACTGCAGAACAAGAGAAATTGCTTCTTTTAGATCAGCACTGGAAAAACAATGAATGATATTATCAGATCAGTAGTTTACCCCAAAATACTTTGTTCTACCTGTTTAGCCAGTGCTTTTGCCAGATCTTTAGTTGTCTCAGTTTTAAGATAAGATAAGATAGTCCTTTATTGACCCCCAAAGGGGAAATTCTGGTATTGCAGCAGTACAGGGCAAGTACAGGGATAGTAGCATGCATTGAATAAGACATAGATCAAAAGAAAAGAAGATATTTACAAGAATTTTTTTTTTTTGCCAGTTCTTGCAGGACCCTCAAGAGCACCACCAAAGTTTAATTTCAGGACCCCCGTCAGTGTTCTGGTGAAGTACAAAGACATTAGATAGAATTATAAGGAAAGAGGAGTAAGAAGCACTTTCACCTTATTTTGCATTTTTTTATTCACAGACTCTAAATAAATTGCAAGAAACCTGTAGCAGTGATCAGTAAGCGGTTTGATAACCAGACAGGGTGAGTTGCCCAGATATTCATATCCATATTTCAAGCAGGTGGTGATCATACGCAGCATCACTTCTCCATCATCCCAGAAGTAACGCAGCTGAGAAATCCATGCAAAGTTAATTAGAGAGGAGATGTGATCCTCTGCCAGTTTGGCAACAACATCTCAAGCTAAAAGAGGAAAAAAACAAAAGATTTCCTGCCAACTACATTCAAACAAGAAACTCCTAAAACATTCAAAGTAGCTCTTAACACAAGTTACCATGAACATCTATAACTATGAGAGCACCAAGGGTCATCCTTGCCACTCCTGGCAGCTTCCCACGCACCAGCTCCACAATTCCAGCTATCTGAGTGTTACATTTCTCCACATAGGCCTTTAAAACAAAAGCATATTTAAGACTAAAATGTAGGAGTTCTTCATTTTTGGCTGGTGAAGTTGTTTTGATACTGTATGTGGAAGTTATCTGTGTACTGTGTGTTCTTTTACTGACAAGAAGAGAATTGGTCTGGATTGCTTCAGATACTTTGAACGTCCAAAAAATGGAGGAGGCACAAATGACTACTTGGCCAAGCCACTGCAACACCCACTTCTTTCTGGGCAGCTAAATCCACAAAAATAAATATATTACAGAATCATACAAAAAACATGCCTGAAATAGACCATGATAAATTAGATTAAAGTGCAATGACTTATCTCTTACTGTTATTATCTCTGTTATTGTATCTCCATGTTATCTTGTACTCCTGTCTGATCCGACCCATCAAATACCAGAGAAATACAATAATCACACATGTAAGATAGATGGATTTAGAGTTATTATAAATTCTTAAATAGCTAAATGGCCATGTATGATCATTTATTGTATGAATTTAAAGTTATAAAGCATTAAGCTTTTATATCTAAGGATTAAAAAAGGTGTACAGTGCAATTTTATTGCCCCTGGAAACTAAAAATTTCTTCTCTTTCCTTTTCCCTTCCGCCACTACAGACTGTTTCACTGTTGCTAACATTTATGTGTAAATGCTTTTTTTACTTAAAAATGTTTCCACAATGAATAATTGTGAATGTCATTTCTATGACCAGTTTTTACAGGAAATTACTGGGAAAAGAAAAATTACGAGGAAGTAAATCCATACAAATCTACAGTTGTTTTTGAGATTAAGATGATAATGTTTACATCATAGTGTTTACATCATAAATACTAATAAAAATGTTAATTCTAATTAATGTGGCCCTCATAGTAAACAAAGTTGCCCATCCCGGGCTTAGAACATTGTGTACTCGAGAACAATGCAGTCTGTCAAAATACCTGTGCGTACCAACTCACTCCTTGACGAATGACATGACAACGCTCTTAAGCATGAGCTCCTCCACCTGCAGCAACCACTTTTCTACCATACCCTAAAACACAGACACAGTCCACCAAAATGTATGAAACAACATTAAAAACATATCAAACAAATACTAATATGTCAAAACAGGCCCTGTGTGATACCCTTGCATGGGCAGGAAAATCTCCCCTGTGAGTGGAACAGTCTCTTTCCCTGAGCTGTTCATGCCAGTGATGGACTGTCCTCTGTGAAAATAAGTTTGGGGATGCCTTCAAAGCACTTCTTGAGGTGAGGCTGCACACACAGAGGATCTTTGGTCTGAGACAGGATCCTCAGCAGCTGATCATTAGACAAGAAGAAAAACCTGTGGGCATAATGAGGATTTAATGGAAAAAAAAAACATCCAAGCTTCTATTAAAATAATAACTTGAATGTAGGGCCAGTATTAGAGGTCAAACCTTGGGAAATAGAGCCTCTTCTTCTCCAGATTGGTGTTGAGGTCTTTTTGGATTTCATCTAGATGCGAATTGAACTTCTGAAGCCGATTTAGCATGTTTGGTTGGTCTGTAGCCGCCAGGACACGCGTCTTTGACCTGCATCAGTGAAATTAATGCCTTAGAATCTACTTCTCACAAGATAAAACCGGGGTGTGTCTTGCTTTTGGATCTTACCACTTCAGCTGTGATATTCTTCCAGTGGCTGTCCACTATGGCAAACTTGTGTCCCACCTCAGGCATCTGTGCAGTGATGTCCTCAGAGCTGAAGATTGGTTCAAGGTAGAGCCAAGCTGCTTGGCATGTCAACATGAAGTCCAGGATGTCTTGCATGCTTAGGAGCTTTTCCTCCCATTGCTATGAGGAGTTTAACGGTTAAACATCTTGGCACTGCAGTAAACAACATAAATGTATTAAATTCTGGTTAATATTACTTTTTTTTAAGAAATGTGAAAAACAATTTAAATCAAGAACGTCTGTGTAGATTCTCATTCATCCAGGTCATGGTCATCTTGAAGATTCAAAAACAAGGCAACTGGACTGTGTAGAGTTTGTTGGGAAGACGTTTCACTTCTCATCCAAGAAGCTTCTTCAGTTCCAAATGGCTGGTGATGGAAGCAGATATTTATCTTGCTAGAGGAACGACTCATAGAAACTCCCCATGTCATGTGAGGTGTTGTGGTCACATGTGCCCAGGTATGAATGTTTGGAGAACGTCCTGGGGAATGACGTTAGCACTGCATTATATGTGGGTGAGAGGTTGTGTCTGAGTCCACCACCTCTGTTAAGAGAAGGTTTCTCCAGTCTGGTGAAAATGGCTTCTTTAACTCCTCTTTCAAACCATCTATCTTCCCTCGGTGTTGGCCAATAGCTGTTATTACAAAGCTATTGCTATTGTGTGTTAAATCCATCAATCCATTTGTACCTCTTGTCCCTTTCAGGGTCATGGTGAGCTGGAGCATATCCCAGCTGACATTGGGCAAGACACAAAGGACACCCTGCACCGGTTTCCAGCCAATTACAGGGCCACATAGAGAGACAGACAACTATTCATGCTAAGGTTCATACCTACAGGTAATTTAAAGTCACCTATGCACTGAAAGAACATGTTTTTGGACTGTGGGAGGAAACCAGAGTGCCTGGAGAAAACCCATGCCCATCTTGCAGTGAGAAATGTGCACTACCTGCTACGTGTCACCCTGTGTATCACAAACAGTTGCTATTTTTTTCATGTGGGGAGGGGGTGGTGTTGATGTAAGCATAACATACCAAATGAAACAGTGATTCTAAAAAGCCTACTCTTATAGCACGCAATTTAAGTATTACATTTTTATATTTACTACTTTTTACTACCAACCAAATCTCCCAAATGGCAGAATAACAGAGGTTTCTCTTATCTTATCTTAAAGTCAATTTTTGTTTGAACAAATTAAGTTGAACGAAAGTCCATAAAAAGAGAGGTAAGTTCAGAATGTCACTATAGAAAGATTTACTGAGAGGCAACAAAAACACCACATTCACAACTCTAAAGGGTGGAAACACTGACATTGAGTTTTCTTTTGAAAGGGCAAATCTGTTACTTAATCTGACATTAAATTGTGCTCAGCCCAGCTCTTACATACAGACTCATGAGTAACTTTCCTTTTATAACAGGAATAAAACACACAAAAAACTCCTTCTATATGCAGTATCTGTCTTGGTCATTGTTCAGTGTTGATTATAACAGAACTTCACTCATAAATTGCTGTTGGGCATATAAGGAAACATTCGTATCTACCCTGGAGAAAAGTAATGCATTTGATTCATCTGCAGTGTCCAATCTGACATTTTTGAAATACAACAGTGTTATAGTTGATCAGGGGGCCTCTTACCTGACATTCCTTCTCTATGGGATTGATAAAAGGCAAACCTTTCATAGTCTGCGTCTTTATGATGTGGTCATCAAGGAGAACTTGGATTTCATCCACTGCTGACACAACATTTGTACCCTGACAACAAGTGTTAGGACAAGATTATGTCAATGCGCTGCACAAAAATTGATGATTTACAAAAATCAGAACCTGTCATCTTTTCGCCGGCTAATTTAAAGAAGTGTTTTTCAATCTAATCTCGGTTTCAAAAAACAAGTTCTTCATACTTTATCTCTGTAAGGAGTGAAGGAAAATTGAAGAGTGGTCCATTGATTTTTCATCTCCTCCATGGATTTTTCCAAAGAGTACTCCTTGCTGGCTCTCGCACCAATCTCTTCTAACCTTAAAAAAATATTATTAAAATTAAATAAATACAGTAAAAACTTTGGATCTTGAACTGTGGGATCTAACGGTAAGATAATGCCATAACTGTTTTTCCAAGCATGGTTGGTAAATTTCTATCTCTTAATAAAATAGCGCTTAGGGCTGCACAGAATTTGTAATGTTCTCACAAGTGAAATTTGAGCATTTTCAATAAACATATCACAACAGTCCGAATGTACTGCAGTGAATAGGAACATCATTTTTATGTAAACATATATTTTGTCTCGCTCAGCATGCTTACTACCCAGAGGATGAAGGTCAGGCTATGATGCCACTACATTCACACTAATTTATGAAGTCAAATGAAGCTAAAATCTGAACTTATTGCCTGCTACCCTGACACCCAAACACCCATTCACACGTCAGGTTTAAAAAGTACTCACCTTCAAACTGTTTCTTTTTTTTCACATTTTTTCTTTATTTCTTTGGGTAATCTTTTCTTATAATAATTTCTTGCCGATTCAAACTCATAGTGCCGCTATATATGGTGAAACACTGAGCACTTTATGTCTTGTCACTTTGACCAAATACCTGCCTGTTTATTGTTTGTGTGTGGTTTGTGTTGTGAAATGCAATCACTCTGCCTGCAAGACAAATCTACCCTTGGGTATAAATGAAGTAATCTATCTATCTATCTTTAGTGAAAAGCAGCCTAAAACATTATCGGACTTCATTCAGAAATTGCGAGGCCTTTAAAATTAAGGTTTTAAACATCTTTGAAAACATCATATAGGGTCAGACACAAAGCATATGTTTTTGTGTGCTATGTTTCTGTCTTTTTTCAAATCAGTATCTTAACATTATGAATAAATTATTTTAAATCTGGGCAAATCAAAATCCTAAATGTATAGCAGCAATAGGCTTGGTCACTCAACTCTGACAAATGCTCTCAATATGATGCCAAAGTTTACCCAAGAATCTGACTCATCTCCTTGTAGTCACCAAAACTATAACTGCTCAGGAAGCACAAACCTTTGCAACGGCATCTCTGACATTCTGAGCTGAGTTATTATAAAAAACGTGGAAGATTGTCTGATCATCATCATCATTGGTCACCTCCAAAATGCAATCGCTTTTCTCTTGTTCAATGACCAACATTCCCTGAAAATTTCACTCAGATCCTTTAAGAGTTTTCTCACTCATAGAAAAACAAACAAACAAACAAACAAAAGACCATCAAAAACATAGCCTCCTTGGCAGGGGTAACTATGCTCATTTTTCGTGATCAGGGCAGATCACTTTTTTCTGATTTATATTCTGTCTGTACTTATGCCCTGGAGTACACTTTCTAACCACTGACATAGAACATATTTTTGTCATATCAAACTGCCTTACTTGAGCACGGTGCAGTGTCATGAGTCATTGTCATGTCTTACTTCTTTGAGAACTTGGACAACCCGAGGTCCAACATGTTCTGCGGTGAACTTCCGATGACTTCAATGCCAACAATGCTGCTAAACTGCAGACAGACAAAAGTGTCATAAATTATTCACATGCTCTTCATGGATCAAAAGAGACACAGGACACTTAGTCCTTAAAAGTGAATCTGACACTGAATTACTTCACGTGTCAAATGAGCCAATCAATTTAAGAGAAAAATTCATTCAGGCGACCTCCCAGTGGCGTTTTTTGATTGATGGGTTGCAGATGATCATCAGGATGGGAAGGTGCAGCTTGAAGTTGTCGATCTCCCTTTTGAAGCATTCAGCCACGCGTCAAGGTCTGGAATGATTGGAGAAAGTCTTGGTCAGTTTGTGCATGGTCCTCCACATGGTGACCAGCTCATTTGAGATTTTTTTTTAGCATTCGGTTGTTGGAAAGGTCCTAAGATTTACATGATTTGAGAGGTAAAGCTATGTGAAAAGAAAGGTGTATCTTGCTGCACTTGCTGTGTCCAAACTGTGGCTTGTGAAAAAAGGAAAATGGCCTTTGTGAGTCACCCACCATTCATCCAGACACCTGACATGGTGTAAAAGTTAAGAGCTGTGGTCCAGAGCTGCTCATACGGCTGTTTTTCAGCCATCAGAGTTTGCAGCAACTAACTCTGGCGCATCTTCAACAAAGACTCATCTTTGTTGATATCCTGAAGAATTGAAGGCCAGAAAAAAATATGATCTACTTAACCACAGAGATACGGCAATACTTATAAGATAAAAATTATAGATAAGTACAGTTTTATCATATTACCAAACAACATATTTGATTAAAATACCAATTTTTCTATCAAGAGAGATGCTTCTCTCTATAGTGATGCCATATGTTTTTGTTGACCATTGGTAAATGCAGTGATGAATGGACTGAATCAAAAGAAAAGTAGAGGTGAGGCCTAATGCTGTATAAATCACTGTTAACTATAAGAGCCACCAACAGCAATACAATAATAGATGAGATGATAATCTGTTTGGAGATTTTAATCTAAATGGGGAATTATCATTCAGTTCATTCAGGGACTATTTGATCAATAGAAAAATAATGTTGCGTGATATTGATACATGACTGATATCAAGGCAACAAAAAAAATCCCAAACATATAATAGTGGGTCATTTTTAGTTTTAAATGATAAAAATGTACAGGCCAATTCCCACAAAGTGTTTAAAGCTTTGCTCAGGAACAAAGTTGCCAGTGTATCTGAGAAATTTAAACCGTGTTCCCTCTCTTCCGGTCAGATTTATGTCTGTGGATCAAGTTGCTGTACTTATAACACCATCATTATTAAATTTAAATATTATTTTGAAACCAGTGGTATTTGAATGATGAGAAAAGTTTGACAAACTTTCTATATGTAAACGTTTTCAGTGTTTGGACACTGTGTAGATATTTGTCTGTACTTTTTTTAAATCAAACAAGAAAGTTGAAGGCCTGGACTTTTTTTTGTGATTGGATATTTTTTACTTTATTCATGCTATTATTTCTAATTCTGCTTTTATGACAATCTACTGTTATTTCCTTACAGAGGAAAATATTGAGATAAATATTCAATATC
The DNA here is from genome assembly GCA_037902135.1 of Cetoscarus ocellatus. Lineage (NCBI taxonomy): Eukaryota > Metazoa > Chordata > Actinopteri > Labriformes > Labridae > Cetoscarus > Cetoscarus ocellatus. Next base: position 943,531 of record JBAMNC010000090.1, read on the forward strand.
ACAACTCAACTGGAGATATTTAAATAACAGCGTTGGTCCTCACTGCACAGCCCCTACCTCTAGTTCAGTAAGAGCAGACTCCAGCCCAGCAGAAATTTAAGCCAAGTGTTTCACATTGCTCTTTGTCTCCTCTTCGTTTATCAAGTCCTTTCTCCTGAAGGCCTGCATGTCTTTACCTAAACCCAGTAGCTTCTGGTCGAAGCCAAAAACCCTGGAACAGTCAAATAAAGAAGAGGGAAAACAGTTGGCATTTGAGTTCAAGGCACTGCAAGGTTTTGTATTGCACATGGGCAAAAATCACAACAATGCTGAAATGTCCTTTTTTAAAAATCAAACAATAAAACGTTTAAAAAGGTTGGATTCATCACATGCGAAATGATATAGATCAAACTTTTTTGCTTTAACGTTGGGGATTATAACATGCAGGTAATTAAGATCAAATAAACCCAGTCTCTCAAAACAGTACAATATTATATCAGGGCTTTTTCCTTCTAATTTCTGCATCAAAATGTCAAGGCAAGCAGGCAATTAATATTAAAGGCTGAGACAGTTTTGAGTTTTGTTTAAGTGTGTGTGGGAAAATGACAGATTTAATCATGTATGATCTAACGCACCTGTACAAACTCAATTCTGACTGTCAACAGCCATCCTTTCTTTTTAGAGTTATAGTTTCATGTATAAGGCTGCAGATCTATCAGAAATGTATCTTGTTCTGTTGCAATTAAATGAGTGATTGATTGAATGAATAATTGTGATCTTTAAAGCTTTTAATGTATTTACTGACAATCGTCAATAATGATTTAACCCACTCATGTCCACTATGTTGCGGTGTTTGTTGTGGACCTGATGAATGTACGATTGACCTGGTGCTGGCAGGTATGTTTTATTGTCTGCACAACAATTGTCCTTTGCAGAAATATTCAAAATAACCTTAAACTTTGGAACAGCCTTATACACTATTATTGTATGAGGCTATGATTGCTGTGATGGTGGCCATCGGCTCATTTATACTGTTGTATTTGGTAAAATTCAATGTAACACTCCCCTTTGAGACACCGATTTTTTGATTTTTACAAACTTATTATTGGTTGTAACCATCTAGATTAAAACCTAGCCTTAATTATTTTACTTTATCTTTAACAAATATAAAACTGAATACTTGAATGGTCTTGTTACCTTTGTGGGAGGTAGTCCTCAGCCTCCTGTCTCATAGTTGTTAGATCAGTCTTACGTTGTTCAAGCTTAATCAGGATCTGATTGGGCCACTGAAAAACAGGAGCGTTCAGGCTCAAGTCATCAGCTAAAAGAAGACGGGAAAAATACATTACTGCTAATTTACCACTACTACATGGAAACAGCTTAGTACTTAATGGACTTAACTAAACTATTATGGGGAATGCCACAAGCGCTATCACATACATGGTAGAGTGGCATAGTCCATGAGGAAGCTGAGGCGGTGTGATGCCTCAACAACTTCATCTATTAGTTTATTAACAGACACCTCCCTTGACTTTTCACTGTCCTGACTGAGATTAACCAGCTCCTCTGTGGTTTTAGGGGGAGTTCTGACAGTCTCTGAGATCTCCTCATATTTTTTACACATCCTGTAAAACAAACATAATGTGATTCACATTTTCTCCGTTTTATCTCATTAAAGAAACTGTGGAAGTGTTAAATTGGAGACAGATCATCAAACATTGAATAAATGGGACATTTTAGTTAGTTTCACATAGAGAGTTTCCTCACCCCTTATTGAGCTTTCTGTTCTCTTCCACTTCAAACAGGACGATCTTGTCTATTAATCTCTTAACACGCTCACAGAGGTCATTATTAAGGTCACCAGCATACAGTCAAAACATGGACAGGGGCACTGCAATCTCCTTCCTTACTTGATATATGCTCTCAATTTTCGAAAGGACAAAATACGAAGAGAGAACTTTAGCAGAACAGGCAGGCAACAAATGTCACTGGAGACTGAAAACTTTAAGTGCACATTTTACATAAAAGTTAAATGAACCTTTGTTGATGCTTTGAATGAGTGTTCTTCACTGAGGAGGCCAGATATCTCTTGCTCTGCTGTAGACTACTGCAGTTTTGATATACATCCAGGTACCTGAGAATGGGATCCAACATTAATATTTCCTGTGCTGTTGCCGGTAGGTTACGGTAAGTGATAAGTTCATTTCATGTGTGAGTACTTTGTTGGTCTCACAGTGTTCTTTTGGAACACGCCGTTAGCTTTGGTGAGGATGTGTAAAATCAGTGGTTCATCAGGACAGAGTGTGCGGAGAAACCACTCAGTGCAACTAGGAAAGAGAAGACATTCCACCTGGAGGCATACAAGTCACATATTTTAAATATTTGATGAACAAAAGTAGAAAACAAGTGTTGTGTAATTTCAAACAGACGGTAGACAAATTTTTGGAATTAAGTACCCTTTCGAGCTTCTCAGCACTCCTTATGATTTTTATAAAGGCTCTGCAGATGAGCTCCCAGCAGTCCTGAAAGCTTGGACTGAAGTCAATGTGATTCTCAGCAACCTGCAGCTTAACCAGCAGCACCTGAGACTTCACAAACTTCATCTCATCATACACATCTCCAGAGTCATTGCCACCCTGTAAAAATACAGACAAAGGAAACCACATCATCAAAAAATATGAAGACAAGTCTGAGATATGAGAATGGATTTAAAAACCAGAAGATGTTTTCTAACCTCATGCAAAGTGAAGAAATATAAAAGGTCCTCTAACGACTGTATGCCCAAATTTCGGAGCTGCAGTGACATGAGAGCAGCCAAACAGCTGAAGAACTCTTGAGCATGAACAGGAGGCTCCAGACAACCCTCATTGTCATAGAGTGATGCACAGTAAGGCAGCCACACAAAGAATCAGCATGCACCTTGGTCTCTTAGTAAGCCTACTGATGGTGATGTCTTAGAGGCTATTACTGTACAGAGTTAATGAGAAAAGTTTTCAGTTTTGGATTCCATCATTACCACACAGATGACAGCATGATGTGCCATGAGTAATGTGACTGACATTTTATGTCCCGCAATATTGCATAAGCACACAATCCATTTGCAATTTTAAAATGATATACTGTTCAACTACAGTGTACATTATTGACATCACATAGATTGTAGCCATAGGCTAATTTCTATCTGTAGGCCCTGATAGGTTGATGGTACACACAGGTGCAGATGAAACCACCTTTTTCTATTTACCCTGCATAAACAGAAAAAAACACTTATTTAAAACACTTTTTTCAGTTGTCTTTAATTTTCTTTATGCTAGTTAGAGCCTACCGTAGCTCTGTCACCAAAAGCTGATTTAAACACAAGTAAACTTTTATAAAGAGACAAGATGATGAAGGTTTTGTTTGAAAATATAAGAACTTACATAGGGAGAGTTTAAGTCATACTAGTTTCTACTGGAAAGTTTAATTTACATTATGTGATTGCACGTACAGCAGTGCATCATTCTATTTAGTATAGTATCGCAGATAAAAACATTTAGTGACACAGCCATAAAGTGACGGATGTAGGAAACTGAATCACCACAAAATAATAGGTCCAAACTGCAAACATGACAACAGAAAACAGCAGCTAGTTTTAACAAATTACATCAGCTCATACAGTTGTGTTCAAAATAATAGCAGTCCCACATCACTAGCAAGATAAATCACTGTTTTTGTTAGAATTTCAACTTCTACACTGCAAGTAAGTTTCTAGAAGGTTTAGTAAAGGTATAGAAAACCAACAGACCCAACAGGCATGACGTGCATGCTGCTGATTCTGTGAAACTGAATCATTAACTGAAAGCGGCGTGTTTATAAAAATAGCAGTGCTGAGTTCAATTAGTGAGGTAACTGATTGTGTGAAAAAAAATAGGTGTTAAACAGGTGGCCCTGATTTAAGGATCACGGCAACTGATGCTGCATATGCTGGCTGTGCATTTGTCCTGAAAAACAGAGTAAAATGGGTCGTTCAAGACATTTTTCAGAAGAAGAGTGTTCTTCGATTAAGAAGTTAATAAAAGAGGGGAAAACCTATAAAGAAGTTCAGAAAATGATAGGCTGTTCAGCTAAAATGATATCAAATGCTTTAAAGTGGCAGCCAAAACCAGAAAGGCGAGGAAGACAAAGAAAAATGACTATTCGAATGGATCGGAGAATAACCAAAATGGCAAAGGCTCAGCTAATGATCAGCTCCAGGAGGATCAAAGAAGATCTAAGGCTGCCTGTGAGTACTGAAACAATCAGACAACGTCTATGTGAAGCCAAGCTACCAGCAAGAAGCCCCCACAAAGTCCCATTGTTAAAAAAAAGACGTGCTGAAGCACTTATAATTTGCCAAAAAACACATTGACTGGCCTAAAAAGAAATTGCGCAATATTTTGTGGACTGATGAGAGTAAGATTGTTCTTTTTGGGTCTAAAGGCCACAGACAGTTTGTCAGACGACTTGAAAACACTGAATTCAAGCCACAGTACACAGTGAAGACAGTGAAGCATGGTGGTGCAAGCATCATGATATGGGGATGTTTCTCGTACTATGGTGTTGGTCCTATTTAAAGCAAACCAGGGAACAGTCACATCAAATCGATAACATCAGCAGCCTTTACCATCTAAAAAACATTGCCAAAAATCAAAGGTATAATGTCTAAACCTGACCTGGAGAGACTTATCCAAGCATTTGTCTCCAGTAGGTTAGACCACTGTAACGGCCTGCTCACTGGCCTCTCCAAAGGAGCTGTAAGACAGCTGCAGTACATCCAGAATGCTGCTGCTCGGGTCCTGACCAGAACCAGGAAGTACGAGCACATTAGTCCTGTGCTCAGGTCCCTACACTGGCTTCCTGTGGCGCAGAGAGTAGACTTTAAAGCAGCTCTGCTTGTGTAGAAGTCTCTCCACGGCCTAGCACCAAAGTACATCTCTGACATGTTAGTGCCATATGAACCATCTCAGACTCTGAGGACCTCAGGGACCGGCCTCCTGCTGGTGCCCAGAGTCAGGACAAAACATGGGGAATCAGGGTTCCAGTTTTATGCAGCTAAAATCTGGAACAGTCTTTCTGAAAATGTGAGACAGGCCTCTACACTGACAATGTTCAAATCTAGGCTCAAAACAGCTCTGTTTAACTGTGCATATGACTGAAAGGATCTTATCTGCACTCTTCTCTTTTAAAGTTAATTTTCTAATGATTATTTTTGTTTTTATTTTGTATTGTGATGTTAATGCATTTTTCTTGTTCTGTAAAGCACTTTGAATTACCTTGTGTACGAATTGTGCTCTACAAATAAACTTGCCTTGCCTTATCACAAGCAGTCTGGCTGTTTTTAAGAGCTCACTGACTGGCAGTACTCACTTATGGACCGGTTCATCTCTTGTGATTTGGCACTGCTTCTGTATAAACTCCTCAAACTCAGATGGCAGGAGGGGGAGGGTGGTAGAGAAAAGGTCCTCTAGTCGCACAAATCTTAAGGATGAGAAGCTAAAAAACAAAATATTTTTGATAAAATCCAACTTGAATTGTATAATTCAGAAGCAACGATAGACCAACAATCAATGAACACTCATTTAATCCTTTTCCAGAGTTAAGAAATGATGGTGAGATAAACATTACATTTAAAGAAAAAAATAAAAGGGGGGGTGGGGTGTGGGGGGTGGTGATGGAGTGCTAATAGCCCAACAGTCATGTCCATGTGCCCAATGGCACATGGCTTCTTTACTGCGCACCGCTGACCTGTATCTATCTCAAATGTTTAACTCTATCCACTTGATCAAATTTAAAAATAAATTTTGAACTACAAAAAAAACACTCAAGGCAAAATAAAAGGGCCAGACTGACTACTACTTACAAAACAGGTGAAACAGAGGGGGTAAAAGAACAAAAAACTACTGGACAGATTCTGTGTATGGCATGGTGTAATTAGGACATCACTGCAACAGAGATTTCTAAGAAATAAAGTGCAAAGTTTTGAAGCTGCAAAACCTTCCTTTCATTCCATAATAAAGAGTAACATCATGACTTGAATAAGTGAGAAGTGAAAGTGTTCAGACCGAGTAGAAAAAAAGACACAACACTGGACACAAATTGTTATTCCACCCTCACAGAATGTACAACTTCATTACCTGGTTAGCCAGAGCTCCTGAATATAAACCATAATGGGCTTGACATCATACAGATGTTTGCACAGCCACATATGAGCCTCTCTGTAATTAGCTGCCCGAGGCCCTGGAGCATGGATCAGCCTTCTAGGAAAAGGCTTGGGGACACTGGATATGGACAGTCGCTGAAGCTCGGATGGGTCCATCAGAATGTAGTCCACTGACAGGGACCAACATTGAGGACATATTAGTTTAGATTCCCAAATAAAGCACTGATGCCCCAAAGAATGACTGACAAAAAAGTATACCTATGCTCTTCTTGCGGCTGAAGTAATAATCTCTTTTGACCTCTTCCTCCAAGTTTGCCCTCATAATCTGAAGGTGTTTATTGTCCCTGATATCTGGAGGCAGCCTTTTGAAGGATGTTGGTCATCTGCTGGCTTGGCTGGGGTTCCAGCATAGAGGTATGGACATCATTGGTGATGTAGTAAAAACATCGCTGCATGAGTAAAATTCAGAATCCACAATCAGTAAAATGAGAATAAATGGCTGACACAGTCACAGCTAAATTCACTTACACCTACTTCCAGGTCTCTCTCATTAGGTTCTCCCTCTTTGGCCTTAATCTTCTCCTCTTCGCTGTACATTATGTCAAGCTGCTCTTCAGGACTGAGAGGTGGGCTGCTGGAAGTGCGAAGGCTGCTTGATTTGTGCTTAAGTTGAGGTGAGACAGAAGCCTGGAAAGATGCACCCCTGTGAAAGTATGAACAGATCAGATCAATTTCTCTTGGAGAAAGAGCCAAGGGGACATAAGCTGTCATTGAAATGTGCAGTTTCAAGTAGTTAACCACCTTTTTCTCAGTCGAATCACTAGTGTCTGTCCAGGTGGGATAAAAGCTAAAATCCTCATTAAGATCAAAAGTCCAACATGAGAAGTTTCTAGGTCAGACTTGAAAATCCACATTAGAGCCTACAGTTATGGGCCACATTTCACATCAATCATTTTTCAATAAATAAAAACAGGATGAAATTGTTCAAATTTTAACCCTAAATGGGCAACATATCCATGAATATGCAGACTGTAAATGAAAAAACAAATGTCATGCTTTAAAAAGATCATTTAAAGGTAATTCAGTGGCTTGGGTGCAGAAGAAAATAGCAATTAATTATATTTCCCAAAATACTGTATTTATAAATCAACGTCCATTTAAAGGTAAATGCAACAACAGGATAAAAAAGGAGCTGGCTATAACAATTAGCTGGCTAACTGTTTGGCCTGTAGTTTACACTAGTGGAAAGCCCTGTACCATGTTTTTAGTGTGATATTTATTTTTAGTGATAGGTGGTATAAAGTAGTAAACTCAAACATTCAATGATATTCAGCCATGTTTTAACCAAAAAGGGGAGAGCACTATCCAGTAATTAACAGTAGTAATATTATAATTATTTTTGCCCAAATACATTGATAACAAGAGTTTAGAAAAATGGATAAATCAAGAAAGAAGCAATGGGCTTTTACCAGTTGCAACCATATTTCAAGTGTTGCTAATGAATTTCAGAAATTTAGATGATATGCAGAAGTTTGCCTGTAATTTCTGAAAAATAAAAACAATAAAGTACTCATTACTGAGTGTTAAGTACTTCTTTTTTCATTACCATGGTATTGCAGAAACATATCTGTACCATGCCTATCACTGCCAGGGTTAAGGTTCAGCAGTGTTGAACTCACATGCACGGATGATACTCCGGTCAGAGAGTAAAGATGACACACAGTTCACAGTTCAACTCTTTTTTATCTCCTTTAGCAGCAGTACAACAGCAGGAGGTATGGAGAATATACAAGGAGTGTGAAGCGATGAAAGACATGGAGTCAAACAGTAACTGCTTAGCATCTCAACCGTATGAGTTGATAGCGTATGTTTCTGTAAATAATAATAAAACAGAAGGCACAAATAAAGAAAAATGTCTACCAGACATGAATACAACATTCATCTAGCTATGTAGCATTAGCCCTTTAACAGAGGCAGAGGTGTTCAATAAATTCAGGGGTATTTCATGTTTTAAAAAACAGAACAAATCAAATCATTGTTTGGTTCTGTTAACATTTCAGGGAACAGAGAAAACTACAAACAACCCAAAAGCCTGACATTTTCTTGGTGTGGGATTTAAAGGTTTAAAAAGCTAAAAGATGATCATGCTATGACATAAAAATGCACAAATATCTGGGACAAAATCAGAAAATCTTAGAAAAGGCAGAAATGTTTGTAAATAAAATAGCAATAAAAAAACTGAAAATAGACAATGAGTTTGACAAACACACAAAATAAATGTTTTTGATGAATAACAGATTATAAATAATCATAACAGTTAAGTGTTAAGTATTTGAAATAATGATGTTGGTAAAAACAATAAGAATAGCTTTTACCTTTTCTAGCCTTTAAAGGGTTAGCAGTGTACTATGAGTGAATATACTCTTCTCTGTCACATAATCAACAAAAACTATGCCATCTGAGACGTTCATATTAAAACAAACAACTCATTAAATATAACCTGCCATCTAACCGTGCACTTACTTCTTCAAGGACACATCACAGCCAACTTAGAGATACTTTAAAACTCCACTGAAGACGTTCGCGGTAATCTCCTATCCCCCTACAACTTTTAGGACCCCAACCTGCCCGCATAAGTGCCCGAACAAAACCACGAGGAATCCTGAGGACCCCGGGCAGCCCACTTAGGTGCCTGAACGAAAGACCATCTAACCTGCTTTTAATGCAACACAAGAGAAACATGGGAAATTCATAACAATTACATTATATGCTTTGCTAATAAAGCAACAGACTCCGGACTAAGTATCCATGGCAGGGCAATAATTCGCAGAGTTAATTTAGTTAAACGGCGACAGCCATATGATGGTATCTGAACGAGATAATGTATTATATTAGCATAGGGACTTATCAGTTAGCTACTGTTTTAGCTAGAATGCTAGCAACTGATAATGCTATCAAGCTAAAACCTCCAGACTTAAGTTTGCTCGGCACAGCATTGATACACAAAGTTAACATTTTGTCAAACGATGATGGCATAAGGACTTACCAGTTTGTCTCACACGCAGAGGGATGAAGTATGAAGTTAAAGATGATAAGACTAGGCCAACCACAGATACATCTTAGTCAAATAAAATACAGCAATAAAAGAAATAGCATCCAGATGTACAGACAAATACAACATACAGTATATTGATTTGGGGATCAGATAATTTGTATTTTCCTCTACAGGTATTTTACTTGCTTGTAGAACAAAAGCAATGAGGAAAGAAACTGGGAATCCAGATTATCAGCATGATGTCTGTATTCACCAGTACAAGCTTATCTGTATCAACTGTATGAAATTTACTGTAAATGTAATGGCTGAACATACTGACATTTGCCATAATGAATAATGAACAATGAATAAAGTCAGAGTTTGGGGTAACAACATTGCCTCTCTGTCCTTCTCTCTCTCTCTGTCTCAGACCATTTTTCTGATTATCTCAACCGGCTAGCAGGCTTCATTTAGGGGGTGGGAAGGCCCAACCCTGGTATATAAACATATATATGCCAGCCAGTTCAGATTGTCATAAAAATGGTGGCACATTGAAAAATTCTGAGAGAATCTGCCATGACAACATTTAAAATATAATTTCCAAGGACAATGAGCCATTTTCTGGCTACAGTTGCTTCAGTAAAACTCCCTTTAATGTATTTTTCATATAGAAATAAAGTTCTCTGTAAAATATACTTTAAACCTGTAAATGCTTTGTAACTGAAACAAAAAGTAGCCGAAACTACCATGATTCAATGTTAAGCTCATTTGATTACATATTGTTACTTGTTTTGAATACAGTTTATGTATGAAAATGTTGATAAATGATGTCTGATGACAGCTGACCATGATATATGGGCCCTTTTGTTAAATATTAAGTACTTCTAATTTGATTGGGTCCACTTGGTAACCAAGGTTGCTCATCTCTGGTGTGTGTATATATACATATCCAAAACTTGACAGTTTCTGCTCTTTGTTCTTATTTTTACATATAATGCTGTTAACAATATTTCATTTCCAACCCTTTTGACCAACCCTTGTAGACCCCTTGCTTCTGACCCATTAAAAATTGAATTGAGTAAAAAAAGTTTTTTTTTTTTTAAATATTCAAACTATATATCAGTTTTAAGTATAAAATTGGATATCATGTAACCATACCTGTTATGCCAGATGAAATTATGAAGAAGCAGCTTTAGACAACAACCGTAACTTCTACTGAGCACCATAGACTCTTAGATTGACCAAAATGTACATTTGTTGTTGTAGTCTTGGACAGATTCTCTAAATTTAAAGTATAGTGCAGTGCAGTTATACCTGAAAGCTGTTTGAAGCATACTAAACCATATATTCAATCAGCCCTTAGATGTAGGTAGCTAAGTGACACTTTCCACTGAAATTACTGAAGTAATCGAGTACACAAAAGGCTACTCAATGACAGTTACACCAAGGAAAATCACCTTTTCTCCCTGAGAAGCGGATTTTCAAAAACAGCCTGTACAAACCTTTGCATAAGCAATTGTAACATTAATTGTTAATTTGTCTCACATTGAACTTTGTTTACCGTACACGCCGACCTCCTGATAGGCTGTCTGATCGGTCACGTGGTCAGGGCGTGGTTTGGCTGAGAAGGCTGGTGTCGGGCAGAAGAAGCGCTGCCGTGTCTTGTCTTTGTTTCTGGTTTATTTATTCGTTTTAACTGTTTTAGATATGGTAAGTTTCGGTGCTAGTTCAACTATAGTTACTGCTAGAAGCCTAGCAAATAATTCACGGCGTTGATGTGTCGAAGTTTAGTTGTCCTACTTCTGGAAATGTTAGCTTAAATCACATCACATAAATGCCTCGATGGCTAGCTACCCCGCCATGTCGTGAAACCAGAAAAGGCGCACAAGGTTTTGTTCCCTCCTTGCTAAGCACCGCATGACTTGTTTTACAAGTAGGAGAGCCTCTGCCGACATTTTGTCGATGCTGTTTAACGTTCTGTCCGGAGATTAATGTTACTCATTGATCTCTTCATTGAAGTTTTTGATCACTTCATTCACTTATATTCCGGGATGATCAAGTTTATTTTAGGCGAGAAAGTGAAAATGGCTCCTTCGTTTAACATGTTAATTTACCAGTATGTAGCATCAACTAAAGTTAGACGGTCAGGTTTTTAGCATTTGTGAGTCATGTTGCGTCAGTGTTGATAATTTTTGCACAAATTATAAAAACAACATTAAAAATTGCACCATTGAAGTTTCTCTGGATGTAAGATATTGGACTTTTATTTCGCCAATACTTCCAGGCTTTTCCTTGCTGATAGGCATATGTGCACATTTTGTGAAGATCACTGGGTGTCTTTTGTACCTGAATTAACCTTTTCCTCATTGTGACAGGATTGATCTTTACATGTACACATTGAAAGATACATGAAGCATTATGTTTCATTTGCACATCTCTGGATATTATGTCCAATAAATTAGATATGTATAGCGTGATGATATGTGTGATGGAAGTAGCAGCTGATACTGTTAATTATCATTTTAAGCCATCCTCTTCTGACCCCTGTATGTGAAGATAAAACTGCATCCCTAAAAGTTTCCAGTGGTTGGTATTCCCATTTACTCATTCACCAGAGATTTGGTATTGAAAAAGCATGAAATACTTAACTCATAGCATGGACATATAGCACAGGCTAAGGTTGCAAACTATAAAATTACTTGATCAATATTAAACAATCAAGAGGCATTTTCATGAAGTAGACATTTTCAACATACTTGGTAGTTTTATAATTTTCTTCTGTCTGTTAAGTTTAACCTTTCTCTCGTTTTAAGGAAATCCACAAGCCCAGGAGCAGCAATCAGACCTCTCCTTCCCAGAAGCTGTCCAATGGCTACATCTTACCTGAGGGCAAGCTGACTCCCAACGCCCTGTTTGTGGGTGGGATCGACATGAAGGTAGGAGCACATGTATTAACCTCACATTCACACAAGAGCATGAGCCTAAACCCCTACATTGCTTATTCCACCTGCATATTTTAAACTGTTTGTTCATTACATTGAGACATCAAGAAGATTAGACTCAGGCTACAGCTTTACTTGATATTACAGTATTTTTACTGTCAATCATCAGCCTTATTTATTGAAAATGTAAACCCATGTCTGATTATTGTAAATACTTATAATTTCTGGTATAGTTGTAATCAACATTCAAGGAAAACTGGCATTCAAATTACACATTTTTCCTCATTAATTCAGTATTTCTTGTGGTGTTTGTCATTTTTTGTGTATTGAGATGGCAAAGAAATGGAACACATTGATTTTGCTCAAAGTCAATAGAGCTGAAAATACATGATTTTTATTTCAGTCCCTGATTGTCTTGACCTACAAGGGGGGTAGAACCACTGCACCAGAGTTTTCAAGATACCAGAATCTGAATTTTGACTCATACGTGAAGACTGTGTAATTTGATTTAACATATAAAAGCACAAATAATATATATTCATGATGTTATTCTTGTGTATTTGTAATCAGCCAATGCAAATCAATTTTTCTTGCAGCTCTACAGGTTTGTCTATCTGAGGAGGTGGGAGTTGGGTTTATTTTATTTAATTATTGTTTATTCCTTTCTTTTGTTTTTGAGGTATATTTAATTTGTATACAATATAAAATAAGTGCTCTGGTCCAGACTATCCATTAGCCCAATACTTTTGCTCGACATGAGCGGCAAACTTTACCTGCGTATGTCAATGAAAATATTGAAAGTTGCAAGTGAACATCAATCCTGCTAAACAGTGCAAAAAATTTTGCTACATTATTAACCAAACTGTGATTTTACCTTTTTTCAAAATCCAGATTAAGTCTCTGTGTGAGGCACTGTATGTGAATTAATGCACTCATTTTAGTGCCCGGAGCCCAGCTGCCGTACATGGTTGTAACAGTTTTGCCACTTGAATATCTCAGGTCCAGGTTTTGAGGTCAGCCAAATGTGTACACGAATTTTACGGTTAATCTAAAAAGCACTTTTTTGTGCTTCAAAGGCACACCCACTTCACTTGATGCTTTTACTTTATGGACGTTGAGTAAACATATTATTATCCATCTTCAACCTGCAGGTGGATGAAAATGAAATGCAGGACTTCTTTGCCAGATTTGGCTCTGTCAAGGAAGTGAAGATTATCACGTACCGAGGAGGGATCTGCAAGGGGTAATTACATTTCTGGATATTCCATGAGTTACGTTTTATGTTTAACAGTTGTTTTTTTTTAATATTGTAAATAGTGATGCAAGATTTAGAATTTTTGACAATATCAAGCTAATACTTCCAAACTCAGTGTTGTTGATCCTTTTTTTTTTTGTTGTCATGATCAGTTTTTACTTTGAGAACTGCACAGTTGCTTTTAATGTGGAAGTCTACTTGTATAAGGTACAGATGTAAATCAAGAAAAAAATATATACTTTAACAAATGAAACTTTTTATTCTTAAATATACCCATGCATTGATGAGAGGGTAAAGCGTTATGGTGTATTTGTGTATTTTGATGATATTACTGCCAGTGAAAGGGATTTGGATATGGTCAATATGAACTGACAGTGTATCGTCTGTACATGGATATTCAACTTTTCAGGCAGCATCTACCAATACCAAGATCACACTGATAATATTGTGCACCCAGTTTGCACGAAAATTTGGCAGATGATCACACTGATGTTTTTTTTTTGTTTGTTTGTTTGTTTTTTTTTGTTTGTTTGTTTTTTTTTGGGGGGGTGGGGGGGGGGGGGGTGAACTCCTTTGGCCTTGTTTGTTTCTTTGGCAGTGATGTTTACGCTGAGATGGTATTGAAGAAACAATTTTCATCAAGGTTCTTACATGAATGTCTGTGTGGGTGTAAAGTGAAATAACTTTTTAATTCAACAGTAGCTTTAATAAATATTCATTCCCATATTTCATTTTGAATGTTAATATCAGTTTACCATATGAATATATTGGGTTTGAAAATTGTATCTGGTTAACTTCTTAAGTAATCCGAGTTGTTTTTTGTTTATCCAGATATGGGTTTGTGTACTTCAATGAAGAAGTCAACATTCAGTCAATCATTGAGGCAAGTTTCTGTTTATCTTATGAACTGCCAATCTGTACTTAAAATCAAAGTAACAGAAATATTTATTTTTTTCTTTTGCCACAGCAACAGATCAGTTTTAAGGGTCGAAAACTTAAGCTGGGCCCTGCCATCATGAAAGAAAGGACCTCACGTATGTAATCAGATACTCAGAATACTTCAGAGGAATTTCTTGGGTTGTTTAGTTTTTAATTTAGCAAAAGATATTTCCAGTGAAGTTTGTCATTGTAGCCGTAATCTCTCATTTTCATCTAGGGTCCATGCCATCCCGTGTGGTCGGCCCGGCTCCTTGGATGAGCCCCATGCAGTACTTCTACTGTGCATGCTGCTCACCCATGGGAGGGGGCATGACACAACCTTCGCCGATGCTTAATGGAGGTAGCCCCTACAACCAGGTAAAATTATTGAGCATGTATACTCTTATTAGAAAACTAATTTCATGGAAATTAAATATTGTGCTCTTTAAAAACACTGTCCAGGGGGTGGATATTGTTTCGCACACATCCGTTCTCTTAAGTATCACTGTAAAAAAAAAAAAAAAAAAATGGCTTAATTTTTCTGTTGGAAGGTTGGCTTATTAGGTATAGCCAAGATCTGAAGCAAAAGATTGGGGTAACTCTATCAGTATTTTTTTCAGTTCTCCTAAAATGTTGAAAACTATTACCATTTCCACAGTCCATGTATGCAAAAGAGCCTCAAGCTCCATCATTGTTACAGCTCAAGCTGTAGCAATGTACAGTATTCAAAATGGCGGCGTAAAGAGTGTTAAGGCTTAGTGGTGGCTTATGGTATGTAAAATGACATGCACAACATGCAGATAATGATTTTTGCCATAGCTGGGCAACACTATCGCTATTTTCACTCTAAACAACTTCTGAGAAAAAAAACTAGCAGTCTGTTTTTTAATCAACATAAACTGTCCAAACATTGTCCCAGACTTGTATTAAACATCCCCTTTTTTAAGTGCGTCTGTTATATGTCATATTGTGAGTTAAAGTCTTCCTTTTTTGCATTTTTTTTCAGCCGTACTCATACTCAAACTTTGGAGGGGTCATGATCCCCCAGATGCCGATGAACTACCCTCAGAACGCCTATGCGTACCAGGTACACATACATATACACGAGCTCTCACGCACACTCACTCAGAGCAATTAGTAAACAGCATCCCGGGCAGGATCGCCCAGGCGCTGCACATATGCTCCTGCAAATGAGCTGCAGACCTCAGTCTGGTTTAGATCCACCTGTCCCTTCCTACTCCCCCCTTCTCTCCCACCATATATCCCCTGTAGAGGTGAGTGTGGGTCTGTCTGCTGCCCTTTGTTGACTGCTGACCCCTTTTACCCCCCACACGCAGCAATACACTCCAGCTCACTGGACGGAGGACCAGAGGACACGGCCTGTCAACCAGGTGACTGTAGTGAAAAGAGGTGTAGCTGTTGGTGTAATTCTATCGCTAAACAAAACAGATTGGTGGTCAAGAAACTCTGATGGCTCTTGGAAATCCAAAACAAAAGAAAAAAGAACAATAAATCAATTTAAAAGCGTTGTGTTTTATTTTCTGATTTGTATTTGGCCACAAGCTGCAATATTCACAAAGTCCACAAGGTGGTGCTGATGACCACGGTGGAACATGAGCATTAAGGGTCACTTTTTATCGTTGCCTACTGTACGAAGTTTGTTTTAGATGTTTTTGACTTGAAGACCAAACATTTTTGAAGAATCAGAGCCTTCTTTATTGAAGTCATGTGTGAATGTAGTATGTATAGGACTATCCTTTAAACAGTTTTTGTCTTGTTTTTCACTGTTCACAGAACTTGGTGGACTGTGGAGTCCAGACCATGCTGACTGTGCTGTAGTCCAAAGTTTTGGAGCTGCCTGCAAGGTAAACACCACCATGTATACAGAATGATATAAACAAGACTACAGTTTTAAGAAAAGTTAAGATCTTAAGTCATTTTTACAGAAGAGGTTGTTGTAACAGAAAGATAGAAGAGCAGTGGTGTCTTCAGATTTGCAGGGCTTCATATTCTGACATGTCTCAAGTCCTTTAAATGTCAAAAGATGGAAAATTCAGGCTTATGTCTTTTGGTGTTGTATAGAGGTTTGCCTTCTGAAGAAAAAGAAAAATACGTAGGTTAGGGAAATACCCACTTTCAAGAAAAGTCGATATATATTTTTAAATCAAGTAAAGGCATTCATATAGAAAAAGAAAAAAAAATAAAAATAAAACCAATATATCAGGTTGAAATGTTAAGAGTTACACTTTCTTAGTAAGTGCAGCTTGCAGCTTCCAGCCTCACACATCAAACACGACCTAAACCTATTGAAACCTCTCTCCCAGTCACTGTGGGTTAATACAAGTGGCAGAAATGTGCTCGAACTATTCAGTGAAACACGATGACATAGACAGATTTGGCGGGGTTGGCACTTCTCTGAACAGAATTTATCCCTCATTTAGTCCAAATCCTGGATTCAGATAAAACACTTCTATGTTGTGATGCAAATACATCATGTGTTTTGAAAGACTCCCCAGTTTGATGCCCAACTGCTGCAGTCTGTGAGTGTTTTCTCACAGCAATCGTCTCAGGCGTACAACTCAACTTCTATAATAAGCCAACATAGCAAAACCTGATGGCACTGAGAGAGTGACACAGTAGAAGAAAACTTCACATTGTTGTACTGTATGAACACAATTTAAACCATCATGCAGAAGACAAACTTGTTTGTTGGAGAACCCTGAAAACAGACTTCAGCTTGCACACCAGTGCAACTTAAATCCTGTTCTCTACAGTGGTTCATGGGTATTTTGATGGAAAACTAAGTAAATATGAAGCTTGGCTCAATGCAAAGTAAAGAGATTGTTTACAGGCCCATTGGCCAGGAGATAATCAGTGTTCTCTCGTACATATTTGGTTAGCAGTCAAACTTGCACGAATACGTTTGCAACATTTGGGAAGAGGGTGAAACTGATGAAGGGCCTGGGGTTTGTCTCTGGCATGTTTCTGTATCAAACCTTCATCTGTTAGTTTTATTTTTGCTAGAATCATAACAGTAAATTGTTTTGATACTGAGAAAACTATCCATTTCTTTACATATATTTCCTTTTTCACCTTTCAAATAAAGCAAGCAAGGCTATTTTTGGTTCATTTTGCCCAGCCGCAATGTGTAGCTGGGGATTGTGTTTTTCAAATGTTGCAAGTGAACTCAACAAAACTGCTGACCTTGAATTAATTGCTTAGGACTTCTATTTTTGTAGACAGAAACTACCAATAAAGGTTTTTTTTTTGTGCATATTGTATTAAAGATTAGGTTTGGATTTGGTACAGTAAGAAGTATACTGAGGGTAACAAGCCTCTTCAGGGACCAGTAGTTGGTGGTGTCATACTGTTTCGTAAAGCAGAAGGAGGTGAATCAGTGTCTGCGTTTACTTTTGCATCTTTCCAGATTGGGAGAGAGACCTGCAGACTGTTGTCCTTCAGTTACACTTTGCTGCCTGTCCCTATTCTCCTGCTTTACAGCCACTTTGTTCCTCCCATAGCTATGATGTTTGCAGTCATGCCCAGCATAAATCCATTAATTTTCTGTCCTCTGTGTCCTGTCCTAACTCCACTAAATTAAAAATGACTTCTTCTGATTGAGTTTGTAATTGCAGGAGGGATCTTTAATTTGCCTGTGATGTGGTTTTCTGTCCTGTGCTCCCTCAGACTGCAGACATCCCGATGTGACGGACAGCACAGAGCGACCCAGCTCCTCTCCCTCTTTTCTCCTCCCTACCCTCAACTTTATTTGAGACCCATTTTAACACCGGACTGCAGGAGCTCTCTACTTTAGCTGATCACAGTCACTCTGACCACGGCTGGTGGGGATCGCTGTCATGTGGTCAGACCGCTTTTAACTCACATGAATCACCAAAACAGAGACACAGGAAGAGCTGGGCACCTTTACTGTACTTGCTGATACATGGGCTCACATCCCTTCTTCTCTTTTCTTTTTCTTTTGTCCCAAACCAAAACTGGAAAAGACTTTTAAGCTCACTTTTTACGTTGTATTTATTTTGGACTTATTTTAAGTGTTTGTTTGTTTGATTTGGGCTTTTAAAGCCTCTGTCTTAACATTGGAGTTCAGGTCTAGTGCACCTTTAATGAAGACATTTTATTAACTAGTCCACTAAAGCAGCAGAGCACTCAGTTAGTACATTAATGTCAAGCACTCAGTTTCATTGTTTTTTTTTTTTTCAGTTGGGTATCTCTTGAGGCAGGAGATGAACACACCTCACTAGTATCACTGTTTTCTTGTCTTGATCAAACTGCAGACATTTAAAGGTCGAGTTTTTTTTTTGGCACACTGATCATCTGTATGCTGTGTGACTCCACTTTAGTGGTGTTCTCACAGAAGGACAATCACGGCATCAACTCACCCCACTTCACTCAATCAATTTATATCTTTAAAAATGAAGGACATTGAAAGTCAGGCACCCTCGGTTTGTCAGAAAAAACTACTGTACGTTGTTCACAGGCTTTTACATAGTTTCTGGTGATCTTGCACTGAATAATTTATTATCATTTAAAGATTTAACAAAGTTTTTATGAACATTTTATTTTGAGAAATTGCACCTCAGTTTTTGTTAGAACACTTACAAAGATTGATTTCAGAGGGATTTACTTGGTGTTTATTGCAGATTTTCTTTCCTTTGACCTACTTCTGTGTATTTCTGTTTGGATGTTAATCTCGGGGTCTCCAGTGTTCAGAAATCTGATTGTATTGGTGGAATTGCTTTGCTTAGAGAGCCTGAGCACAGCACTGTAATGGTTCTGTTTCTTCTTCATGTTCATGTTTTGTAGGGGTTTGTTTGGAAAAATAAAAGTTTGAATATGTAAACGTTTAAAGCCAGTGCTGGTTTGCAGTTTTTTTCTGAATTAGGGTTGGCATTATAATAGAAATAATAATAATAATAATGATACATTTCATTTTTAAAGTGCTTTTCAAAAACCCACAGACACTGTTCATCGGGACAAGATCAAAACGGCATAAACGAAGCTACAAATCAAGTTTAAGTTTAATCAATCATCTTTTATTTTTTCACATGGGATATTGGGTCGGACTGTAACTTTTATAACAAAATTGTAGAAACCAATTAAGAAAATGCATATTTTATTCATAATGTACATCCCAATTGATGAACGGTGTTTTTGATTTGACACAAGATGGTAATGAGAGGTCATATTGGTCGGTTGATACAGCAGAGCTTATGGGTCATGGATGAATGCAGTTATATTGGCATAAGTGGTGGGAACAGCTCTTATTTCTCAACACAATATACTCAATCAAAAATCAGATTTTGCGTCAAGTACCATTTTAGACATCTATACTTAAATCTTTGTTTTTGTACAGCTTTGGCGGGTGACCAAGATTACAGTTTAAGGTCACTACAAATAAATTTTAAAATGATTAACAAAATTGGTGGCAAGCCTAATAAGAATTTTTTTTTATTGAAAAGAACTACTTATCAAAAAATTAATTTGATAATTAGGGAAATCAATTGATGTTGATACCATGGCAACAAGAATGCATGTCCCAAACACCCAATATTGGTTAATTTATTATTTTTTATTTTTAAAAGTTGCAGGAAACCCCTTCACTGTGTTGAAGTTGTGCATATTTGTACGCAACATTTAGAAAAATCCGATCCACATTGGTTTCACTCACTCAACTCTCCATATTTTGCCAGATTTTTTTTTGTAGTTTATACAGAATTCTGTCTTTAGCTTAAAAATTGCTTAACTTGTTCTACTTTTTGGATCTTTTCTATAACAAGTAATGCCTAAAATGACAATGGGGTTTTCAACTGTTGTTTAACCATCCCGGAGGACCATGGGGGTTTCCAGCCTCAGGCAGAAATATTTTAGGAATTGAAGGCCAAAAAATGTTGGGAACCCCTTACTTAATGTATGTTTATATTTGAGGCTTTATTTTTTGCACTATTGCGGTATTTTTTAGTAATTTCCATCCTGCCTTGTTATTTTATCTCTTGCCTTTGCTTATGTGTAGATGAACCAGCTTAGACTTGAATTTCCTTGGGGATCAATAATCTATATAAGTATTTTGATCATTAAAATTCATCGCAAGAGTGCTTCGCACATCTAATTCAGGGACCAGGTGCGTAGGAGAAAAAAAATCAGTTCAAACATGAAGATAGACTCCCGCACACTGTCCAACTTGCAAGAAATCCATTTCTTTAAGATAAGATAATTAAAATTCAAAAATTATTAGTTTTGCTTGTCTATGACTTCTATTTTGCTTTTGTGTAAGACTGGTATCAGTATTGTTTATTTTTTCACTAAAACCATATCAAATATAGTTCTGATATTGTGGCAAAAATGTGTAATTTCTTTACAGGAAAAAAGATGTGTTGCCATATAATGAAACGAAACCAAGATTTGGTATAGGTATCAAAAATCGTTGGAAATGTGGTATTGACTCTAACACATCAATGCTTATTGAACCAAATCACAACACAGATTTAGACGATTCATTTTGGCACGATTCACTAAATGTAACAACCGAAGATGCTAAACTATCTCTGCGTTTTTGGGTGACAGTGCCTTTGCCAGGTAGAATTTGACAAGTAAACATTAATTCATTTATCTTTTAATTTGTCTGAAAATAATTGATTCAGGGACTATTGGGGCACCAGTGCCTTTTAGAAAGTGTTGGTTCAGTGCCAGAATGGGAGAGTACCCAAGACCTAAGGCAAGATTTGGCCAGCCCTATTCGGAATACTTGTCATGTATTCAAGCTGATAATTTCATGCATATCTTTATGTTTTTATTTCCAGACAGCAGGTTATGATTTCAGTGCACGCTCTCAAACTGATGCCTCAACCTCAGCTGTTCCCCACCCTCCCTAACGCCTGTCAGTGGCTGCTGCCTCTCAGTCAGGGTTGGATTCCTCGTCTTCCCTGGCAACAAGCCCATCATCTTTTCGGTCACAGAGCGTTTTGTTTTTGTCACAGTCTGGTGGTGTGACTTGGGCTCCCCAGGGTGCCCTGTCCTGTCTGCGACCACCCACCAGCCAGTCAGCCCCACTCCAGTCAGACATTTGTGAATTATGGATAAGTCTGGATAGCTTCTTATGAAATATGAATTTTGCAAAGGAGAACATTGAAAAACACAAAAACCTTTAATGCATGGCCAACACATTTGGACCAAAACCTTTACCCACATGGGGGCACTAATATCTAAAACGTAATAGCACTAATAACTTCATCATCATTGCACTTTTAAAAATGCTTTGACATACAAGCATGAGCATATATGAGAATTTGAGCACAGGAACCCAAACACAAAAGAACCTTACTTATGCTGACAAACAACAAAATCATGAGCAAAAGAAGCTTGACAAACTTACCCAACCAGCATGAATAAAGTGAACAACTCAATAACCCAGTAACCTAAATTGAGGAAAGAGGACCACATATTTAGGGAGACAGAAACAGTCAGAAAAATTTACAACATAAAGAGACTGAAGCTATAAATAAAATCAATAAGACAATGTAATGAAAAAAATGTGGAAACTTTGAATATTATTGAAGACTAACAGATGAAATGGACCAATGAGAACAAAGACTAATAAAAACAAAAGAGGTTAAAAGCTAAAAATGAGACTACAAGGGCTGATTGATAAGTTGTGAGCCTTTTATTGAAGAAGATAAGCAGGGATGTCCTTTTTCAGCTCTACTATTCCCTGACTTTTTAAGGCTGTGTACCCGAAGACTGGTGTCATTTGGTCAGTTTATGTTGAAGAGGTAGCACTCTAAAGTAAACAAGGCAAGTGACTTTTGCAAAATGGACAAATGCCCCTGTTCACAAGTCTGTCATTGCCATGGCTGCCATTAAAGATTGTGGCTTTGAATTGATTTAGCATCCGCCTTATTCGCCTGATCTCACTCCATCAGACTTTCATCTATTTCCAAAACTGAAAAAGGCCATTTCCGGTACCCACTTTGGGTCAGATGATGACGTCATACATGCAGTGGAGGACTTTCTGAACGGTCAAGAAAAGGACTTCTTTAAAAGTGGCATAGAGGCCCTCAAACATCGCTGGCAAAAGTGTATAGATACTGAAAGGGATTATGTTGAAAAATAATGCAATATGTCTGCTAAAAGTAAAACCCTTAGTATGAGGCTCACAACTTATCAATCACCCCCCGTAAGATAGGCTACTCAGAGACAGGGGAGACTGGGGGCAATTGCAACAAAGTCATTTTTTTAACACTCAGTTCCTCTTGTTGATAAGAGCAGTCAAACACCACATCCTTATTACCATCATAAAATATGGTAGCAGTATGACTGAATGCTATTGCTTGATGTTTTGTGCAAACCTAAAAAAGAGAAATAAAATCAAACAAACCAGAAATGAAACCACATATATAATACGTGATATGTCATTTATTAATTCCCACAGGATGAAAGACTGTTCTGTGGCTTTGAGCTCACGTGGGACGGCTGTTGTGCTCCGACAGGCTGATCACTCCTTTGCAGCAGTTGCTGTTGTCTGCCTGCCCATGAACAGATTCTTTAGACATTCCCAAATGTATTGATGTTTTGAGAGTCAAGTTTCAATTCACAGAACGCTGGGATCATACCCAATGATATCAGTTAATGACACCTCTTAAGGGGGGTTTTACTCCCTTTGACAACCACGGACTTGATGGTCAATCATGTACTCTCAATGGCCGTTTTATCAGGCACACCTCAACTATTACTAGGTTGGACCCCTTTTAGCTACATTCACACACTGATGTTTCAGCCAACTTTTGCTGATGTAGAGGGAAATGTCAAGCCACGTCGAGCGAAGTCAGGCCACACAGAACTAAGTTAACATTGGTGTTAATGTAAAACGATGTCCGTCAGGTATGTTGAAAAATTTAATGTATATGTACAAATTCTTGTAAACACTTGCAAGAGTTGACCTCTGCTTGCCAACACTACCCTCAGTTACAGCTGCGTATATTACTGTTGTCATCTCTGTCAACAACAGCTACAACTTGAGATGCCCTTGGGGGTCAGCTGTCTTTTCTCCCCCAGTCAAGGAACCTGGTGCTGTGTGGTTCATGTGCTTCGAGATTCAATGTGCTGTGCATTTGGAAATGGTTTGCTTGTAATGAGTGGTTATTATGGTTACTGTTGCCTTTCTATCATCTCAGAACACTCTGGCATCAACTTGGCATTTTTGCTTAGAGAACTGCTGCTCACTGGATATCTTCTCCTTCTGAGCCATTCTCTGGAAATCCTAGAGATGGTTATGCATGAATATTCCAGTCGATCAGCAGTTTCTGAAACTCTTAGACCCGTCCACTCCAGCACCAGCATCTATGCCACGTTCAAAGTTATTTAAATCACATTTTCCCCCTTTCTGATGGTTGGTTTGATTTGCTGCCATGTGATTGACTTATTAGCCATTTGCCTTGATAAACAGTTGAATGAGTGTACCTGATAAAGTGTCCAGTATCCTTAAACTGTATTTATTTTGAAATATCATAATGCTAATACATGTTCATAAAACTCATCATTGAAACCTCTACCTCTTTTGCTATAGGATGTAGACTCTGTAAAGCAGTTAAAAACTATATTAAAAAAATGTTTGTCTGCCCCAAGTACACCCCCACCCCCCCCCCCCCCCCACCCCCCCCCCCCACCCCCCCCCCCCCCATATGTCCTCTGTCCTTTGTAACAGTCTGTGTTTTTAACATGGAGTGTGTGTGCGACTTCTGTTGCTTCGGCAGTAGCCCTCTGGTGGACACTCAGGGAACTGCAGTTTTTCGTACCTCTGCTTTGCTCTGCTTTAGGTTGTTGCCCTAATCAACAGAAAACTGAAGTGATGACACTTGGTCAACACATTTTTCTGCACATGCTATCTTTCACTGCCAACTAAAAATGAACATAACCCCTACATAAGTTAAAGATGTTCTTTTAGGTTTTATTGTTTGCATTGTATTTTATTTTGAAATCCTATCTAACTACATAATCTCCTAGTTCTCTGCAAAATATATTTTAGTTCACATTCAAAAAAAGATCTCATAACTTAACAGAAATTAAAAAACAAAAATGCCAAGGAAACTCACTGGATAATAGAGCAAGATGTTATTCATCAAAAGTGTGCCTTTGGTAGAAACAATATGTTTACATACTTCTGTTGTTACAATGCCCCCTGGCACTGGTACAAGTGACTCTCAGTAGGGGGAAGTAATTTATTTCCTTGAATTGATCATAAAAGGATGGTGCACTGTGGTGTGGTATGTTAGGGCTCGTACCAGGGCTGCCTGAGTCTGTTGTGTCCTTTTTGTGTTGAGTTTGCATGTTTTCCCATTGATGTGTGGTTTTCCTATTCTTTCCATTGACCGTTTGTCTATATGGTGTGTTCCAGTTGATCCAACTCTATGAAATGCAGTTTAGATATGTCACCCTTTTGGTTGGCATATCCTAATGGGAAGTTGGACAATCTTCAGTCACCCCGACTTTACCAGCTCATAACTGGAACTTGTCTTAGTGGGATGTGACATAATTCCAGATACTCACATTCGAGTTCTGAGGTAAATTGAACTCAACGTATCCCTACATGTCAGCTCTGTGATTGTCCAGGGTGTGCCCTGCCTTTGCCCAATATCAGCTGGAGTAGGCTCCTGCAAACCTGACAGGGAGGCACGGAATAGATAATTGATAGATGGATGATTACAGAATTCTTGTACCATAATACACACAGAAATGCATTTGTATATTAGAGCATGTTTCATATTAACAGATGACAAATATTTTTAAAGTAATCATAAAATAATAATGTGAGTTATGAGGGAAACTGAAAAAAATGGGTTGCAATTGTCCTAGCTCTCCCCTTCTAACTGCTCCTTCAAATATAATTTCCAGTGTTACAGTTTTTTGGTGCTTTTATTGTGCTTAAGCCTTCATCGTGTGGTTTTAGTAGTATCTCGGAGAGTTCTAACTGGAGAAAGCAGAGAGGATATGTTGGAGCTCCTCTCCTCCTCTTCCTCACACTCTCGCGGTGACAGAGCCAGGCGGATTGTTTTTTTTTTTTTTTTTTTTTATCACCGGCTCCTCCAGCAGCACCTCTCAGTGCAGTTTTATAATGGAGGATTCATGTTTTCCTCCCATTGGATCACAGTTTATCTGAGCCGTGACGGGTACAGACAGTGAGGACAGGAGGAAGAGGAGGGAAGCACGACGTGGAGGAAGCTTTCAGTGTCGGAGATAAACTGGGAACGAGTTGAATGGTGAGATTTTCTCTCTTTTTTAGTTTGAATCTTAGAATTTTGGAGGGAGCAGCGTAAATGTAGGTGGTGCTCGATGATGTTCTCAGTCATTTTTGTAAAGTTTCATTGTTTTTATTGTTCTCATCACTTTATCACGTCAGTTGATATTGCGTTACAGTAGCTACTTTAAGGCGGTTTTCAGTATATTGACCTATAATACTTTGACTTGAATGTTCTTAACTACACCCGGGATGAAAACACATTTTAACATTTTTGGAACATTTGTATGACTCGAAGTACGCCCAGAAAAGAAAAGTCTGCTCAATGCCAGAAGATGCCGGAGCTTTTATAAACTTTGATAACATTTGACGACACTTACAGGCGGAAATACCCTCCAAATTAAAGGCTGTTTGCTGAACCGGCTGCTACACTGGCCAAAATCTAACATGTGGTGCAGAGGGCGCGATTTAGGCTACTGCGTCCGGTAGTTAGTCTCTGTCAGCCTCAAAATATGTTTCTTATTTTGGGGAGTGTATTGGGAAGAATCTGGTGATACAATATCCTGATGCAGTGAAGACGATATGGTCACGGTATATCGCAATATAACAAGCCGGGGAATGTAGCCTATCGCAATTTTGAACTATACCTAAATTAAACTAACTATGTTAAAAAATGGGTAATCCATAATATTAAGAATCAGCAATGCTTTTTGGATCAAATAATACAGATTCTGAGCAGTGTCATTTATATAAAGCATGGTTCCTGCTTCACAGATATTTGTGTTTTCAGTGACAGAAAAGAGCGGCGCAGGAATGAGTCCAAAACACACAAACACAAGACTTTAACGTTCATTGTCCACTTTTAAATTTAAAGCATAATTGGGTGTTTCAAAGGGCGGTTCATAATAAACTGCTAACAAGGACTACAAAAATGGGACCCCAATGGGACCCTAATGCTTACTGTGGGACCCCACAGTAAGTATTTCTGATTGATTTTTGATAAACAATAGTTCATAAACCACAGCAACAGCCATGGGGACCAGCTTGATTAGATCACAACTAGACATTAAACATTATATTTGCTTCCAAGTTGAACCACCATGTTCTGGTTCCATAGTAGTGTAATGATAGCTTTTTACTCTTGCTCATTGTGTTTAAGCCTAAAAAAAGGCTTGAACATAAAATTTTCATATTTTTTTGTTTGATGCATTATTGGCAATGATCCAAAACACGGGGAAAAATTCTATAGGCTTTTAATATGTCTACTGATGTGTTCCAGTTGATTTCAGAAGTCAGATTGTCGGAGTAACAAATTAGATTCATCTCTAAGAACATTCCCTGTGGTTGGAATTTCCTACTGGGAAATCAGACAATCTTCAGGTCTTCAGGACTTTACCAGCTCAGCATTTAAGTGGGGATGTGACATACAGTAATTCACACTTAACATATTTGACTTCAGAGGTAAATGAAACGCACCATATGGTCAAGAGAACCAGCACTTTGCTTACTTCTGCATTAACCTGCAAAGAAACATCACCCCTCCACCGCTCTATAAAAGTCAAAGAGAGACTTAAAGTTTGGTGAATTGTTGAATGTCTACTGCCAACTACAGGCTAGAACACAAAACAAATATTCCACATTTTTGTTTGTTATATAAAATCTGATTTTTTTTTTCCTGTAAAATATTAATACAGCATCACAAATATTGTGATATATATTGGATTTTTTTCTCATACTCCCGGTTTAAATATATAACAAATTCTATAAGCATGTGCCTGTTGATTTAAGTTGTTTCATAACAATTTTTTTAATATAAATTTTTTTAATGATCTTTGTCATTTGTCTCATTTGGCATCGTAATTGTTTTGGGTTTTGTGAAAGTAAGAAGGAGATTAACTTTTTGTTTCGCTGTCCCATATTTCATAGACAAAGGATGTACTCTTTAGAAAAAAAATGTCTCAACTATTCCAGTTTGGTGATTGTGAATAACGTAAGAGATATTGTAGAAGATAACTCTGTATTGTCACAGATATTTATCTTCGGCATTCTTTGACTCTCAGTAGGGGAACTCTAACACTTATTTCCTTGAATTGATCATAACTGGGTGGTAAAAAGCAGAATACAGTCTTCAAGACAAAGCTATTAAATAACATTCTGTTTTGTAATAGCTTGTTATGAATTATTGGACCTCTGCAACTATTTTTGTGTTACAATACACAAATCAGATTTTTTAACTAATCAGATTCTTTTTTCTTGGTTTGTCTGTTCGCCAATGCTTGCATCAATCTCCTGTAAAAATGTCATAGATGTACATGAAAGTAGCTTGACTCTAATCCTAAAAATAAGGTCCAGGTGTCAAAAAACCAAACTTAACCTTTAATGAGTAATTTGATAAAACTTCTGGAAAATCACTTAAATTTATTTTAACCTCTTGAATTTACTCAGTTACAAATATTACTAGTTGGGCTGTTGATAGAACAAAAGACATGATGAAGAAATGGGACAAACATAATAAGTTGCAATGACTTACATCCATGTGACTGTTTCCTGTGATGGCAGGTTTATTTTAGCTGTTTTCAAGAAATCTCAAGGATCCTTGCTGTCACATAATTACTTGAAAATCAGCATTTTTACACCCAGAATATTAGATTAATTAAAAAAGATCTAAAAAAAACCAACAACCAAAGTTTACCAGCTGTCATTAAAACATAAAAACAGAGTAAAGGACAAGGAGGGATGTCAGGGGCTTCCATACACCTTATTTTCTGCAATATTTTTTCTCAGTCAGACATTTGCATCCCGCTATAAATAGCTTATAAGTCACACTTCAGGATCCCGACCCATTAGTTGAGAACCACTGGTATAATATACAACCTTACAAAATTGCGTATGACTTGACTTCCAAGACAAAATTTCTGACTAAAATCCATTTGGAGACCTTTAAATAACTATTCTGTGTTTTAAATGATAGTTTTTCTCAAGCTTTGAATACACTTTAATAACATTTGATGACATTTACAGGCAAAAGTCCCTTCCTTAGGGTAATTAAAATTGTGAAAATGAAAAGTCCCTTTCACAATAAAACTATTGTGACATTTTAAAAAAATTGCTTAGTTTTGACTTAGCAGCTCAGCCAGCCAGTCATTTGATTTGTGTGATGTTGTGTGTCATTTGTTATTGTGACGGAACGGAATAAATAAGGCTCTGTGCTCGGTGTCACAGGTTGAAGTGAACTCCAGATATGCGTGACGGAGTAAATGTGCCGCGCGCAGATGGAAGAGTGGGGAGTGGGGGGTGCGCGTGAGTGTGCTCGTGTCACAATGACAAGATTTGGTGCGTAAGCGACCTGTCATGTATCATTTCCCCTTCACTAAACTACCGGCATTAACTGGCAGCAGCAGCAGTCAGCCACGTGCTGCTGGGTGAGGATGGATGGACGATTTAAGAAAAGAGGAAAACAGAAACATGTAATTTCAAGCTAGGCTGCAGCCAGTGAGCTAATAAAGGGGGTATCAATTAGTCTCATGGATATTGGGGTGCTTACACTAGAGCTTTGGATTCTATTAGTGAGTATCATTAATGTGGAGTGACTCTGTGGTTGTCATGAAGGCTAGGGGTGGGGGACATGGATCATAACTGGAATAGTGCCCAAGACAGTTTAGCTGCAGCCCTCCTCTCAGTCTTCTGCCCTGCAGGCTCCACTCTGAGCCTCCCTCCACTGTGGGGCAAGAAGCAGATTTAAGAAGTAAAAATAATGCCAGACGGGCACTTAAGGTTAAAGCTACACCGTTCACAAAAATAGTGTTTATATTTTGTGTTAAAAAGACAGCAGCAGAGTGCTCTGTCACATCCAAAAGCACACTGTACGGAAGAGTAAAAGACGGGAGTGGACACGCAGAGACGGGGACATTTTCAGACAGAGACCGTATTTCTTCATGATAGTGATGTAGCATGATTCTTACAGCTTTTTTCCATCCTTCTGCCGAACGGGACGAACCTTCAGGCAGAAGTGCAAGCGCACACACTGAGCCCGCTTGACAGGCATTTATAGAATGAAACAAACACATTTAAAGTCAACCATCACCAGCAACTTATATCCTGTCTACAGCTCAATATGATGTGCTTAATATAAGAGGAAACAATGGACAAGTCTGGTATCAGAGTAAGGCAGAGAGGGACAGTGTGAGCCACTGAGGTGAAACAAGCAACCGCCTGTTTTCAGGTGATTTTGGAAACATTTCTATTTTGTTGTCACCAGGGACTGGATATTTAAGTTTTTACTTACAAAACATCATTTTGATGTCAAAGAACTGTTCAACCGTGTTAGGAACAACATTTGAACTAAACTGATCCTCTTAAACAGTTGCTCAGTTACCTATATGTCATATGGAAAGTGAGAATTTTAGTGGTTAATCATAATGTCTTTATTAACATTCATGCATAAAAGTAACAACAAGCAAGCAGAGTCCATTCAAATCATTATTTTTAAGAGCAGGCATCATAAAGGGCTTCACAGTTTAAAATACATGTAGTCCAAATAATAACACTGATAACAATAATAATAATAATAATAATAGTATTTGTTGTTGTTGATGACTGTTAATGAATATTGTCCAAAAAAGGGTGAAAATACACAGAAAAGAAAACCTGCAGAACCAAGT
The DNA here is from genome assembly GCA_037902135.1 of Cetoscarus ocellatus. Classification (NCBI taxonomy): domain Eukaryota; kingdom Metazoa; phylum Chordata; class Actinopteri; order Labriformes; family Labridae; genus Cetoscarus; species Cetoscarus ocellatus. The sequence goes on from JBAMNC010000090.1 coordinate 973,746, forward strand.
CAAACAACCCCATCCTACACCTCTAACCCCCAAATACAGTATTATTTTAAGAGACACACTTGTCACTTTATTTTATCAATAACTTAAATACTCTTCAGACAATATAATATAAAGAAATATGGTCATTATAATTAAACATTATCAATAACATGATCAATAAGCATTTAGCCATTAGTGGTTCCTACTGTGAACACTTTTATTGAGCATGAAGGCTGGTGTCTATTTTGTCCCTAATCATCATTAATTATGTAAATGATTTTGTCTTGCATTAAATCTTGTTTGGAAGTAAATATCAATTCATCTTAAAAATCCATGGTGCCCGGCCCTTATACAGGCCATGCAAGCGGTAGGCTGATGTTTAAATCACCATCAATCTTCCCCATAAATGGATTTAAGAACTCTAAGTGCGGACCTCGGGGTTCAGTAAATTGATGCCCCAGTCCAAACACTCCTCCTTTGTTTCATAAACTGTTCTTTTTAGAGAAAACTAGGTTCTGTGAGCATCTGCGCGACAGCCCAATACATCAATGTCATAATTTGTTTTTATGCTCCCCATGCAGCCTCATTAAAACACAGTTTGAGGTGATTACATTGTTGCTTAAGGGAATTGCCCCTCCCTCCAGGCGACTTGACTACTCCCTCCCAGTCTGCTCTGTCTGTCTGTCTCTGCTGCCCCCTCCTCCTCCCCCACTTTCCCCTCATTCTGTCCTTGTTTTCCTTCCCTTTTCTCCATCATCAGCATATCCCATCATCCTTGGATACACTCTGAGTGGTGCCCCAGCCCAGTGGGAGAGAATCCCACTCCCCAGGACACAGTCTGTCACCTCTAATTTAGGGATTCAGTGATAGGAATACAATATGGCACAAGATTAGTGAAGTATCTCTCTGTTATTGTTTTCATCAGCAGGCAATGGAAAAAAAAAGTGACTTAATTTAGGGTCAAACACCAGTAATAGGACATAAAAACTTGTACAGACAGCCCACACAAGGAGTAAGAGTTATGGCTTCCAAGCAGGTCTATAAAGCTCTGTAAAAAGGAGGCAGGAGGCCAGTAGTGACAGTTTTATCAGCCTATACTTAGTACTAATCAGTTTCTTGTATCCATCGAAAAATGTTACAATAAGTGGGTATAAGAAGTAAAATGCAACAAAAACTCTGTTTTTTTTACTGCAGTGAAATGGTGATGAAATTGTCAAACTTTTCGGTAAAAACTCATAAAAAAAATTAAAGGCTGTAGAATATATTTTACTCCTATTCTTTCTAAAGTACTAAAGGCAAAAAGTTGATATAGGAAAGCTTTTTTTTGTGTAGGTCATTGTTGTAATTGGTGTACATCCATCACCACAACACCAGTGGAATTACTTCTAAAATACACTGCCTGGCCAGACAAAAAAGTCGCCACCTGGATTTATCTAAGCAAATAGGTACGAGCCTCCTATTGGATAATTACCGCATGGGCGATTGTCTTTCAGCTGGCACTAAGTTATTAAACCCCAGCTGATACGATGAGTAGCTTCTCATTTCTTAAACAACCATGTCGAAAGACACATCCTGTGTTCATGGCAAAGATGTTAGTCTGTTTAAGAAGGGTCAAATCATTGGCATGCATCAAGAAGAGAAACATCTAAGGAGATTGCAGAAACTACTAAAATTGGATAAAGAACCATCCTGGAGGAAGGTCATGTGGTCTGATGAGTCCAGATTTACTCTGTTCCAGAGTGATGGGCACATCAGGGTAAGAAGAGAGGCAGGTGAAGTGATGCACCCATCATGCCTTGTGCCTACTGTACAAGCCTGTGGGGGCAGTGCTATGATCTGGGGCTGCTGCAGTTGGTCAGGTCTAGGTTCAGCAACATTATGAGCCCAAAGAATGAGGTCAGCTGACTACCTGAATGTACTGAATGACCAGGTTATTCCATCAATGGATTTTTTCTTCCCTATTCCAAGATGACAATGCCAGGATTCATCGGGCTCTAATTGTGAAAGAGTGGTCCAGGGAGCATGAGACATTTTCACACATGGATTGGCCACCACAGAGTCCAGACCTTAACCTCATAGAGAATCTTTGGGATGTGCTAGAGAAGGCTTTGCATAGTGGTCAGACTCTCCCATCATCAATACAAGCTCTTGATGAAAAAAATCAATGCAACACTGGATGGAAATAAATCTTGTGACATTGCAGAAGCTTACTGAAACAATGCCACAACGAATGCATGCTGTAATCAAAGCTAAAGGCGGTCCAACAAAATATCAGTGTGTGACCTTTTTTTGTGGTGGCGACTTTTTTTTTTGGCCAGGCAGTGTATGTTAAAGGGGTAACTAAAACCAAGTGTTGCAGCTGATGTGCAACCACCCTGAAATTTAAAAAAAACAATTGTAGAATGCAATAGAGATGTGCCAAAGACAGATTTTGCTGCCTTTGTATACTTCTTTATTTGCCATAATGCCATGACCATCAAATGTAAACTTACAACAAAATGCATGTAAACCATTGATATGTTCTGTTTCTTGTCAACCTTGACTTAAGTGCGGCTAAGAAGTAAAAGACTTATGTTAAAAGATTAGTAGTGTTCTTGATCAGTCATGGTCCAGATCTTCATATGTTTAATCCAAAATGTTAAAGTTTTACATGTTGTGTTAAGAATATGCATACAGACTGCCCTCTTCAGGTGAATACCAGGCTACTTCAAATAAATGTTACTGTTGGCTAACCTCTGTTATCTTCAGCATTGGCAGCCTATAGTTTAAATTTGATGGACTTGACCGATCAGTTGTTGCTGTGACACACTAGGGTTGTGGGAAGTTTTAGTCACTTTTCCTAAAAAGTCAAATAACCCATGTTTTTAAACATTATCTGTTGTCTTCTCTAGGTCATGATATTTTTCAATTTCATTACTTGAAGTACATAAACAGTTCATTTTGGTAAAGGCAATTAACCCTTGAAGTAAGGGAGTAACAGCAGACTCCAGCAAACAGAGGTGATGCTGTGACACTCTAGCAGTTATGGAGTATATATGCCTAAAGTAAAATAAGTCCTGTATTTTTTTGATCTACCTTGATAAAAGCCGCATCTTTGTCCTCTTAGGATACCATTTTCTCACCCTTAAAACCTCTATAAAGACCCTACATTTCGAAGAAGCAGCTCACCACAGAAGTATGGTGAATGGCAAATCAAAGAAGTCACTGTGACAGCTGAGGATTGTGGACAGTGTAGTTAACAATCATTTAAATAGTGGCTGATAGAGAGGGCATGAAGATTGACACAGGCCGTCTTATCCCTTTCACCCCAGCCCCGCTCATGATGCTCCAGAGAAATCTTTTGAAATTCCACACCAGATGTATCTGTGCCAAAACTCTAGGGTTGGGTTGCCATTTAAGACCCACAATCCTAGAATACAGTAATCCAGACATTGTCTGTGATTGGCTGTTATCCGTGTACTTCTGAAGTACCGATTCTGCGAAATGTATGGGTCTTTTATTTACTTCAGAGGATTTGATTAAAGGAAAAAATGGTGTATGTACCAGAAGAAGACCAAAGGCACATATTTTTATGGTCTAAAAATAACCATGATTTATTTACAATTCAGTCCCCAAACTACACTGCTTAGAGTCATGGTGTTCCTGCTACAGTGTTGATCGGTTGAGTCTGTGGTTGCTCGTGTACTCAGTAGACTGCTTCTTCTGAACACTACAGGGGAATTTAATGTTGAAATAATGATATCTGGACCTGCAGAAGACACACATGATAATGCAACTGTAAAAAGGTGATGATGAAAATGATGCTGGCTCATTGAACAGCTTATATTGAGTGAACATCAAAACACAGGATCCAATTCTGTTTAGATATTTTATTTTTTTCTTTCTTTGCCTTTGGTGGATGATTTTTCTGTACAAACAATCAAAGGAAAGGAAATATAATGTATTAGCATTTAAACAGTTTGAACAGAGACTTGTAATGTTACATGAATGTTTAAATTAGTTAACTCAACTTACGTCATCAATGCATCCACATCAGGTCCCTTAATTTGTCAATAAATTTGAGGTCAGTTGAGCGGTTATCTAATGAAATAATATTAAACAATATACCATATTAGAAATAATACAAATTTGGTGAACAAACAGAAGTTAATAAGAATCAAGTCTGCTTTCCACTCACATTCAGTCTCCCTTTGTTCCCTGGTGATCCATGGTCTGGAGGAAAGAGGAAGTGAAGGCCTGAGGGCTGGCTTTTATAATGATGGGGGTGTGGCTTGGACTTGAGTGACAGGGAAGGCAGGTATGGTGTGGTGAGGTGAGAACTTGGGGTTCAACAGCAACTAACATTTTAGAAAACCATGGTTTATGGTTAATATCATGTGGTCAAACTATATTATCCACAGCCCTAAAGTGTCATTGCTACATCTCAATTGACAGCCTGTTTTCGCCTTCAGTAGATCAGTTATGGGCTGCTTCTACAGAAGATAGTGTTGAAGATGATTATTGAACAAGTGTATGGTCACTGTTGAGCTGTGTAGTTTTGACACATCTGCCCCCAGAGATCAGCCAGTAGAAACAATCAATTGCTACGGCTGGTTTCAACTTGAAGAGTGCAGCCGTTTTGCACATTTCCAAGACTTAGATGCTAAGATTTGGATCATAAATGACATTCAATGCTTCTATTTCCATCTAAGTATGTAGGTTTTTATTAAAAAAAAGATTTTGGTGTATAGCAACTCTTTAATTTCTTATTTATTTAGACCTCATTATGCTATGTGTTACATTGTGCTGATCAGCACTTTTTTTTTTTTGCATTGCAACCCTCATTAATGCAGAATTTCAGTGAACATAATTCCATTGAGACAGTGTTGGGGTAACATGCTATATCTTTAAATAACAATGGACTTGCGGTGCTCATACTGTGCCCATTATTATTAGGGTTTAATTTTGCACTTACAGTCTGACCACCAATGAGTTCTGATTGGCCTGAGCTAAAATAAATATTAAACCATTTAAAATCGGCAAGTAAATTGGCCCATTGCTGGCTTATTCCAGAGACGTCTGGTATCAGCTGATAAAAAACAAGGACTTTTACTGCAGAAAAAAATAAGTGTTTGTTTGAGATTATTTTGAAACAATTTATTGAAAAGAAATTGTTTCAGTAGTGGGTAATCATGGATGGTGCACACCCCACACATGACACATAATAATATAAGGGTGGCATTTTGTTACACTGTGTCAATGTATTTGGCTTATAGATGCAGGATTATGATTGAGACCACTCTTCTTTTAAATTCTCACTCATGAAAATTTCAAGATGATGTAATGACAGCCCTGCCCTGAAATCTCCTTGACTTGCTTATTCACATGAGCACCTCACAGTGGGAGACTTTTGTTTTCTGTTGGACAGGATATCAGGAGGAGGGACACGATATCAAGTTGCTGGAAGAAAAAGAATGACTCTGAAATTGGAGTATGTTTGTTAAAACACAAGTTGTTACTGATTATTAAAGCTTATTGCAACTCAAGAGGCCAAAAAACTCAATATTACCTTAGTGGCAGGGTAGGAAGTATCATAATTGTCCAGACCTGGAGCTTGTATGTATGGACCATGGGTCTGTTGTAGATGGCAGAACTGTTTGTACAGTGATGGCAATTTGTTAGGGTGAGTAGCACTGAATGTGTGCACTGGATGTCGCGTCACATCATCCATCGGCTCTCTGTAAGCGAAAGTTTCTCCCTGTGTTGAAAGGGAAAGTAAATTATTTCACTCATGGTGAGAGGTGGATGCTCTGCTTTCTCTACTATATCAAATGAAGAAACAAGCTCTGCTGAGTGAGAAAAGTCTGATTGATAGTCCAACTACCTGGATGACTTTCTTCCCTTGTACTTTAAATAAACTTTGACACATGTTATAGAAAATTCACTTTTTAGTATTTTACCCTTTAACCTGAGTATCTGCAATACAAACTGTACCACCAATGATGAAGTAAGCCAACCCACTCCTTTGTCTTTTATGGTCTACCTTTGTTTATACACATGAAATTTGATAGTATAGTTAGAATCTGGGCTCATTGTTGCATCACAGTGTGCCATAATAATAGTACCTGCTCCATTATCTGGTATCTCCATCCATAGATCTCCACCCACAGCCATAAAATCACACAGCTGTACCCGTGTCAGAACTAGGGATGTAACGGTACGAAATTTTCATATCACGGTTATTGTGACCAAAATTATCACGGTTATCAATCATCGTGGTATTGTTGCAGTGTGCTCAAAATGTTCAAAAAGTACTTTATACACACTTGAAATCATTTAACCCCTTTAATATTACAATTATAACAGGCTGCCTGGACTTTTTTGGCAATAAATGTGTCAGGAAATGTCCTTTGAGTTAATTTTTTTCACCCTTTTTTTCATGAGAAATAAAAGTACACAATTCTGGCAAGTATTTGTCATTATTATGTTATGAATGCTTAAACAGTATGTAATTACAAGAAAAGAAAAAAACTGAGTTGAATTTTAAACAGGATTCGGTTCATAAACAATTGTAAATGAACATGTTCAAAGTTTTGAGATGACCAAAAATAAACTTAACCTGATTTACATACCCTCACACATTTTTGACTGGTTACAGCACTAGTGTCCATGTTACAGCTCGTTATATCAGACCATGTCCAGGCCTTTTTTACTGACGATAGTCCCTGAGGCAATTCCTGTCCAGTTAGCCCCTTAATGACTCTCTTCTGGTCTCCCCTCTCCCTGGCAGATCTCCTCCACATGTCCTCCTCCAAATTACGATTGATGAAATCCGTAAAACATGAACTATGATGGAAAAAGACGATAAATTACGAAATACGGCAAAACACGGCCAATAACCGACAAAAGAATGGCAAGAACACTCTTCAGAATGATACTAATGCTATTATTTACAACATTTATACATTGTTTAAACAGGAAATACTGATAAACCACCTGTAATACACTCAGGTATGGCTCACTGAATGTCCTCACTCTCACTCTCTCAGTGGTGGCTCACTCAGCTTACTCGAGGAGTTATGGTAGTTTAATCACGCACGTCTTTTTCTTCCGCAGCTACGTGTTTTAGACTGGGTGACCATCTTCAATCAGTTTACCCTCGGCATCCTTATAAGTCCAAAATTCGACCAGACTTCAGACTTTGTCCGTTTCAAGGGGGAAAAATCTCCGCTATACGGCCTGTGCGGGGTGCCCACCACCGCGGCCAAACTCTCACTTTCAGAGGCCAAACAATGCAAACTGCGCATGCGCGCCTCCGTCTGTGAGGGACCGTGGCTGCTTTGCGAGGAGAAGACACATAGTTTCAGCTTTTCCAGGCAATGAGCAGCATCACCGTGAGTTATTGACACAGTGTGGTAATCAAACGTTTACCGGTAATTAAAACAGGAAACGGTAATACTAACCGTCAGAAATTTTACCGCGGTTTACCATTTTACCAGTAACCGTTACATCCCTAGTCAGAACTAACCCGGGGAAGGAAAAGGCAAGATGAGAAGCTAATTTACCTGTAAAGAGACACACAAAAAGTGAGTGTTCTAAGAAAGGCTGTTCAGATCTGGTTTATACAGGGTCAAAAACATCTTGTGGTGATTGATCCATTATACACTTTGACAGAAGCATAGATGTTTTATTTAGACCAAAGGGGACTGTGTTAAAAGGTTATGTGTCACCTTTAAACATAACTTTAAGATGGTTTAAGAATGCTAATAATTATCATTTTTTTATTGCATGAGAAAATGAAATGGAAGTGTGCAGCTAACTCATTTCTCTTTGTAATAGCTGTTACAGAGACTTAGAATTTTAATTTGAATTTCAGCACAATTTCAGAGCCTCCAAGCTGGGTCTATCCATATTTACTGTGAATTTCCCTGAAACCTGCTCCTGCCTGTAGCTCTTTTACTCTGCAGGGATTGACTTCTGCTTCCTGGAAAGCAGACACCCCCCTTGAATTGTACAGGGGGTAACAGAGCAACAGCACAGTGCAGACGGATTATGCTCTCGTGCAAATCTGCCGTCATTTCAAAACTCCACGTTACAAGAGATTCTCTAATGAGCTGCTCTCCGCCTCTCTCTCCGTCTGTCTTCCTCCTTACTCTATTCTCTTCTCTTTCGCCTCTTTCATCTGTCTCTCTCTCTATTTTCTGCTGTCAAGGCCTTTTTCTGCCTGTTTGTTTGTGTGAGAGTGAGGGAAAGATTCTGTTTGAAGTCAACATGTAGAGAAAAAGGCCTTGTTCGAAGCGAAAAAAGGCCTTCAGTCTTGAAGACACTACAGTTTGCGCAGCAGTACACCCACTGTCGTTTTTCTTCCAACGTCTCTTCCAATTATGAGATGTTTCTCCAGCAAAGCTCATCGACACAAAGTTCATGTGTTTAAGCGAGGCCTTTGTTTCTAACCAGAGCCATCAGTGTGCAATGAAAAGGATGATAAGAAGTTGGATCAAATAAAGGCGCTTGAGGCGAGTCAGGACCACCAGTCGAACCAATCAGGTTTTATTTGGGAGCAATAAAGCTAAATGCCACCAGCTGAATCGTTGGCGAATTATCTGAAACTGGTCTGATTTTTTTTGCATTGCTCAATTTGTTATTTATCAAGATAAATTAGTACAATTACTTAAATGAATTTCTTTAAAAAAAGATCAAACTGGAAAGAAATGGTAATGAAAAAGAAAAGCAAAAACAAAAAGGATTAAAGAGTGAGTCAATTGAGTAGATACAGAAAAAGACACAGATGGAAGAATGCTAATGAGGTTAGAGACATCTTTCCTGATGTCCGTCTGTCTGTCCATCTGTATTGCGATTTTTGTGAACATGAAAGCTCAGAAAAGCTTTGAGAGATTTTCTCTAGACTTTCATCAAATATCCATTTGGACTAATTCAATTTGGAAAGTCATAGGTCAAAGGTCATGGCCGTGGAGCCTTATGTTTATCATTTATTTGTGAATGCATTATTTTAATTTTCATCAGACTTTGCAAGAATGTCTACAGTGCCTCAAAGTCAAACATAAGTTTTGGGAGGTCAGAGGTCAATGTAAAAGAGCCTTATAGTAAATTTTTGCTCATGGATGCATATTCTTAAAGGAATTCTCCTCAAACTATGCTGTAATTTCACTCTCCTTTAAAGCTAAACTGATTAGATTTTAAAAATCATTAGACAAATTTAAGGTCATGAAGCCCTGTGGAAATCCTTTGCTTGTTGGACACAGTATCTCTTGAAAATGTCAGTGGATTTTCTTCAACTTAAAGAGCCCATATTTGCCTTAACTCAGGTTTATGTATTCAGTTTTGATGACTGCTAGAGTATGTTTGCAATCGGAGTCAAAATAACCCTCAAGTTATTAAGAATAGAATAGAATAGAACTTTATTTGTCATTGTAACAAGTACAACGAAATTGCAAAAGCCCTTCAGTCAGTGCAAAACAGTGTGAGAGAAATACGATAAAGTACGGTGCAAACCTAAGTGAAGTAAGATAAGATAAAAAATAAAAATAATATAAAATAATAAGATAAAAATATAATAAAATAATAAAGGTAAGGTGCAAAATAGAGTAACAAAGTATGATACAGTAAGTAATAAGAATAAGGTGCAAGAGGGAATGGAGTGGAATGATACAGGTGCAAAATAGCTGCCAAATAGCTGCCGTGTTCTGGTGCAGTAAATGACAAGAGGTAATTTTTTTCGTAATTATTAATTAACTTAGTAGTCAGTACAGTTCAATATCCCAATAAAAGTCTCTGAAGGTTTTCCATCAAACGTTGTCCTGATGTCCACTTTTCTTTATAGTTGAACTTCTTAATTTTAAAGCAACAGGTCAAAGGTCAAGGTCACGGAGCCTCATAGAGTCCTTGCTTGTTGGATGCAGTATTTCATGCAAACTTCAAGAGCTTTTCATCAAACTTAATGCCCACTGTAACACAGGGATTGAACGATTAGATTTTGGAGGTCATAGGTCAAAAGTCAACGTAAACAAGCCTTGTAGTAAGTTTACACTTATGAATGCAGTAACCAAGAATTCTTTAAGGAGTTTTATCAAACTTTGCTTCCATTTAAACTCTCTGAACTGATTAGATTTTAAAGTTTATAAAACAAGGATCGAGGTCTTCGTGAATGCTTTATCAAACTTAGCACAAATGTCCCCTTTCACTGAAGGACACTGCTTATAATTTTTAAGGTCCTAGGTCAAAAGTCAAGGTCTGTCAAACTTTGCCAATTTGTCCTCTCAGACTTAAAGATGATCTGATTAGACTCTTTGGGGTCTTGTTATTCTCTTGCTTTTAAATGTGATCCCTCAAAAATGTTCAGAGGCATTTTTTAAAAATCTTTTAAGTACTGCTTTAGTCAATGATGAACTGATAACATTTAGGAAGTCATGCTGCAAGTCTTTTAAGGCCTTATGATTATTCCTAGCTTGTAAACATGATATCTCAAGAACTCTGAGGGATTTCCTTTAAAGTTTACACAAGTATTCTCTGAACTTGACTATGAGCTGATTACAGATTAGAGGAATGAGGTCAAAGGCCACATGGTTATCCCCTGCTTTTAGGGTTTCTATGAATCACACTACCACAAAAATCATCCTGGCCTCTAGACCCACCTCTGTCACTTTCATTGTCTGACACTTTTTTACTTTGCAAAAACATGAAACTACCAGGTGTAGTTCTAGTTGTCTTTCTGATTCCAGGAGCCCGTGATCAGATTTTAACCTTGACTCTCCATTAACTGATTCTTCACCACATGGCCTGCTTTCACCCCTCAACATCTAGAGATGAATCCCTCTAAACACAAAGATTAAACCTGTGCCCCTCTTGCAGACGGAGCATATTGAAACCCAGCCCTGTAGGGAAAACGTTTTGGAGTGGGTCTACATGCTCTCTAATGTAGTCATAACCCAGGGCCTGCTTGACTGCCTGCTTGTCTGTCTGTCTGGAGACATTGTAACAGTTTAATGGGACTTAACAGGCACAGCAGGGGGCCACTTTCGGCTGCGAAAACTCATTGAGTCAACAGCCTGGAGGAGCGGACGGCTGGAGAAAAGGATGGAAAATGGAGAGGGTGGGAGGGTTTACAAAAGGGAATGTTAGCAAAGATTGAAGTAGGACAAAATATTATATTATACAGTAATATAAAGAACAAGGGCTGCATCAGAGGGAACAATGCTATTGGAAGTGTAGGTTTACTCAGGACAATTAAACAGTGGACTGATTGTGACATACAGCAAATACATCTGAACGTGGATATACATGCATACAAAAAAGCAGGACAATGAACTTGAGATTCATTTTGATGATAGTGTTTTCTGTTGTAAAATCTCCAGTAAAGATGTTGTTGTTGGGTGAGAGTGCTTCTGTTGCCCCAGTCAAAGTAAACTCTCTTTCAAAGACACATTCCTCCCTGCACATATTGAACAACACACAACGTGTCCCACTTACGAAGCATTTACTAAGACATCAGGCTAAAATGTTATTTCATAATATTTCTTCTGTGTGATTGCTATGCATATAGTTTTGAATACAAAGCATGCCTGCCTCCGGTTAAAGTGGTGCCCTTATTGAAAGTTTTTAAAAAGTGTTTATAAGACCTAGGATGCATTTTAATCATAAATACAAAAACAAAAGGTTGTCTTCCATCGCTAGCCAAGGTGGAGGGATCTTGATCAGGTTGTTGCCTTAATTATGATATGCTGCCAGAAACACTGGATATAACAACTCATAAAGTCATCTGAGTTACATTTTCACCTCTTATGCTTCATCGTTTTTTTACTTCTTCTTCCAGTTGTCAAACACAACCACAATGTCAACTGGCAGGACTTTGACATTAAATGCTGTAATTTCTCTGAATTTAAATATATTTATGTTGCCGCTGGCGGTTCAGTGATAACTCCATAAAAGTCAGGACAATAATATAATTTAACAGCATATTGTCCTATCCCAATAGCCACCTTTGAGTCAACAATGTGTTTGTCAACTTCTTTTTTGAAGTCTTAAGTGTTACATTAGTCATTGCTGATCAAGTGTCTTTAAACCATTAGCAGCCATATTTGTGCAGGCCAAGTGGCCAAAACATGACCCACGTTTTTTCTTATTTCCTCCAAATGGAAACATGATAAAGTAGACTAACAGTTCACTTTATTGATCCAAATGTAAACCTAAGAGGGAAGTATACTGGCAGCCTGGCTGCAAGCCCGTAAACACCGGCAGCCTACAAAGAGATTAATGTATGTAATAAAGTGTCAATTTTATCCGAATTTTAACATTTATTTATTAGAGGGGTAGCAAAGGATAACACTGTTTCATGATGGAAGTAATAATCATGTCCTTTTTGAACAGTTGGATGTATGTACGGGCTCACATTAAGGAGTTTATTCCTTCGCAGTAGGGTCTGCCTACTGTTTCAGATGCTTTTTGATTTGGTTGGCCTGCAATTAATATGACTGATAAAGTGCTCATCCAGTCACCTTTTGAGCTTCTTTTTCAAAGCTGTCCCCTTTTCCGAAACCAGGAATGAGACTAGAAAACCAAATGCATTTGAGAATCAATAACAACTAGTTCAAGGAATCAGTATTGTTAGATTAGGCTTAACAACTCCCTTATCAATTCCTTCAACTTAGTTCTGCTTACCTTGCAAATAAGGATTGTTAAGTTCTTATTAGAGGCTCTGAGCAGAAATGATTGCATAGAAGTAAGTGATGTGTTCATGGTAGACAGGATTCAGAATTGGTCAAATTGTGGCTTAATTTAACACAATGTGAGTCTAACTGCACAACATCAAGTTTCTGCAACCTGTGAAGGCCTGCTTTTTTACATAATGACAATCCTTATGAATTGAGAAGAGAATTGGATTACTACATCACACCACCGCAAGATCAAAATATCATATACAGCTGATGGACAGAAAGAGTCGAAATACAAATGGTCTTTTTGTGGGAAGTAATTGAAAAGCAAACCTGTGGGGAAATGAAATGAAAATGAAAGTAAGGATCAGCTGATAATGACAAGGTAGATTTGGAGTTCTTTTAATCATGAGGACACAAAAAGAGCGTGGCAAAAATGAGGAGTTTCCTGTCACACCAATCAGGGCCATTGTGTCAATCAAAGAAGGAAGGTGAACTAATCATGGAGAATGGGCAGAAGCAGAGCAGAGGCAGGAGAAAGAGATGATTGAATCACATTTAAGAGCAATTGGCATGAGGGTTCAAGAACTGAAAAGACAGGTCAAGGGAAGATAGGAAGATGGTTGGAGGAAACAAAGACGAAAAAGTTGGCCTTCTCACTCTCTCTCCTCATTTATCCTCATTATGAAAAGCTTGTCATGTTGAAAGAATGGTGACTCCTGATCACTTGTTTGTCACCAGCTTAAAATGACTGATCACGCTGTGTGGATACATGAGGTATGAAAATGTATGGAAGACGCTGCCTTTTTACAACTTTGTAACCTTTTGAAAAGCACGTTGCATGCAATCAAATCTGTGAGTCATATAACACACACAGACACACACACCCACACACACGTGGCTTAATGTGGAGAGTTAGGATCATTAGGCGAGTTAATGTCCGTGCACTTGGCCCAATGGGAAATACTGTGTCATTCTCCACGCTCTCAAAACAGATACAGAGATACTGATATAGACCTGCCTTTGGGGAAGATGTATGCACACACACACACACACACACACACACGCTAAAGACGCACCTCACCGTGCGGCTCCTACAAGCCTTGGCAGAGGGGGATATTAAGCGTAACTGTGGAGATGGTTTCAGGGTACTGACATTGTCACATCAGATTAACTTGATGATTTTTGACCACGCCCTGATTTTTTTGTCCTTTCTTTCTCTCTCGTCTCCTCTTCCAACTAGGGCTGGACAACATGGACCAGAAATTATATCTCAGTATTGTTAGCTGAATGGCAATAAACATACAAACATAGCACAAAATATCAAGAAATTAGTGTTTGGTAGATTATGTCTTTGTTGTAACAGAGCGTCTTGGCAATAAATCTTTTACCATTAGAAAGCCTGTTTATTTCCCTTTTCAACGGTGCCACATGTATAAGGAACATTCATTTGTGGGCCTGATTTACAGGCCTGGTGGTGAAGGGCAGTCATGACAGGCCTCATGGTGGCTCTCTGAGACCAGAGCTTGAGTGCTTCCGCTCTGTTCCAGATTTTTTTGGGAGAGAGCTGCAAATTATATCGTCCTGCAAACCTTGACTGCAAATCTGTGAAAGATTGCTGACAGGGTGAGGAAATGGTCCCCTTAGGGTTTCGCCTTCTTGGGACTCCCATTTCGCAGCCTGTCTTTGGCATCCCCTGTTATACGGAACTTGGCCTGCAGTCCGGAGATGGTGTTCAGTCTCACTCCAAATAGTACGACGACTTGGTTTTGCAGAACAACACCTTGAAGCTTCCCTAATCGCACTGGCCCTATCCAGGTCAGTCAAACGTGGCATGCTGATTCTTGGAGCAGAAACCAACAGACCACTGTAGCAGGACCCATGCTCACAGGTGCCAATCAGGCACCTGATTGGCACCACCTGGGAGTACCAGACGTTCAAAACAAGACTCATTAGCAACAGTGAAAAAATCTGTCTGGCATTGGCAGAGAAGATTTTGCTAAATTTTCGTGGGCATAACCCACATATTTAGCTCTGCTGCTCATCCCACAAATGCATGTTTTTCACAGATTTAAAAATGTGGTATCATTTGGAACGGAAATAAATAGGCCATATGACAGAAAAAGACTTTTTGCCAAGAAGTATTGTTACAATAAGAAATAATCTGCCAAACACCAATTTCTTTATTTTTTTGGTGTTTGCTTCATAATACTAAATGTATATATATATATATATATAAATATATATATATATATATATATATATATATATATATATATATATATATATATATATATATATATATATATATATATATATATTTATATATATATATATTTGTTGTTAGATCGAAACGTTAGTCACAGTACAAGAACCATGAGCTTTGATATGTTTCCTTTAAGGAGAGTACAATGGCTCACACCTCAGCAAACGTGCAAGATGACAATGTTTTGTTTGGACTTAGCTCTAAAGATTAAGTACTGATACCAGCAGATATGAACATTTGTGCCAATATTTACAGACTAATCATAAACCATACATGTTCATAATACTGGCAGAATGCACAACTTGGTGCTTTAGCTCTTCATAACATAATGTCTATGTTAGGGATACACTGTATTATCAAAACAGTATCTGTTTCAGCAGATTTTTTTTTTTTTTGCAGATATTTATACCTGATATATGGCCACACAAATTGGCCGTAGATATCCCCAATATTGGCTGTAATATTGTTAGAACAAATGGTAGAAATGTACCATGATGGTTTAACTCATTATGACATAATGCCTACTTTTTATAAATCAACTGTATCATTTTTAAGAGAATTCTTTTTGGCATCGCATCTGTTTTTCACACAAATAGACTGTCACTATAAAAAGAACAGGTCAGTTAAAGTAAAAATAAGACTTTTCTTGACAAAAATACGGGTATCAAATTGGTATCGTCAATAATGTGTTCAGAAATATCAGCATACAGTCTATCACAAAAATCTTATACTGTGCATCCCTAGTCAAAACAAAACAAAACTAAACTAAACTAATAAAAATGGTGTAATTTATTTTAAGATTGAGTGTTTTTCTCCTCCCACATTGGTTATTAACATTAAAAGATTTTTGCAATGAGAGGAACAGGTCAATTCTAGTCTAAGGAGACCTGTTATACCTGAAGAAAAGTCAACCTGTTGTATTGGTAAAATTGACATACTGGATATTTGCAAAATCCAGTATTGTGCATCGTTAAGATATTTTCTCCCCCATATCTTGTTTGTGAATGTATCAAGATTAAATCACAGTAGATCCCCCAGTCCTAGCTTCAACCATGTCTCCACATTTTACTCTTGAGTTTAGCATCATAAGTGTTTTTGAATTTCTTTCCTTGCATGTCAGTTTTGAATGGTGGTTTGAATTCAACAAAAGAGGAATTTTGCAAAATTTTCACCACAAATTTTGTTTTCAGTCACTTACCCTTGAGGAGAGTGCTGGTTCTTACACAATCTCAGAAAGTATTGCAATGACAGATTTCTATGCTTCAGGGCTAACCTTGATTCAACATGTGAATCCTTTAGCAGAAGATAAAGCTTAACTCCCCTCCTCTCCTCTCATTTCTTTTCCTCTCCTGTCTATCTAGTCGCATGTCGTTTTGCTTGACAGGGCAGGAAATCAGTCTCATTTCTGCTTTAATTCGTTCTGATCAAACATGTCGGTCCCAATCAGCCCTATTTGATTAGGAGATGCCGTATCGCAGCCCACTGAGCAGGTAATGGGTGACACTTTCATATTTTAGCAGTATTTGTGTGTGTGTGATGAGGAGAGTTTTAATACACACATTTTCCTCCCTGCAGCTCGAGGTTGCACATGAGCAATAGCATAGAGACTTGTGTGGGTATGATGACACACACTCTGTTCAAAGTGCTAATGTGCTCTGTATATTTAGAAACTCTATCAATTTCTCATCTCCCACTCGACTCTTTGTTAGCACCCTCCTCTTTTTTTCTTCCACTTTTCATCCCTGATCTTTTTTTAATAGTCATTTCACTTTTCTTCTCTGCTCTTCTCATTTCTTCTCTCCTCCAGAGAGATGGGGTGCAGGCTTCCTAAGTTGCGGAAAGCAGAGGAGAGGCAAAGCCCAGGCAACATCTATTCCACCCTGCGACGGCCTCAGGTGGAGACCAAAGTTGGTGTATCCTACACCTACCACTTCCTGGATTTCCTGCTGGGGAAAGAAGGTATGAATAAGAAAAATCAATCCTCTTTCCAATATATCTCCTGTGAGTGTGAGTACACATGCCCATCCCCTCATTGTACAGGGCTTGTTAATCTCAGTGAAATGAGCAATACATGTGACCTGATTCCTCACACTTACATTATTTAGTCACATGGTAATTATTTCTTTGTCAAATATTCTTTATCAAGGTTGTTAGAAATTAAAATGAACAATGAGAATTGCAATATAATGTTATTTTGTTATCCTAAACTCAAACTCTGCCTGAGCCCACAAACACCTCCAGTGTTTAAACTCAAAAGTAACCATAGCTTTAAGCTCTCTTTAGCTTAAATGGGTGTCATTCATACTTTGACTTAGGTGGCACAAATGGGTTGCTGTTTTTTTCCAAATAAGCATGAAGTTTTCTAAGCACACACTCATGAATAAATAGCACTTTTTTATCCATTTCACCTATCATACAGGTTCTATATCATTCAATATTATTGTGAGTAAAGCAGATAGTCTAATGGACCCAAAATGCAGAAACTCAGACCCAAAAGATCAGTTTAAATTGTTTAATGAAGATGAGAGGCAGGTTATTTCAGTAGTAACTTGTATATACTGAGAACTGATACAAACAAAGGCTGATGAATGATGGCAGAGGATAATCCACAGCACAAGAGAAAAAGTGTTAGTTATCAGTCAAAGCATAACAAATAGATTCTTAAGTTCACTGTAAAGTTGACCTGATATGTTACACACACTGGTAGTCAGAACAATCTGGTGATGAGTGGCTAAAGAAGCCCGGCTTATATCCACTGCAGGCTGATGATCAGTTTGGAGGCAGCTGAGGTGGTGATCAGAAGCAGGTGTGGGACTCCAGGAAGCCACACAGACACACATGTACACACACACACACACCCCCACACCCACACACACACACACACACACACACACAGACACAGACAAACACAGAAACAAAACACAAGGAGGAAGGGGTCACAAAAGAGGCACTAGGAAAGGGGAAAGTCTCTCTTTTTCCAGGGCCATGACAAATATATACACTTTTTAGTATTTTTGCACGTATGTTTGGTTGGCCCAAGTATCCAACAACCGTCAACATGTAGCATAAGACAAGCCAGTCCTATCCTTGTGGTCCATCAGTAAGAAAGCTTAATATCTGACAGACTGTTCAGAATCCTGGCTCCTTGTAACATAACAGTGAGTTGTTATGAATAAACCCGCCCATCACCTGGTATCTCCAACCATAAAGCTTCATCCAGCTTGCATGAATTTATAACTAAAATGAAACATGACCTGAAATAATCTGACTGGAAGATGCAGTTAACTCTTTAAGTGCCCATAATTTGCTTTAACTAGAGTTCATATATATGATTTTGAAGACTGCCAGAGTATGCCTATGATGGTCAATCTTCAAAATACCTTCTAGAGAGTGCCCCCGATCCACCTGTATTCTGTCTCTGGCTGAGATGCTGTGTTACAGCACCTGCCACTTTTGGTTCCCCCTCCCCACATGGGCGCAGTCAGCTCTATATGGTTTCTCAGTCTGCTCTGTAGTAATTGGTCAGTTCGGAGCTGCTCAGGGCCACGTTTTTAGCAGCTTGTCATTCACTCTATGGTCCATGTTTTGTAGTGGGCTTGCTACCCTGAGCCACTTGCCTCAAACTGCTAACGAAACAATGGTTGGACGTGGAGGAGACTTTTAAAAGAAATTGAAGGGCATATAAAACTTTTTTTACTGTTTTTTGGACAATATTCATCAAGATTATGATTAGGGCTGAATGATTTATCGTTTTCAGATCGAAATCACAATTTCAAACAAGGGAATTTTGGGATCGTCAAATCTGCAATTTTTTGCAGGCCTCCTGACTGACCCAGAATCTGTTGTGTCAACTATTTTACACATAATATTTTACACATTTGCAGGCAATTTGCATTTACAGAAGTGCTGGTAAGCAGGTCAACAATACAAAGACTCTGTTTAGGAGTACAAGTAATACTACTACTACTAATAATAATAATAATACATGTTATTTAAGGGCGCCTTCATGACACTCAAGGTCACCATACAAAAAGTACAAAAAGTTCATAAAACAGGTATAAAAACAAACAATATAATACAAAGACAGTGCAAAAGATCAGAGGAAGTGGGAGAGTTTGAACAGATGAGTATCCCTGAAATACTGACAACAGATTATTCATCATCAATATTAGATGATGAATAGTGTGCTGTGTGGTTTTCATCATTGATTTCCTTACTGTTGTCTATACTGTAAACATAGTGAATATTGCACTGAAGCTTGATTTGAAGAAAATCGTGAATTGAATTGAAATCGCAGTATCTGCCAGAAAAATCGCAATTAGATCTTTTCCTGAAATCGTTCAGCCCTAGTTATGATTAAGATGCCGAAATCATATATCATACACATTTATGGTTATGACATGTGATTGCCATAAGGTTTTACGTGTTATCCCATTGTTACAAATGGGATCTGTGTGTCTTATTCACTGAAATAAAGACATGTAAAGCTTCTGCGTGACGTGCGCCGTAGTTGCTCATTGCAGTTGGTTCTAATATTCCTGTGAAGAGGACCTGCAGATTTTTCTCTTAGGTAGCCTTTACTTGGATGTTCTTCTGGAGTAGCTTTCTTGTGGGATGAACTTTGGCCTATTATAATTTGAGGATTTTGAATTGGCCCCTGAGGTGGGGCAAGAGGGCCCCAGATTGTTCTTTGCCTTGAATTTGCTTATGCAATCCTCAAATTCAGAAGTGCTTTGTTTCATGTTTATTGTATTATTTATTAGCTGTTCAGTTAAATGTAAGATAAAAAGCGCATAGATTACAAGGCATCACTGTGATTCACCTTGAAAGATTTGTTAGCCAACCATATAACAATCTGCTCTTTCCTTTGCACTGTAGTCCATTCCTTGTGTCTCTGCTCATCATTGTGGTTTATGGTAAATGATGATGATGTTTAAATTACTTTAATCAACAAGTTGGCAGCTTCTAAACAATTTGCTACCTCCCTGACAACAAGTAGCCGCTGACAGTAAAGGCAAGCTGGTGTCTCTTTGATTAATTAGCAGCTAACAGCAGTATATTTCTGTCAGGAAATGGTTGGGACTGAAATAAGGCAAACAAAAAAAAGTGAATGCAAGATTTATTCCTTAAGTGGCAAAAGATGTGCCCTGAAATAGAACAGAAATTTACACTGTTCAATCATATGGCAAGTGTTTTCTGAAACCTCAGCCGTTTTCACTGTTGTGAGGTAATTATATGGTATTGTTTTGTTTACAGTTTTGTGTTACACTAAAGCTGCAAAAACAGCTCTACCTTCTGAAAACTTTATCCAGTCTGAAGCCAATGTATAGCTTTTTTGAATAATTATTACTTCAGTTTTGCATAAAGTCATACGAGGACAGTTGTTGAACAGTCAGAGAGTGTGAAGGTACCATTGAGTTAAAGTCACTTCATTAAGAGGGAAAGAGGAATGAAATTGTGTTGGCCTTGATTAAAATATATGAATTGAAGATTGAAATTGATCATAAAAAGCCCCCTCAATTTTGACAAAACCACAGTATCTTAAAAGAAGTCCTTGTACTTTTCTTGTATGTTATGGTTGCCTACTTTCCTGCTGTATTCCACTCTGGTTTGTCATCTTTAACTCTAACTTAACTGTTTGTGTGTGTTCTCCCTCATAAAACAGCCACAGTTGCTTTTCCAACTTTAACCAGTGAAATAAAATGTTTAGGTCAGCATTTCTTTGTAACAGTAGCCCATTTTTTCTCTCACTCTGAGTATCTTGAGGGCAAAAAGTGGCTTAGAAACTGAAGCTATGTCTTTGTGCAGCTCTCGTTGCCACGATTTCAAAGAGTTTCAGTAATTCACAGATTCAGCTATATTCTGCCCTCAACCTCCCAACCCCCACTGCCTCTCCCTCACACAGTGACATTATGCTAGAGCGGGGGTATGTTGGAACCATGTGTAAAGATAAAGAAACTGTGTGTCTGATAATGTGTGGGTGCGTTTATTTGTGCCTGCTTTTTAGAACACTTCATGAGAATCCTCAAGAGGCGTCTTCAGGTTTCTAAAAATAATAATTCTGCTATTGTGTTGAGGTGGACTGTGAGGAGATGAGGCAAGGGAATAGAAAGGGGAGAATGTGAAAAAAATGGTGTTAAATCAGATGTAAGACTAAAACCACCACCTGGTGGTCATTTACCTCTGCAAGGTATACAATGACCAAGCAATTACAGTACATTAGGGGGTTGAGCAGACAGGTTGGGGTAGTTTTTGTGATCATGTGAAAGGTAAAAAAGTTCTGTTGCAGGTGATGCCCAATCACTTGGACCTGTGACCCATGACCGTAATAATTTTAATAGTTAATTTTGAGTTAGTGTAGATATTTTTACAAAGTTTGAAGGACAGTTTCTTATACCGTCACTGAGATTTTACACTCACAAGCATGGAAGAAACATGGGACCCAATCACCTGTTACCTATAAACAACAAATTGTAGGCAGTTCTTCTGTGAGCCAGAGTGGACATTTTTCCAAATTTGAAAGAAAATCCTTTAAAGCATACTCGAACAAGGAACAAATAAACAAGAGATGCAGTGACATTGACTTTTACTTCCACATCAACTCAACTCATCTGTGACTCAGAGCAAACATCATTGCTAAGCTTGAAGAAAATTGTGTAAAGCTCCCTTAAAGGGTCAAGTTTTTTTGGTTTTATATGCCATTCAGTGTGTTTAACATATCTGTAAATGACCATACAGTGTGACATTCTACCACTCTTTCATTGGCAGTTTAAACCCTCTGGCTTGAGCCAAAAAGCCCAGAGCAGAGCCCAGACTATAGACAGATAGAATGAAGAGTCATTGACAACATGACACAGAGCAGCACTGAACTGGCTAGTTACCAAGGAGCAGAGCAGTTGACCTATTAAAGAGGACTGGGCTTAGGTAGGGCCTTAAAGGGACAGGGGCTCAAACAGAGCATCTCAGACATACTGAGAATACAGCTGGATCAGGGGTTCTCACTACATGAAAACTAGGAGGTCCACATTAGGGATTGTTAGCATACTATAGCAGTCATTTAGACTGAATACATGAAGCCTGAGCTAAGGCAACGTAAGGGCTCTTCAAGATATTGCATTCTCACACTGTGGATTAGAATTATGCTCACTGACCTTGAACGTCTAAGTCAGACAAATCTAGCCTGGGATGTGATTAAATACAGCCAGCAGGATAAATCCATATGTCTATATTTAGTGGCCCTCTGTTAATAGCACTCCCGCCACTCATACTACAAACCCCACAATGCACTGCAACAGCTTTTAAAGTGATTTTAAGTTTGCCCAAAAATATGAATGCTGTTAAAATTCATTTTTATGATGAAAACATGGTCTGTTTAAAGTATTTTAAATAATTGTTGATTGCATCTTGCCTGCATCTTAGATTGAATTTAAAATTTTAAAGAATTTTGGCCACCTTTGTTTTTGAGTTTGTGCAAAAACTTGAAGAAAATGAATCAAAACACTTTTTAGATATTCCCCTTATAAGCAAGAAATGATCGTAGGCTCTATTACCCTGACCCTAGATCCTCAAAATATTAGCAATCAGGTTATTTATAAAAGTGAAAATCAGCAAAATTTAAAAAATATCCCTTGAAGCAAGATGTGAATTTTACAAGCAACTGATAACCATGATTCCCATTGACTTGACGTTTGACCTATAACTTTCAAAATGCAGTCAGTTTATCCCTTTGTGCTAAATTTGAAGACTATTCTGTTAAGTTTTCTTGCAATATTGCATCCATAAGAATGACTTAGACTGACAGATGGACAGACTGAAGCACAACCCAAAAAACATAATGCCTCCTGGCTATTGGTGGCACCAAGGCACAAAATCCCCACTTTTGCCTTATGGCTCCATGTCTCTACAAGCCTGTGCCATGCCCCTCATCACCCTACAAGCTGAAACAGGTGCAGAGGCTCAATGTAGCCCTTTTTTCTCTCCTCTAATTCAACACAGTAACAGACAGCAGGCAGGGCGCCACAGCCAAGTGACAAAGCTCTGGTTGCCAGGAGGCTTTATTTCCAGCCAGCGCGGTTATGTTTGGCAAGTGAGTGAGAGATCTGGCAACTGGAGAGTGTGGTGGTGGTGGTGGTGGTAGTGACCAAAACAGACAATAGACATGAGGATTGGTCTTCTTCCTCCTGGTGGAGGCAGATGCAGATATACTGTACGTTGTCTAATCCCATGGGCGGCAGCAGCTCATATGGTGATACAAAAAGACCCCCCACATACAGAAACACTCACCGTTCATAGAAGCAGGGATGTGATGGGAGCTCATTCACACTCACACAAAACACTTTATAACACTCCTTCAACAGAGTTAGTGTTATCTTTGAACAGACAGGCAGGTCATTTATATGGTAAACTCCACCTGAGCTGCTTAAGATGAGCATCCTCTATTTTAGGATAAACACTATGAATTGATGGTGTGTTAGTGTGAGGGTTTGTGAGTGGGTGTGTTCCTGCTTCTCTCTCCCCTCGCTCCCATCTGTGATAGAGAGACCAAGAGAAAGTGAAGGATTCCTAAAGGATTATCTGATTGTTTGTGGAGATTGAAGGACCTCATTCCCGGCAAAGGGATTTATTTGTATTTGTGCACTTGCCCGTGTGTGTTTGCGTGTGTGTGTAAGAGGCATATAGAAGAATCTGTGTGTCAGTCCATGACATTGAGGAAACCCACGGTCAAATCCACGCTTTAATTCAATTTGGCCACCATTAATAATATTATTTCCCTGCCAGCGTGGCTTGACGACTCCTACACAGTAATGAAAAGCAAATAACTGTGCCGGTGCCCCACAGAGAAATATGAGACTACGAGACTGTTTATTAATACAAGTTGTTTTCTCAGGAAGAGGGGCTTAATGTTCAAAAACTCGGAGAGCAGGCATGTCTCTAACATGGACTTTGACTACAGAGTGATGACGCTTCACAGGAAAAAGGAGACTGAAAATATCGAGTCAGTTATCAGCTTGGCTTTAATTCCAGCAGAATTTATTTGTCAGGGACCAAGTCCAACTTGCTCACTGGGTCATACTGACCCTGTGGTTTCCAGGGAGGATGAGAAGAAACAAGTTAAATCTTCACATATTTTTTATTATTGTTTTATTGCTTTTTTAGCAAAACTTATAGGCATACATCATCTTGTGTTTCAGTAACACTACATTGATCTCTATGACTTTTTCCATAAAATAAAATACCACAGATTTGCAGATTTGCAGTATTCTTGTAAACATATCTCCCTGCCCCACCTTCCCTAGACTCTGTCTTTGTTGTGTTACATAAATAATACAAGATAAACTACAACAAAATCTGCCTAGTCAAACTAACACTTTAGTTTGTACATTAACTCTGATTAAAAGTAATAAAGTGTAATAAACTGTGTCAAGTAACAGTGTTTGTCATTGTCACAGACTCTTAACAAGTTAATTTTGACCAGTGTAACACAGGTCACCAAGTCATTTAAAACGTTAAATTTAAAATGTTTTATTTATTATGAAAATAACTTCTCTGTTGTTTTAAAAAGGGAAAGAAAAATACTATCTGATTTAGTAGTTATTGTAAGTATATTTTTTTCTCTATTTAATGTAAAATAACTTTGAATTCAAACCTTCAAAATGTTGCGTTATTTACTTACAATATACAATATACTTAAAATATGTTTAAAATAACCATTAAACCAGTTAATATTTATTTCCCTCTTTTAAAACAAAAAACAAGATATATTCATAATAAATAAAACATTTTAAATTGAACATTTTTATATGATTTAGTGACCTGGGTTACATTAGTACTGCAGGATGCTATCGGTGAAATATTGGCAGATAATAGCTTAAGAAGTCTGTGGTAGCAGATGTTGCATTTTCTTGTGACATTTACTGAAGACTCATCAGCTGTAGTGGCCATTTAATCCCATTTATTGCCTGAAGTACTTGTAGAATGTATGAATGCACCGTAACGCTTCACATTATTATCACAGAATGTCTACATTAAAAAGCAACAGTAATGCTTTTAGAGTATTAAAATGCATGTAACTGTGTGAATCTCCCCTAGAAGTGTTTGTTTTTTAAGTTTCCTGTTGGGTTTTTTTTTTGGTGATCATGGCTTTTTATTAAATATCTTTTTGTTAACTAATATCGATTGTTTCTTTTTACTGCTCTTGGGTCCACTTTTTGTTAACGTCTTGAAAACCATCACAATCAGTCAGGGCTGTGTAGTATGGATCCACTAGATGGCAAACATTAAATCTGGCAAATCCGGCTCAGGGAT
This sequence comes from Cetoscarus ocellatus, assembly GCA_037902135.1. Classification (NCBI taxonomy): domain Eukaryota; kingdom Metazoa; phylum Chordata; class Actinopteri; order Labriformes; family Labridae; genus Cetoscarus; species Cetoscarus ocellatus. The sequence goes on from JBAMNC010000090.1 coordinate 998,943, forward strand.
GAAAAGTCCTTTGCTGATTTATTCTGGAAAGCCAGAATACCTGAGCACTGATTTACTGTGTTACACAGTGTAAAGCAGATAGTTTGCTGTTGTTAACGTTTCTAATTTAAATTATTATCTGTACTGACATGAGGGTTAATTTGATAAATGTTAAAATTGGATGTCAGATTACCACTGATGGACGTCACCTGGGGTTTGCCCAGGGATGGGAATTGATAAGATTTTACTGATACCAATTCATTTATTGATTCAGCTTATTGATCCAAGTCTTTATCAATTCTCTTATCAATTCCTTTGGATTTTTTGGGAGGGAAAAAGTCAGCCTAGGCTTTCAGTGGCAACAATGTCAGACACATGTCACTCCAGATATTTTTTCTGGTCTGCATACTTCTGCAAGTTGTTAGTGTTTCTTACCACTTAATGTGCAGTAAGCATCTTTTTGTCTATAATTCCACCACAATTTGACCACTTCTGCCTCTTGTCTGCCATTATCCTTGACTCCTATGTTATCATTTCTGCTGACTGCCCTCTAATGATATTGTGGCATCCTATATTTGCAGGGCATTTAGAATATAGTGGAAGAAATTCATAAGAAAAAAAACTAATGATATTGATGCCTTAAGGAAGTTTTTATCAATTCTTAATTGGAGTTGATTTGTCTATTCTACTTTTACTCTGTTTTTCTTGCAGACAGTAGCGCCTGCACATGATTGGTAAATTCTATTTGGACTACAATTACCAGAAAGGAAACCGGGAGACTTCTCATGCAAGCCCTGTCCACTGTGCACAGGCTCTTGATTTTCATTTTCATAATCTGATTAAGAGATGGGTCACCCTCTAATTTGAAGGTTGGCTGTTCACTCCCTACCCCCACAGTCAGACAATGATCTCCTATTTGCTTCCCTAGGCTTGTCCATAAGTGTGTTCCTTTTTGAATGAAGTTGGCACTGATGGGTGGACTTACCTTTAATTTTGCCTTGGCCATCAGAGTGGTGTGTAAGAGAGGGTGACTGTAGTTTCAAAGTGCTGTGAGTGCTGTTGGTTTACCAGTTATGTTCAATATCTGATATTGCATTAAATCAATATCTAAGATCTCCAGAAACTTCACACATGAAGTGTTTATCTCACACATGTACCTTTTATAGCCATATAACCTCAAACAAATGTCTTTTTCTGCTGACCTGACATATTACTCTCTAATCTGCAATGTGCTGCACCTTCACACCTCAAGCCTTTGCAAAAGGTGCCATGATCTTCATTATTCCTTTTGTAGCAGAGATGGGTTACCTTGACATGTCGGCGTGGATGTGGAGTATGAAATGTAACAGCCAGGTGTGACATTTTAACCCAGAATCCTTTTGTGTCGAAGCTGTGCTCAGATAATGAGCAGAGGAGAGCGCGAGGGAGACGTGAACAGAAAAGAGGAAGAGTGAAGAAAAATAGCTCAGTGGAAAGGGGGAAGAATAAAGCAGGAGAGGGTATAAGAGAGGATGAATGTGACAGAAAAAAATAAAAGATGCTGCAAGCATTTGGAGGGGGGCAGGGTGTCTCTAGGAGAGTCTGAGGTGTGAGAGCGAGTGAGCGAGCTGGAGTCAGGAATCTGACGATGTGTGAGGAAGTGAGTTAGGTGCGATGCTGTGTGACTAACGCCGGTTTCTGGAGCAGACAGCGAGGAGCTGAACTCTACTGATGACTTTCTGCCGCCCTGCAGAGACTGAGACCCACTCGGCTCATTAAAACTTACAACATGTGTCTAACGTGCAGCAGAGTGTTTGTGCTGACTTTTTCTGTGCGCTGCTATTGTATTCCTGTGGGGGAGTTTGTATAAAAGTATGTTTTTGTTAAAAGCTTGGATAAAATCTAGTTGTCAATATTGATTATTTTTTTTAAATTACACAAAGGTGCAGGTTATAATGTTGCAGATATGGTTTATTCTTATATTAAAAAATAAATATGGGGGTCAAACCTTCATATTCCAAAGAGTTTAACGGCAGAGCCTGTCGGTAAACCCCCTGGCCTTCTGGATCACTTCCTGAAGCAAAACAGAGCCGAGCTAAAAGCAGAATGGAGTAGAGCAGGACTCCATGAGATCACAAGTTCATTGGGCAAGAAAAAAGAGCATACAATAACTCACTTTGCTGGTCACAAGTTGTTGATTTTATTGCTTCCATGTTTAATGCTAAGTTGATTGGTGTGGGGATCCTTTACTTCCACTGATATCAAAATCCCCGAAAATACTCCAGAATGATTTATTGCTGCACCACTTCAATAGTCCAGTGAAAAGATAAGAATACAGTGTGTTTCAACACAATGGCATAAACCACCATGTGTTAAGAAAATAAAACGCTTAAATATGATGTTTTTGGGGTTTATAATGCTGGAAAAACAGACATATTTTAGAAACAAATGTACTTTAAGTGACTGAATTTTTCTATTCTTTTGTAGCGTCTGAACACGAAGCTGACTTCAGAAAGTCGACAGGATATGTGTCACTGGTCCATCTGGGCAAGAGTCCATTAAAATTGTTTCATTAGGGCAGGACCTTTAAAAAAACATATCCTAAAGGTGGTGGAACGATCATCCTGTCAATCACATTCAACAGACCAAACAGATGATGTATAAGGAGCGCTCTGCTGCCGACTGAAGTACATAATGTGAGCCATTTTGTAATTCAAACTCTTGCCTAAACCTGTTAGGAAACTGAAGAAAATATAATTTCCATTGAGAATTGTTTCAAGTGTTGTTCTTTGGTGTTATATAATGAAAAAATGTTGCCATGGGGCAGCAGGTTGTAAGAAGGTTGCTTGTTTGAACCCTGTGACAGTCAGAGCCTTTCTGTGTGGAGTTTGCATGTTCTGTCCTTGCATGGGTGGGTTCTTCCTATCGACAGCTGCATTATCCCAAAGACCAAACAATCAAAATTGTTTGGTTAATTAGTGACTCTAAACTATTAAATTAAAAGGGATGAGCTAGTAATGGATGGATAGATGTTGTCCAGTTCTGATCAAACCACCAGTGTGGCAGGCAGCATCTGTGCTAATCTTCTCATGAGCAGCCTTTGTTTGCAGGCTTGCAGTTGTGTCTTGCTGTTGTCACACTTGTAGCTCCTGCCTTTTTCTTCACACAGTGTGCTGATTGGTCAGTGTCTCTCAATCATTCCAGCTTTGGGCTTTTGAAAAAGGATTTGCCTAAACACAGACATTAAATAGACAGATTCAGCCCCACTGCAAGGCGATTTGAACACATCATGTTGGCAGTTTTTGCCCTCACCTAATACTGATTTTTTTGTAAAAACCTTTAGCCCCTCTTAACCAAAAGTTGTGTTCACACATTAAGGAAATTCATCAACAGATATTCTGAAGATGTTGACACAGATTTTAACTTTGGATTGATTTTTTGTAACAACAGATTTGGAGGCAGTTTTATGGCTGAGTTGAGCAGAGGCTCAGAGTTTTATAGTAGTCTGCCTGCAGCAACAGTTGAGGAGTCAACATTTCCTTCCAAGCCACAGTTCAAAGGTTTGGCATTCAGGTTTAGTCTAATGAACCATACTGATATGCTTTAAGCTTCCCTCCTACAGAAATAGATGCACTGTTGAAAGCCAGTACAATTATGCACATAACCAACAGCATTTAATAACACTTTCATTAAGTTCAATTTATACTGATTTCCAGATTATGAAGCATGCAGACCAAGGTCCCTCAGCGTTGATAAAGTTAACGGATAAAGGGCTGGATTTGTGTTTCTGGTATTTTATTGTAAAATTTATTTTTGGATTCTCTGCAATTTCTTTCTTTCTTCCAGTGTTGTACTGCTTTTACAATTTTCAAAATCTCAAGCAGAACAAAGCAGAGTGGCACCTCTGGCATACACTGGAGACAGATCACAACATGGGATGTCAAATGGAAAGAGAGACTAGAACTGGGCCAGTTTTTTCAGGGTGTGTTGCATGTGTAGGACACTGCAGAGACAATGGAAATGGGGGGTAAGTTGCTGTAAAAATGTTGTTTACAGTAATAACCATTGACAGTAATGTACTTACTAACCACAAGATAATCTAGTTAACATGTTCAGTCTAATTGGTAATTATCATTTGATTTAATTTGGAAGCATTTACACATCTAAGTAAAAATCTAATAGTACTGAAACCTGTTTAATACTAAGACAAAAAATTGGAGTCCTAGACCCCTAATAGTAAGATTTATTTGTTTTTGATCATCAAAACTGCAAGCAAACCCCTGCACACTGTTACAAAGCATGAACATGTTAAATAAAATTGGTTGGAATAGCGGAGGAGCAAACTCTCAGTTTTTTTTGATGATTGTTTAAACAGTTGTGATTTTGGCATTCTGAAACACTTTGGCCCCTGTTGTATTTCTCATACAAATCTGTATTTGAAATGCAGCTCATGTGTTATCCTTAATATTCTTTTTCAAAGTGTGAGCTAATGCTAGGTGTGTTTATCTAAAAATGAGGAGCATTCAGGCACAAAGCTGACATCTTGCTGCCGTACCTTGAGGACGCAGGCAGTAACTGTGCCTTAAACCACCTAAAACCTAGTCTCAAGTCCAACATCTATAGTGAAGAATGATCCCGCTGTCTTCACCTGGAGGTTGTGATGGTTGGACTCTCTCAAAATGATTGATTCACCATCCCCTCTGCCTCTTTTGTGTATCAGAATCTAAGTGTGGTGTATTTTAGCTCAGACAGCAGATGAAATACGAATCCATCAGTCTGACAGATCTTTGCCGTCTGATACTCTATTTCCAGGTAAATATACAAACATTTTTTATGAAAGGTTGTCAGAAATGCTGATCTGACATCCCTCAATCTATTTTCTTTGGTAGCTCCTTCATGCGTCTTAGTCTTTATCCGTGGTGTGAGAGAACTTCAGAGAAGATGGCAAATGAGACATTCACACCATCACACGTACATGGTACTGTATGCGCCACACAGTGTTTTCTCACCACAGCCGACCTGTTTTTCTACACTTACTTCTATGTCAGCCATTTTTGTTCAGTCATTTCCCATAAAGTGGGCCTTTTAAGGAGATCACACCCTGTTTGACAAAGCTCAGATGCTGACCAATAAACTGTCAGAGCCGGAGGCTACATTCCCAAAGCAGTGGGGAGCTCCTGGCTCCAGGAAGCTGATTACTTTAAAGTCACTGTTTTGGCACACATCTTCATCAAAAAACCCTCTGCAAGTCATTAGAGTGCTGAATAAAACGTGAACCTCCAGCTAGCAGGGGGATAAGCATGAAGGCTGTGAGTCGTAATCCCCATGCATCACCTAGCAGGCTTAGCGCAAACTCTTTTCTCTCGTGCACACGGGCTAAAATATGGCCCATACACACTTGCCAAGATAGGGCTACGTCACAGAATATGCCGTTTTGTCACACGCAGACATTCAGGGATTTCTACAGGGAATTAATCAGGCCTTTAAAGCGGCTTCAAGAGAAGGATGACTCTCACTCTCTGAATAGGGCCCATGAATTCCAGGGTCAAAAAGTGAGGAGTGGTTCACAACAAACAGGGACTGACATGTGGTTAAAGCTTCGAGGTTAGGACAGAAATAGAAGAGGGGGGATCAACAGCTGAACAGCCGCTTCTTGGAAGTACACCCTTGGGTGTAGGAGTGTACCTCAAAGACAGTTACCCTAAAGACAAATTAGCTGCGAGTTATGTCTGGATGCAATTAGGCAAACTTTTTATAACCGCATGTTGAAAGTAAAAAACATTTGTTTCTTTCTAAAAACCACTCAGCTGGGCAGAGTTTTTCTTTACTTTAACTATTTACTGCAGAGGACGAAATTTAAAGCATTTAGTTAGATCAGGGGTGGGCAACTGGTGTGACTGGGGATGTCACTAATCTGACAAAGATTCATTATCAATTCATCCTTGTGTAAAGTTGAGCAAAATTTGAGGAAAATCCCTAACAGATATCATGTTTGTGAGAAAGGAGTGGACATGAAGCTCATTGACCTTGATCTTTGACCCTGCATTTCTAAAAACATTTCATCCTTGAATCAAAGTTTATTGTTTTTAGAAAACTTAAATAATGTCACTCAAAGCATTTAGACAACGCAATCACAAGAAAGTAATGACATCAGGTCCAATCACCTTAAGCTTTAACTTATGTCCTCGGATAAAGATTTAGATTTGTCTTCATACAACCTACTGTTGTCCTGCCTTTATTATTTCACTTAGGCCAAATATTAAAAAGAAATGAATGAAATGTGAATAAAGGTTAGTCGAAAGGTGAGTTGTTTTCAATTGTTTCAAATGGGAGAGAGGCCAGTAACAGTAACTAAGGAGGGCGGTGGTGGACAGAGGATCACTTCCTTGAAAGGGCAGAGCCTAACAAAGGGTCAGTTTCTGGAAGTTAAAGACAGTTCCTCAAATCAATCAAGCATAACATCCATCCATCATCTATACCACTTATCCCTCTCAGGGTTGTGAGGGGCTGGAGCCTATCCCAGCTCATAGGGGTGAGGTTGGGTACACCCTGAACCAGTCGCCAGCCAGGGCCACATAGAGGGACAGACCACCATTCATTAGATTGTGGGAGGAAGCTGGAGTGCCTGGAGAGAACCCACGCATGCTCTTGGAGAACATGCAAACTCATCACAGAAAGGCCCTGACCAACATGAGGTTTGAACCAGCAACCCTCCTGCTGTGAGGCATGCACACTACCTGCTGTGCCGCCATGCTGCCCTTGAAGCATAATAATTACCGTAAAAACAGTAATAAACAGGTGGTAGCAAATTAACAAAAAATCCAAGGAAATTACACTATAAAAGGAAACAGGCATAAATCATTAAAAAGCTCCATGCACATAAATCATCACACTTAACCTAGCAAACAAACAAAATAATAGTTGGTCAAACATCCATTCTGTCATGCATTTATATCTTCTTTTGATTCACGAGCACTCTTTCCAAACTCTTCAGCCCCCTCACCCTCTCCAGAGTCTTTCCTCCCCTGAGCCGTTTCCCATGCTCCTGTTCTGCTGCCTCCCTTTAAATCCCACAGTGGCAGACAGCATAAATGAAGTCTCTTCCTCAGCCCAAAGCGCCACATAACACCCTAATAACTTCTGTGTGCTCTGTCTGAATTAGCTGTCATGCCTCGCCTTGCATCTTGTTGGTGGGTGAGCGCCAGCCGTGCAGAGCTAATGACAGCTAATGACTGTTTACGGTGACAGGAGCAATGTTATCCCCTCCACCCCCACCCACCCGCTACACCCTGCCACTCCGCCCAGCTGCTGTTATCATCGACACTGTACTGCTTTTGATAAGTCCCCACAGACACCCGTTTAAGCGTTTACTTGATTAAAGGCTCTCCTGATGCCGAGCTGATGTGATGGCTGGATGTTGGTCTTTCCATTGTTTAACTGAGACGTTTTTCATCTTGTTCTTGTATCATAGCATGCTGGCCTTCTTCTCTTAAGAAAGTGTGTATGTGAGAACATGCCAGATGATGGAGAACAAATTGAAAATGAGATGGCTTTGCACGTTGTTTTTTCCCCTCCCTGCATGTGTGTTCAGTGTTTGTGTGTGTGCGTTAATTTATTCAGGTTATTTTCTCTTCTCCAGACCCATGCAAATGAGATTGAATGGAAAAGGATGACAAGCATTCAGGCACAAACAGACAGCCTAATCTCCCCCTCTCTCTCTTCTTCATCGTTCTCCCCTCTCTCCCTCTCACACCTGGCTTCACTACACACATGCATGCATGTGTGCATGTGTTCCCCCTAAACAGAGATGAGGCTTTACCCACAATGCACTGACCCCAAGAGGGAGGGTCTCACAAACATTGTGCTCTCCCTGGTGGATTTGCGGTGACAGTTTGCTCTCATACGATAAGCTCCTCGAACCATTTCCGCTGAAGTGAAGGGGTTTTCTCTCCATTGTGTTTGGTAATAAGGGAACCAAGTCTGTGTTAGCGATAGCTGCAAATACCATGCACCAAAACAGGCCATGTGATAGCATTGTCTTCCAGAGGCTTTTGATGAATGTGTGTGTATCTTTTCACTTTGTACTGTTGTGTGGTGCTCTGGTAATGTGTTAAAGTTAGTGATATAGAAGGATGTCTGTGTACTGAAAAGAAGACTCTCAAGAATATTGTTACTGCAAAATAGTAACTTGCCCTGACATATGTGGTACAGTCTTCAAATAGCTGAGGTCAATTTTTTTTTTTAAGATTATTTTTTGGGCATTTTGTGCCTTTATTGACAAGAGAGAGAGACAGTGGATATGCTTGTGAAGGGGGGTTAGAGAGAGTAGGGGAAGACACTCTGCAAACGGGCCACAGGCTAGATTCGAACCCAGGCTGGCAGAAGTATGTAAATGGGTCGTGCCTGGTTGCTAACCACTGCGCCCAACCAGCATCCCCACTGAGGTCAAATATTAAAGTTTCAATATAAAAACAGTCGTCAAAGGAAGTTAAAAGATAATCAGTGGAAAAAATGTATTTAGCGCTTTAGTGTTGTAGGGACATTTTGTATTCTTTAAACAAAAAGAGATAGCATATATACGGAGCCCCTAAGGTGCCACGGAGAAAAAAATATATAAATTGTGCGCACAAAATACTTATTCGTGCGCACGTTTTAGCTAAAACATGCGCTTGAAATAAAGTTATTTACCACGTTTTGACTTGTCCTTGTCCTTGTCCACTACAGCTTCCCGTAGTGACGTCAGATGTTTACAGAAACACACAATGGAGAGAAGAAGTGAGCTAGTTAACTTTTACTTCCACGTCGGAATGTCATATAACGACATTCTTGCTGCTCTTGCCATGAGAGATGGAATAATCCTAAATTGGAGAACTTTGCTGCGCATACTAAAAGACAACAGGCTCAGCCGGCGGAAGGAGTACTCAGATTTAGTCAGTGTTTTGACCTGGGATGCACAGGGGGGACTTGTTTGCTGCCACAGAGGCGAAGTTGTTGCTAACTTCGGGGCTAACTCCCTCCACCTTATTCAACGGGTGGCAGCAAGACACGAGCTTTGCTTGAGTCTTGAAAGTTGTGCAGCTTTTATTTAAGGTACTGATAAATAGCCTAAGGGACTGTACATACCCTGCACTCCTTCATTCACAGACACAGCTAACGTTGGCTGGTTACTGGGATGCTTAAACCGAGCCCGGCTGTCTTCTTCTTCTTCTTCTTCTTCTTGGTTTTTACCGGCAGGTGACCACAATATTATGGGGCATTACCGCCATCTACTGATGAGCCCGGCTTTCTGTTGCTGCTTGCCTGTATAATAAATGTTTATCTTAAACGTGCGCAAGATTTACTATCTCGTGCGCACGATTTATATATTTTTTTCTCTGTGTCACCTTAGGGGCTCCGTACATATATGATAAGCTTGCAATTTATCAATTATAGCAAGATGCAGTATTGTCATATCATGAGCCATGTTCACTAGGGGTGTGTTATAGAAAGAATCTGGTGCTACGACATAAAGTGATTCATGAGTGACTATATGATATATCACAATATGTCTTGAGACTTTAAACAGAACAATGCATCACATTTTATTTCACCTTTTTTCATGTCTTAATTTTTTTACAGTCTTAAGAACCCATAATCGTGTGTGCTTAAAAAAATCCAGTCTCCAATCAGTCATTCAAATAAATCATGGTCTCTGCAACCTGGATACATTTACTGTGTCACACGTAAACTGAAAAGAATTGGGAAAAGCCATGTGACGTCAGCCTTCTGATATCAAAGAAGCCTGGATGCGTTGTAAAGAAAGCTGCCATCCTGCACGTCATCTCAACCAAACTTTGGCTCAGCCTACTCACAGACAGAGAGGCTGTGTTAAGGCGGGACTCAAGGCTGTCTAACCAATAGCCAATTATTGAAGTTTTGCTGTATTATATTGTATAGTTATACCATCTCACTTAGAGCATATTGTATTGTATCAAGTATATGATAATTTACCCTTAAGAGTTGTATTTTACTGCACTGTATTCTATTGTGTAGTTTTCTTTCATATTGTTTGTATCATATGATATCACACTGTATTGTGTCGTAATGGAGCAATTTTAAATGAATCACAGAGCATTGTATAGAATCATATTGTACTGTATTGTATAATGTAATATTGTTTTGTTGTGTACTTTATTGTGCCATATTGTACCATGCTGTATGTTGTAATACATTGTTAGTTATGTGGTAGATCTGCTTTAAAGCACCAATAGTTAGTGCATGTGTTTGTGTCTGTTTCAAAATCTGCCGTTAAAGTGATTGTAGAGCCAAATGTTTCTGGAGTAATTAGTTTTAGATTTAGCATGAAGACACCATGTGCTGTGGTCCTATGAAATTATCATAATGAAACATACCCCATCTTTGTTTCCTCACATCCTTAGTCTTTGTTTCTCATCTCTCCTTGTTTCGCCTTCTTTCTTACCTCCACCTTTTACTCACTTCAGCATACTTCTGTGATTACTTAACCTGTCTCCTTTTTCTCAGTCCTGTCATGTCCTTGTCTTGTCCGTTTCCCATTACCCTATCTTCTCTAACCATGTTTCTGTCTCTCTTCCCCTTCCTCATTTTTTCCTCCCTCCCTGCAGAGGTGCCGGTGTCGTCTGTTCTGTGTCTCTCCTCAGTCAGAGAGCTACCGGTTCAGGTCAGGGAGCTCTATGCGCAGGGTTTTGTCCTGGTTGCTGTCCACCCGTTCGTCCATCCCTGCGGCCCTCATCATGCACACATCCAGCGACAGCTCCATAGGGCGGTGCTGGTCCGAGAGACACCAAGGTATTCAAACCAAAAACACCCTATTGCTCTAAATAACAAAACAGATCTAACGTTTGTGAATTATGCAGAAGATTGATGGAGATAAATGGGATAATTCATTAGCAGCCAGATTTAGACAAAAGCTAGCAGCTCTAGTGACTTCATCATTTTGATGTTGAAGCCAGTTGAGACCCCATTATCACAAGCAGAACTCTGCACCTCACCTCCTTCACTTGATGTAAAATTAATTGCAGAGTCAGCCACAAAATTGGCTAACTTTAGCTCACCGTCCCAATTCTTTCACTTTGACTGTACATGATAACATACAATACTTTGTAGCTACATGGTAGGCTGTGTTCTGCACTGTAACCTAGTTTTTTGGCGATGTTAAACCACAATGTCTGATATTTGAGCAGAGCATTATTTCCTTAACTCTCTGCTATCAGCTCTGTACAGAGCACAGGCTTAGCTGTACTATCAGCTTTTCATTGTGGACACTACTTCAAACACAAACCATAAACATGCATGTAGAGCGACTCCTATCATCCATGTAGGTCTGGTGTTGGGTTTTCATACCACTCTAATTTGAGTTTGAAATAATGTCAGTTTTTCATCCCATTTTGACCCACTTATTCTAAAGCCATGCAGACTTTTTTCATAAATGGAGAAGTCTTCAATAATAGATTAACATTGGTTTTGTGTAGGAGACCCTGTTACTGTTCATATTTTTTAGTCCTACCTCAGCATGACTCCATGAACAACACGATGGTGGGTAAGATGATCATTTGGGTCTGGAATTAAAATCCCCCAAAATATTTTTTATCTCACATTATCTCAGAAATTATTTGACGTATCTCCAAGAAGACATCCAGTGTTGTAAAGAGGAAAAATCTTTTCAAGCAACTCTGAACTCTCTGGTCATCTATCTGTTGGACTAGTATGCAATGCTGCACACACATTTACTGACGCATTTTTAACATAAATAATATAGGCTATTGTTTGCCAAAAGCTGAACTATGCAAACCTGTATGATAAATTAAACTGCACCTGACATAAAGCAACAGCCTTTAAAATAAAGAGTGATTAATAAGTGCTTTTATTGATGTGTATTGATTATAACTGGGTTAGGCACATGCTCCTCAGTCTTTTTCTGTTAAAATAAATCATTTAAACATAACCTCACAAGTTTGAATCAGTCAATCAGTCAATTTGTCAACCTTTTTTTATATAGTGCTAAATTATGACAGGGCTCTTTACAAAAGGGTAAATCAGTGACACTCTTATTTTTATATTTCTTTCTTTATTACCTCCGCTGAGGAGTTTATGTTTTTGCTGGCGTTTATCCGTCTGTCTGTTTGTGTTCAAAATAACTTGAAAAGTTCTGAACGGGTTTAGATTAAATTTTCAGGAATTGTTGGAAATGGGATATGGAAGAACTGATTAAATTTTGGGACTGATCTGGATCACCTCGGCGGAGGTCTGCGCTCTCTGAGTGCTTTTCTAGTTTTTATTTTATTAATCCAGACCCAACATGAATGTACATGAGTACACCACTTTGCCACATGTGGCAGAAGTTGCCATTGCAAGAAAAAAGAACTTGTTCAGAAGGCAGAACCAGAAGAGATAAGCTGTTGAGACCAAGTCTGCTTTTTTTTTTCAAAGAGGCTGTCAACTTGTTTATTTCTGTTGAAAAACAGGGACGTTGAATATGGCCTCTAAGGGAGAAGAGTCCTTGGTTCAAGTGGACTCTGAATGTGCTGCAGTCTTTGTGTTGCTGCACTCGATTCATGCGTCATCATAGGAAGTTGAAGCTTGACAACTCAAACTGTTCCTTTGCTTCAAAAACAAAAAAATCTGCATGTCTGTGATTTTTGATACGCACAAAGATCAACGCCCACCTAACAAATCCATTATAAGAGCAGAGTTTGATAGTAATTTGAATCTGAAACGTTCTTGTACAGAGACTAACCCCCCCTGCAGATCAGAGAAATCTGGTTATAAATGTATCTCTCAGTTTGTTGTCCCAGACTCTACACAGTTAAAGGCATTGATTTGCTTATCTGACAGTTTTGGGCATCCTCCTGTGTTCTGTGATCTTTATTTTCAATTTGAGTGGATGGATTTGTGAATGGTACACACACTCACACACACACACACACACACACATACATCATACACAGGCAGGTGCTGGGCCGCTCCTTTGATGCCCCTCCTGCCAAAGTGGCCCTGCTGCTTCCTGGCACCTGTCACTGTGGAGACGGCTGATTGCATCACCAGCTCGCGCCAGAGGGGAACGTCGCCCTGAAAGAGAGGAACCATCTCTCCATTCTTTCATCTGCTTACTTCAATGATGACTGCCCCCCCTCTTTTCTTTCTCTTTTGTCCTTGGTATCCCCTTCTTTTCTACGCCTTTTATATCCCCATCACCACCGTCCCCTTTCATCACTACCCCTTAAAATGAAAGCAACAAATGTGACAGATTCACTGTTTCAAATCTGGCGGAGGAACTGGGAATGTCACTCACGCCTCGGAGCACGAGATATTATGGCGGCCTTCGCTCTGACCTCAATCCAAATCTGAAGAGGCGTATCTGAATACTCCTTTTATGAATGTGTCCTGCAGCGGGAGCAGAAGGAAATTCAGTCTCTTTTTCTGTCTAATAAGACCATTGTGATTTCAGTCACTGTGTGCTCGCCTTAAATAGAAAATTCAGCCTGGAGTAGAACTAGAATTTTGTTTCTGCTGTGAGCACTCAGTCAATGAGTCCTTGTGAGCATGAGGGTCAGAATTGATCAAGCTGGGGGTCATTCTTGTGTCTACATCAGTACAAGACTTTTACCTCTGCCCAGGAGTATATGTTTTTATTGGAGTTTGTTGTTTTTTAAACAGGATAACTCAAAAAGTTATGGATGGATTTTGATGAAGAGCTTCAAATGGCAGTGTGAATGTGGCTACTGAGATGTTACATTGGAAAAACTTGAAATGTTTCCCTGAACCGTTGTGTGACCGCGGGAGGCCTTTCCTGGATCCATTTAACTAGATCACGCCATCTTACTAGGAGCAGCAGTTTACTCCTTGATACAAACTGATAATAACACCTAATCTATGGTCAGGTATTAAAGAAACAATGATGGTTAATCTGGTTGTGAAGAATTGAGCCAAGCTCCTGGGCAATATATTTACAATGCCTGTAAATTAGTGCCACACGGTGATAAAAGGTTCCTAACTCTTGCTTACATTTAATACAAAGGGGAGGGGGTTCAGGATTACTTTGTGGTGTCTGTTACACTCTGAGTTTATGCCACATAAATAATTTCTTAGCTGAAACAAACGCCTCAGACCATGCCTGACTGTTCAGTTCAATCTCAAAGTGTCAGGGGCTTGGGAAATGGATCATAATTGCAGACCCTGGTTTCCTAAAGTTATCACTAGAATCACAAATGATTTATAGGGATGGGGAAATGAAACAAAATAGGATGGCTTCCAGCCAAATACCTAAAGGCTCATGTTTGAACTAAATTTCAAAATACAGAACTAAACCACTGCTGCCATGCACTTGACTACTAACTAAACTTCACTCCTCATGATGCAACTAAATTCAAGTAGTAGGGGGTTTAAGAAAAACAAAAAGGCTGGATTATCACTTTTAATCTTTTTCCACAATCTTTCTTGAGGGAAGTAGAATCACGCACAAGTGTTTCAAAGTGCTCAAGTGGACTCCAGGAGCACAGAGCAGCACTCACAATCTCTGATGGTGAACAATGAGTCAGTCCAGAGCACTTCAACCCAGAGGTAGATATCAGTTCACCACACCTGGTCTTAATCAGGCCAATCACGGCACACACCTGACTGATTAACTCCTAGTGTGGGACAAATGTGTGCGTCCTCACACAAAGTCCCTTTGCCACAGTTTCCTTGTTTTGTCAACAATTATATATTTAACAGTGTCTATTTTTGTCCCAAAAAATAAATAATAATTGGAATAGATGGTTTGTGAACAACACTAAGTGTTAAAAAATGCATTTACAATAACGTTTTGGTGACTTACAGTTACATTTATCATGGCCAATTGTTTATATGTACATTGTTGTTTTACATTGAAACAGTATGTTCATACAAAGTGTGCTGAAGCAAAACTATGACTCAACGAGTACAGTTTCAGTAGTATCTTTTATATCTAATTTCAAGTGTTATTTCCACTGTAACTGTCCTTTAACTTGAGTGGTCTACAGTGCTGTTCTTTAAATGTAATATAACTGATTTTTTTTTTTTTTTTTGCTGAATATCACTCACTGTTAAAATTTGCTTTCCTTCAGTTCAGAGAAAAACCAGCTGAAGTGGGGCCGACACCGCCTGGAGACAGATGTGTGTGTGGCTGGTCATCAGGCCGCTGACCCAGAGGTGATCCAGAGCTACGTCAAGAGGGTGAGCTCAAGGAGAAAATCAATCATGCCAACAAAGATACTGCAGCTTAATGTAATTTACTCTAAATGAATTTGTCTGCATGCTGAGATGTCTCAAGCTTGAGACTCTCATATTTCACATTCTTGTTTCAATAAATAGCATCTCTTTGGACTGTTATTTCCAAGGGATCAAATAGAATCTTTGTACACCCTAGTTTAATGATAATTGATGCAGCACAGGACTTATCATAGCTGGAGTCGTTTCAAGGAGAATCCCTCTTGTGAAAATATGTAACAGCAATTCTACCTGAAGGGTCCTTATAGCTTGAACTACATGAAGAAATTTGAGGAAAATATTTTATACTCACATAAATCCCTTTAATCCAGTTTGAAAGGAGTAAGAATCAACAGATGTATTTTTATTCTATCAATGTCATCCAGCAACTTGTCCTCCTGATTCTCCTAATTCAAAGAAAGACACCAAACTGTTATCTGTTGTTAAGGTTATGCAGGGTCAGAGTTTGTTGTTGTGCTCCTAACTGAATTGTCAGCCCTTTTCTGTTACCACTTGTAAACACAGTTTTACTATCTGCGCACAATCCTATCCAGATATTCAGTTAAAAAGTAAACTTGTATCAAACCAGAAATGGGAACAGAAGAAAGAAAAGACAGGGATCTCAGGTCATCCCTAAGATTCAATGAAATGTCTAATATCAGTAGTGTTATGTAAGATTTTTAAGTTCTAAATAATTATAGGTTTTCATTTCACATCTTAACACTGAATCTAAATATACCCTATCGTTTGCAGGATATCATTGATTTATGCTGCCTATAAATAAGATATCAGAAGCTTGTCTCACTATTGTAGCCCTCTGGATTTTCACAGTATTTTAAACTTGTTTTCACCGCTAAATTTAGGGATGATGCTCATTAGTTTCAAGATCAAAAGTAACTCTAATGTCCAATTAAGTTAAATGCCTTGTCCTTAGCTCCCATACTGTAGCGACCTGAAAAGACATCTTTTGACATCAATCGTATTCAAAACACTGAATTTTGATGGATATTGTAAGAAACTTTTAAAAGTACTGCTCAGAAATGCTTGGACAAATCATAACCCAGTGCAGAAGGATATTAGATTCTTAAGACAACCTGATTATAAATATAATAAAACACAACAGAGTTTTTTAATCAAACTTTACAAAATGTCCATTCTGACATTCTGCTTATGTATCTGATTCTTGAAGGATCCCTTTTTCCCTACAAAGGTTTTCAGTGTCAACAATGTCAAACACATGACACTCTAGATATTTAGTGCCATTTTGCACGGATGAATTCCTCTGTACGGACACAGTGATTTCATTCACTGAAAGTTGTGTAGTAAGTTTCTTTTTGTCAAAAACTTAAGACACAGTTTTGATCACTTTTTTGTTAGCATTTCTGTTGAATGCCTCTGATGAGAGCATTACATCCTTGATTTGAAAGGCATGCTGAACTAAATGAAAGGAGTTGATAAGCTGATAAGGAAAATGGCTAATGATATTGATTCCTTGAGGTAGTTTTTCTAGATTCTCTACTGAAATTTGATTTGATTCCCATCCCTACTCCTACTTAAGGATGAAATATCTAGATTTTCCAGATCCTAGGTGAGAGGTCACAAAGCCTGACATGCAGCCCCTGCTGAAAATATTTTTTACAACTCAAACTACAACACAAAAGTCGTCTGAGCCCCTTCTTTTGAGCCGTGTCTGTACTTGTACTGTCTGGAACTAACACATCTTGCTGAGGCATAAAATTGCCCTGCAATTGTTCTAGGTAAATCCACACCTCTTTTTTGTCTTCGTACTTGTATTTTCTGTTTGCTTTTAATATTGATGCATCCCTGCTATGACAGTCACAGTAACATTATTGGCTATGACAGTAACAGTAACATCACTGAGCTCAGAAGGCCACAGACACATATGTGTGACTGTCATCTGTAACATATGCTAACATGATGTCTAACCCCTACAAGCAAAAGTTAAAAACAGCAAAGTTAATTCAAAGTTTTTTATTTCAAATTCAGCAAATTTACCTGATTGGCAGAATTGTAATAGTATTGGATTTCTCCCAGTGCTCGTTCACCCCTTAAATAGGAAACATAAGAAGAAGCCATATACTAGATGGAGAGTAATAAGAATGATATTAAACTGTAGAATGACTTTAACACTTTTTTACCCAGCTGCCACAGTGTCATCAGCGACCTTTATTGGCTGTAAAATTCACTTTTAGCCTCTCCGCTCATGAATTCACCAACAGTCCAACAATGGGAAATGAAAATGTGCTCCATTGAATAGATTTGCATCTGAACACCCATCGAGCACAAAGGGAAACCTGATTGGATGGAAATGCACATCACTGAGCATAATGTGATAGGCTCCGGCAGAGTGACATGAATAACCAATCAGATCAAAAATGAAGAAAAAAACTGACAGAGAGAGTTTGGAGATAAGAACCAGGAGCAGCAGTGGGCCGAGACTGACAGGCGTATGGGTGTGTATGAGTGTGTGCGTGTGTCGATGTGTACTTGTGTAGTTTTGAAATTCCATACTTCTATTTCTCCAGCCCACCCACTCTCAATCTGTCTCAGACAGATTCAGATAAAACTGTGCAAGCGTGTGTTCTTCTGAGCACGTTGGGAGGTAATAGAGAGGCTGTTTGTGTTTGCAATGTGTGTGTCTTGTGTGTACGTGAAGTGTCAGAAGTAGTGTATAATAGGGGAAGATGTGTCTCATTATTGTTCGTTGGTAGTTTTGCAGTCTGATTTCTCTCCTGTTGAGCCTGTCTAAATCTGTCAGCTCAAATATCAGCTGACAATTAACAACCAGAACTCTTCAGGAGGAAGCTGCACACACACATTTATGCACACACATTTACACACACAGCATTAGAGGCGTTGAGATAATGAGATCCTTTTTGTCATTTGAATATTTGATCTTTGCACATGATTAGGTAGGTTATCTTGCACAATGTCTACTCGGCTTTTGTTTGTGTGTAAATGAGGCTTTGTTTAGATGAAGAGGGTGCGCATTTATTTGTGTTGCTGTGAATGGCACCGCTTATGTGTCTGTGTCACTCCTGTTTATGCTAAAACAGTGTAAACGGATATTAAGAGGGATGACTGCTATAAACAGGAGGCTATCAGGGCCAGTTTTTTCTGTTTGAAGAGGCATTATGACAAAAATACAGTATTTTCATTTTTTTCTAGGTTGTTTTCCAGTTTTCATATGGATACACAGAAGAAGTACTAATGTGGCCTTCAATGAAAGTTTTGTTGGGAAGGCTTGTTGACCATCCAAACAAATGCACTGCAGCTCCTTTTGGTCCTGAATCTGGGTGATAGCAAAGGTCCAATGGCTGAAATCATGTCAAACACACAAAAAAAACAAACCTACAATAAGGACTGTGAGATATATCCATTTATCCATCCATATCCATACCACTGATCCCTTTTGGGGCTGCAGGGGCGCTGGAGCCTTTCCCAGCTGACATTGATTTGCTTGAAATTGGGATCATAGGCACACTACCCAAGAAGTTTTAGTTTTAGTTCCCAAATCGGCAGCTGAAATGTATCCAGGGGGTTTGTAATTTGTCTGAATAGTCTTCGAACATATCACTTACTGGCTCTGTCTAAGTTGGATGCTCCTGTGTTAATGTTAGTTCAATGTCTTTCCACCTAGAGTGTTAATCTTTGTTACATGTATAAATTAAAAGTCATATGTGAGCTGAGTAAAACTTATCTCCATATCTGGTACTGCCATACCTCCTTTTTCTTACTTTTTTTTTTGATTGGTCTTAAATCCAATCTGAATTTTACAACAGCTGCATAGATAGTATTTTGCTATGGTAACACACCACCTTACGTTGTTTAGTAACATCATGTTTTTATGTCCACCCATGCAGATCCAGGATGTAGCTGAGCAAGGCGTGATGTTTGTGGGTTTCCTCCAGCAGCCAGGCGGGGGTCCCTGCTTCTTGGGGAACTGGGACCCTGAGAAGCTGTCATCTTTACATTCAAGTCCGTCACCCATACATCGACACCCCTTCAGTGCCAACACCAGCCCCACAGATCCCACACAACCCCATCATGACAACATAGAATCTGACTATCTCTTTGAATCTCCAGAGTCAGATAATGAAGGTGCAGAGAAGCCTCTGAATCCCACTCAGAGTTTAGAGCTTGAGTCCATTGAGCTAATTCAGACTGGCCTCAAAGACTCAACAAACCAACCTCCAGACATCGCCATAAAGGGACTTCAATGCTGCCCACATCAAAACCCAGAAGAAGATGATGAAAACCAGCAGAGTCCCAGCCCTTCAGAAAGAACAGGCAGGATCAGACAGCAGAGAGGCCACCTACCAGACGTTAAAGCATCCGCCCGAAGCTCAAGCTCAGACAGTTGGCTCAGTTCCCCAGAGCTGGATCGAAACCAGGAGAGAAAGTCCAGCTCCACGTTTTCAGATGGGCAAACCAGAGTGACAACACATAACAACAACCACATCAGGCTTAAGAGCTCAGAGAAAGAGAAGAACTTGATTTCTCTACCAGCTCTGGGTAGTAAGTAGTCTCCTGTTTGTAGTGGCACCATAAGACAGCCATCACATACAACATTTTAGTCTCTGTTTCTGATATTTGTTTTTGTTCGTAGGGATGCAGCTATTTGCCTTATACAACCACACAGGAGAGCTGAACACGTCCCTGAGGTTTTATTCCCTTAGGGTGCCACTAAGAATAAGAAAAGAAGCAGGTCACATCACAGAGGTGGACACAAATTGGCTGGACCACATGACTCAGCATTTTACCAGTGGGGCTCGCCTCGTAGATGGGTTCTTCCACCTCAGAGAAGACAATGGTATGTTGGAAAATCATAGTTTAATGATATTTAACCTTTGTTGCACAGTGAGTAGAGTCAATGATATGAACAAGGACAGTAAATGGACTTCAGTTTATAAAGCACTTTTCCCATCTTCCTGAATACTCATAGCAGCTCCAAAGGCGGGAAGCTTTGTTTTTATTTCTGTTTGTTTCTGAGCTCTTCTCTTTGTGCTCCTCACAAACACACAAGGATGCACCCACTCTCACATGCTCTCAAGCCTCTGGGAGTTGGATTTGTAATAATTCTTATAAATATGCTTGCCAATCATAATTTAAAGGGATAGTTTGGTATTTTTTAAGTGGGACTGTTAGAAGCCGATGGCACTGGTAAATGAAATTGCCACTAAAGCAAATGGCCAGCTCTATTCCTGAGGGGAGACAGCCAATGGTGCCACCAAAACCCTTGTGATCAACCCACTCTTAAGTTAAATCTTTTTTGCTATGAAAGGATATCTTTATGAACCGGAAGGATTTTTGCAGATGGAGTCATGGGTAGAAAGAGGGGTGAGAAAAACTGTTGCACAAACTAAGGAGCAGGACAGATCAAAAGTTACCTGGTGAGCTCATTCCCACGAACCTGGGGGCCCATTGCTGTCACAAATGGAAGTAATTAACAACCTTTCATCAGAGCTCTAATTTTGGTAACCCTTTAGTCATGTGTTGTAGTCCTGGCCACTAAAATGGGCACTGCAAGCTAAAGTTGGTGAAGGCCCACGCCATCTAACAGAATCAACCCTTTGACCATTTCCTTTACCTGTTAATACCAGGAACAACCCATCTTCTAAATATTCTGGAGAGCTAGATTTATATCAGTTTGTGCTCCAGTGACCTTAACCTGACCCAGCTGCAGCACTCTGCCCTGAACAGCTAATGAGGAGAAGCAGCACATTGATGGCAGAAGGATACGTAGCCCATATGCTTCATCACAAAATAGTTCCAAACATACGAGCTTTGTTGAGAAATAGTGAAACGCTGGAATAACGTTACTGTGGCATCCTGTTGATCCAATGTTGTTTTTTTTTTATTGTAGTTTTAACCTAAAAGTGGGTTAATTACAAGGCTTTCGGGAGCACCGTTGACTGCTATATATCGCCTAGCATCCATACCCAGCTATCTCCCCTCAGAGGCAAAGCTGGCCAGTTGCTTTAGTGCTTTTAGCGCAGTCATATTTACTAGTGACACTTCGAGCAACCCCACTCCAAAATCTCAAACTAGCCCTTTAAATCATACAAGCAGTAGAGTTAATGTATGAACGGAAAACAGTTGGACAGTCTTAAAACATAAATTATTTTATGGTCATTTGGGGAAATGGAATAAGCTCAAAGCACAGAGTACTAATGTACAGTACTTAAAATAAGTTTATATGAACAATAGAGCAGAAGATAGTCGCCTTTGTTGTTTACATGCCGAGGAGATTAAGAGGAGCTCACACTCCTCAGGGAAATATGTCACATTAGCATGACAATGTTCTGGTATAGAGCATCACCATCTCCCTGCCCGCTGTGTAATTAAATAGTTGCTTCACAGATAGTGTACAGCAGATCTTTTTAGAACGTTTTCCTGGAAGATATTCATTCTTTGCAGGAACAATGTTACTGAAAATGTTAGTTAAAAACATAAAAACTGAAAAGAGCTAAATAAATCCCACAAACTCATGAAAACTGCAACAGCTGTCACATTAGACCATCTAATTTGATTCTGTAAAAATGTCATTTCCAGTGTTTTAAAGCAAACATTTCCTCTTTTCCTTACTCAAACTCAGACTTTTCAGTGGCTGAATCTTCCCAGACTGCAGATCTGTGCTCCACTGCTGGGTAAAGGATGATATGCATGAAGTTATTTGTCGTAAATCCGTGGCTTACTCCATAAGTCACTGTTCAGTCACCCGTGGAATAAGAAGGCTTAAAGAAAAGGGAGTGGGGGATCAATAGTGAGAGATTTTACTGCAGAGATGAGCCCATAACTCTCTTCTGTATCACACACACATCCTCCTTTATTTATCTGACTCTGTCTCTAATTTGTCCTTCTTTTCTCTGCAGACAATGGCCTCACGTGTGTGGATAGTGTGTTCATCTTCCAGAGCTCTGCAGAGGAGACCACGGGCACCTCCTACGACGCCATCGTGGTGGAGCAGTGGACCGTCGTTGATGTGGGTCTTTCTGGGGTTTTTAATACTCTGAGAGGATGTGCAGCGTGAGAAATCCTGTGACTGAAGGCTTAAGCTCTTTTCTGTTAAATATTATGTAAAAGAGGAGAGGAGGGGGAGGATGGGTGAACTCAAAATTGTACCTGCACTTGTAATAGAGTGCACATTAAGTTAGTGTTTGCAGTGTTTTTAACCAGTCAGTCATTGTAGGTGGCTATTATCCAGTGAGTCTCTGCTGAGGATTTACAGTAAAGTGCTCACTCATTAGTTTGATATGAGTCTCTGTACCTGCTGTTATTATTAGTATGGTCTATGTCTGCTCTTCAGTTGCACTTAAATTGAGTTAAATCAAGTTGATTCACAACATTATTCAAAATAAACATATCAATCAGGATTTCTCAGAAAATGCTCACATACAGAGTAACAAATCATCTAATTCAAAATAATCTATTTACCCAGTACTATCCAAAATTTCCATAAATACTCTAATATGCTTAAAGACCCTTTAAGTATAGTGGCCCTAAATGATACTTGTAGAAGTGTTGGTAGAGAGTGACGACATAAACTGGTTTTATTTTTAAATGGGAAGAAATAAGATTGATTTGGTGTTTTATAAATATAAAACTGGATTGATTAATTTCCATGTGATTAGTTTCCTGTAATTTTTTTCCTGCTCAGGGTGTTGTTGTGAAAGCAGACTACGTCCCTCTGCTTCAGTCTCTGGCTCCATATGGATGGAGGCTGATGTGCGTGCTACCAACACCGATTGTCAAGACCAACAGGTAACAAACCCATGAGACCCATACTAACATCCATAAACTCACATCTTGAATAATTATAGCTGCAAAGAGTTTTACAATTCTCAATAAACCTCTCAAATCATTTTTGGGCAAAGTTGAAAAAAAAACAAAACCTCATTTTAGTTTGCTTAATGTTATCATGCAAAGTTTGATTATTTTAAACGAAAAGTTTGACAAAATGACCAATCTGAAGACATAATCAGATGAGAGCAACACAGTGAAAGAACATCATTCAGAAAATACTATCCTGTAATTTAAAATCCTAACAACTGACAGAAAAACATCAAAACAATAAATGATTATATTATAAAGTGATAAGCTGTGTTCTATGTTCCAAAAATCAGGGCAAAAAAGAGAAAAATTCTATAAAATCATTAAAAATAGCAATTTAGTAATGTCATGAACAAAGCCAGGATTAAACATGCAGGGGCTTGAGTAAATAAATGAATAGAGATGGAATAATCCCACAAACAGAAATGTTTCTTCATGTATCTTTTGTAGATTAACCTAATCAAGAGGGTTCATCTGGTTCAGCTCAAAGTTTAATAACTCCTAGAGGAGGCCGTACAATAGTTGAAAATTTCATAAGACATTAAGTAACATCTGTTCCACTGTAGATAAATATATTGTTTTTGAAGGATTTTAACATGAAAAGCTGCACATTTATTTCTATGACTTGTTTGTTATATGTATGTGTTGTTGTCATGTTGGCTGGGAGAGCCACTATGCAGGCGTTAAGTATTTAAACACAACTTGTTCACACAGCTCAGCAGGCCAGCACAGCTTTGCTAGTTTTGACACCAGCAGGGGCGTCTTCTCTCTCTCCTATAATGCCAAACACAGAGGCTTCCTGGAGGAAAAATGAAGCACCCTGAAATGTGTTCCCCAATTGTACATTTGACCCAACGTAGTTTCGCGGCTTGTTTTTCATGAAACTCAAACAATTACACAAAATTGTTCCCATCAACAGCAGTGGACCTTACCAGCAGTCTCCTCCTTAAAGGTGCGGCAGTGCTGGGAGCCCTTTCAGCCACTTCACTGATTATTGTCCAGTATCTGATACAACCTAACTTCAGAAATACTGAACTATTCCTTTAAAGCCCCACTATGTAAGATTCAGGTTTGTCTGCTCTCGAGGGGCCTCTCTGGTCGTTGGGTGTAATTGCACTGTTGTAACACAGCGCCTCACAGCAACGTGCATTTGTTGACATACAGAGCCGGGAGAAGCGAGTCAACAGGACGTCCGAAGACATAGATGAAATAGCGAAATAGTGAATGACCGAGCGTCACAGAGCCATGAATATCTCCAGCAATCTGAGAAACTCGCCGGAAAATAACCGCTGGTAGCATTTAGTGACAAAACAACGTCCACCAAGTTACACAAAGCATGCAATGCTACGGAGCAACCACCGACTGAAACCAAGTGTTGAACGGGGGAAAACCCGACGAAAACATAACTTACCTCTCCAGCAGTAACTCTGCAAGCTCGGCGTCCGTCTTGCAATTTTCCATCTCCCGACGCTCTTGCCACCGAGCAAAGTGGGCTCCAATGTTAATTCTAGTTTTGTTCTTTGCGTTGTCCGATAGTCTCTTTTTGGCCCTTGAATCTGGAGAAAGAGTCCTCCTCACACGCTTTGCGGATGCCATGGTTGCTACTACTACATGCAAAACACCAGCTTCTTTAGCTGGAAGCCAAACCTCGCGTAGTGCCGTAAAGCAGTTTGCACTTCTCCCAGCATCTCGCGATATGTGTCCCCGTCACGGGAGCACAAGTTACATAGCCCCTAAACAGAGCGGGGGGGGGGCATTCTGTCTGTTACAGCGCCGAGCTCCACTGAACAGACTTTGGAGAGAATATTTGAAGGCTCAAAAGATCTGCAGTGCTGCTTTAATGCAAACACTACCTCTGAAAAAACACACGTCATGTCATACATTAAGACTCTGTGAGGGCAAACAGATTTCAAGGGGTGCCAAGCCAACCAGGGCAGTTACTGGACTGCTTGGAATTGTTAATAGCATTTTCTAAACTCAGTTACATTTTATTGACCAAAAATAGTTTTGATTAATAATACAATAATCAGTAAATTAAAAGTTTACAAAAAAAATCCTTTATTCCAGCCTTTCTGTTGTTTTCCTTAGCTCATTCTCTCTTCATTCTCTTTGACTACCACTTTAAAATCAGTAAGCTCTAATTGCATTGTCTGTCTTATTGTTTGGGGGATTAGAGCCTACAGTGAAGCTCAGATACACGGGACAGATGGTTTGAGATCTGACAAATCACGATCACATGCTCGCCTCGACATGAAACCGCGTTTGAACTCCGTCGGAGAGCTGCGATCAAAAAACATGCAGTCGCTCATGTGCTGCAGCCTTGTAACCTGTCACTTTTGAAAAGCACAAAGAAGCTGAATATAGATATACAGAGAAATGTGCCAGCTCCTCAGAATATAACATAACAGCTAACAGTAGTAAAAATGTTGCTGCTTTCTTTTTTTCTTTATTTCTCCGCAGTGATGGGAGTTTGTCGACAAAGCAGATCCTCTTCCTTCAGAGGCCCATTCTGCAGCGCAAGAGAAAAGACTTCAAGGTTTGTTGGAGGCTTAGCCGTCACATGTGTCACTCGTCTCTGTTGTGCCTTTAGGATATGTGAGTATATGTCATTAAGAAGTCATGTTGCTAAATATGGGATGTACAGCAGATATAAACTCACTCAGGAGGAGGCTAATAATAGGCAGGGAGCTGACCTGAGACTGAGGCGTCAATGAAGGACGCTTTGTTGCAGTTTGTCAGCTGTCTGCAGAGATGGAAAGAAGAACTAAACAACAAAAGGAGTAAAAACTGTCTCAAACACGTCTGTGTGCTTTCAGATGCTGAACCTCAGGGGTCGCAGCAAGGCAAAGAAAAAATCAGGTGGAGAGACAGAGGAAGAGAGAGAGGAGCGGTCCCTAGTGATGGAGACGGAGATGGACAGGTGGATGAGAAACACGATGGACGAGGATGAGGACAAGAGGAGGAAGAGCAGGATACAGAGAGGAGAGGAGAGTGAGGAGGAGGAGGAGGAGGAGGAGGGACAGCACTATCAAAGACGACTCTCGTTCCTGCCAGGAAGCCGGGTTTATGTGGAGGATCAGGAGGAGGAAACGGACATCGACGAGATCCTGATGTCCAGTCAGAAGTCTGTGAGGTGGACAGATGTGTGTCAGAGGGATGAGGGAGCGCTCAAAGAGGAGACGAAGATGGAGGAGAGGATCAAACAGCAACTGTTTTCAGGAGTCTGTTGACACATGGAGCAGAGAGCAGGAGCGGAAACTCTTTAGGTTGTCAAAAAATGCCTTTGAAAACAAACTTTAGGACGTGTGTACTGTAACTCCTCATGTACAGTTACTGCTTCACTGCTGCTCGCCTTTGAAGTTTAAGCTGCGTACATCAGTGGGAAAGTTTGTTTGGTGTTCTGCTTTGGGTCAGTGTTACTCTGTGATTTATCCTCAGGAGTGAAACTCTGCAGAGCTGTTAAAGGGTGAACACGAGAGCAGGGGTGGGCAACTGACAGCTCAAGAGCCTCTCACAAGCTTCCTCCTCACTTGATGTGGCCCACAGGTCTGTTACAAATGTCAATAAAATAAATATGGAGAAAACAAGACAAAATCTGACATTAAGGAATCAAAGAAGAGTTACCATTACAACAGCACGCACAAATCAGATCATGAAATATAGAAATATATTGATCATGATTACTGAATGCTTGTAAATGATTGATTCAAGGTGGGAAACTAGTAGATTTAATTGACTTTGTTTGATCAGTCCATTATCGTTTATCCTTTTTGGGGGTCGGGGGTGAGGGGGCT
This sequence comes from Cetoscarus ocellatus, assembly GCA_037902135.1. Lineage (NCBI taxonomy): Eukaryota > Metazoa > Chordata > Actinopteri > Labriformes > Labridae > Cetoscarus > Cetoscarus ocellatus. The sequence goes on from JBAMNC010000090.1 coordinate 1,025,792, forward strand.
GGAGCCTTTCCCAGCTGACACTGGGCAGGAGTACACCCTCTGGTCGCTAGCCAATCACTGGACAACTGTTGTTCAGTGTGATTAAATACATCCTAAAAGATAGACAAAAATAAGACATACTTATCATGTCAACATGTAAATACCGAAATACTTTGGTCATTGCACTTAAAAGATGTGACAGTAACTTAAATTCTGTGTTCAGCTCATTCAGTTAAGCTTCATCACTTACAAACCCTAATAGGGTGGTGCAGGGATAATGTGTTTCTGTATGCTAACCAAAGTTAGCATCGTGCTGGTTTCCTTGACTAAAAGCCTATGGGATTTTTCATGATGTCTTGGATCATTGCTTATAATAAGCTCTAGTTTGTCATGATTATCTACACAAATATACACAACTTTCATGATTTTTTTTAAGCATGAACGTAATCATCCAGAGTAAAAACCTATTCTCGGGCTATTACAACATAGCGGTTCAAGTTAGAAGCAGCTACCGCACTTTCAGCGTTTAAAGTCGTGCTGTAACCGATAGTTTCAGGATTTCCACTTAATCTAATGAACAGATCAAGTTAGTGCTGACAACTGTGGTGTATGATTAGTCTTCATTAATGAAAGGTTCAAAAATGTTTTCATCTGAGTCTTCGGACAAATGGTTAGTAGTTCATTATCAACCCTCCTTTTTAAGACACAATAGCGCTTTAAAACTTACATATGGGACAAATTCTGATGCATTTTATGTTGCAAAAAGTAACATTCTTGCATGTGTTCATCAGACATTTTCCCAACAAACCCATTCTTAAATCCTACAGAAAGAGGGAACATTGATAGATGTTAACTCACCCTTGCATTCATTCCTGCACCACTCTTTTCCAAAAGACTATGTACGAGGCCTGTGCTAAAAATATCAATGAGGCAATATATCCTCTCTATATCTTTATGTGTATTGAAATGGATTTTAAAGAATCCACACTGTCCAGGTGCTGACAGCAGCTGTAAAATGCAGCTTTGGTAATATCATACATGGCTCAGTTCATACTGTAGGATTCTTTAAAACGTATCCTTACAGTTTTTGTTTTTACAAACAACAAAAGCTGTATGAAATTGGGTATAAGGTTTAGTCCATATCCACAGTTTCTGCAGATTGCAGCATGTGTAGTATGTGGCCTCTGCATCAGGATATGCATTGTATCATGAGGTTGCTGGAAATACGCAGCCCATTGCATTAAATGTGAATAAATACAAAATATGGCAATTTGAAAACCCTTTTAGCTCATATTTGATTGAATACAGCACACAGACAAGAGTCTCAGTGATCAAACTTGTTACCTTTAGTAATTATTGTAGAATATAAATAAATAATATACATTTCTAGATTTGATTCTTGCAACATGTCCCAAAAAAGCTGAGACAGGAGCTTGTTCAACCACAGTCACTTTCTCTTTTAACAACATTCGGTAGCGTCTCAGGGCTGGAGACCCTCATTATTAAAGAACTGAATGTGGGATTTCTTCTCATTCTTGTTTCATGAGACAGTGCAGGTTTTCTGTCATTTTTTTTTAACTTAATAAGCCTCCATATATTTTCACCATGAGACAACACGTCTAAACCGCATGCAGGCCAGTCTAGTACACACTCTCTTCGATTGGGGAGCCGTGCCGTTATGGTTCGTGCTGCAAATGGCTGGGCATTATCTTTCTGAGATAAGCAGGGACATCTCTGCAAAGCACCGGCTGTGGAAAGAAGCACAGTTACTCCAAAACCTGTATGCACCTTTCAGTATATATGGTACCCTCTCAGGCGTACAAGTTACCCATGTCATAGGCACATGTTTACCCCAAGATCATCACAGAAACTGACCTTTAAACTTTGCGTGTATTATACTGTATGGTCCATTAATCTTGAGCTCAAAAACTCAGTTTGGAATGTGTTCAGTCGATCAGTCAGCCTCAGATGAGCTTAGGCCCAGAAAATGAAGCGGAGTCTGAGCTCCTGTTTGTGATGTGGGTTTTAAATGCAGAGCTGCCCACAAGATTACAGGTCACTGGCCTGCCATATTGGTTTTCAGTTCTGTCACCGACAGGCAGATTCCTCCAGATTCTCTGAATCGTTTGATGAAATAACTGACTGTAGATGATGAAATAAATTTCCTGTAATTGCACTGAAAAGAATATAAATAAAATATGAGACACTTTTGGACGACATGTTCAAATGTATACTCAGGAGTGCTTTCAATAACAAATTGTTTTAATATTATCTGATACATGTTAACCTTCTTACCTGTGGAATATTCCAGATGTTCTCTAAGTATTCCACTCCTTTCACAGTCTTTTTTGCCCCTTCCCCAATTGTTGAAAAATGCAGGACACATCAGTTTTAAAAAGAGAAAACAATGAAGTTTATCACTTGGAAACTAAAATGTCTTGATTTTGTACTTTTTCATACTAAATATAGGTTAGAAATGATTTGTGCATAAACTCGGTTTCTCTTTTGGCGTCAGGGTTTGTACATTTGTAACAGCTGGTAGCTGGACTAATATGACTTTGGCTCTTTCAGTGACCAAAAGTTGCCCACCCCTGACAAGAAAAAGTCTCCAGTGTAGGCCTTGAGTATTTTTTTCCCAATGCCATTTTTATGACATAATTATTTGACTGTTAAAAAGGGAGTGCTGTTATCACATGGTTCGCTGCATTTTCATATGTAAAATATTTCATTGAATCCAGTTATTAATGGGGAAAAGTGAGGGGGGGGATGCTGTTTGATGAAAAAGCTGCTATCACAATGCTGGATCATCAGTATCAAATTTATTAAATATAATGTCATTAGAGGTGTTTCTCCTGACGCAGGCACTGCTGTGCTTTTAAACTTTTTTTATGACTTCTCTTTATGTACATTTTCTGAATTATCCCGTCATCTGATAATTAATTTAAATCTCATGGTAAACAAATGCCATCTCAAACCTAAAACTGTTACAATATTTGACAATTTGACAGAGGAATTGCTCTTCAAATAAAATTATGAAATATTCAGTGTTTGTTAATCCTAGCTTTGTGATCAAATTCGTTTAACAACCCTTATCTGAGATATTGTTACTTTAGATGACACTAGAGGATATTATATTTCCAGGGTTATCTGACCAGGACACGTTCATATGATCCATATTTTGTGAAATAACGTAGAAAGTTGCTGAATTCATCAGAGCTGTAAAAATGATAAACTATGTTCATATTAATCATTTTAATTATGGCTGAAGATTTTCAGAAATCATATACTAGGCCTTATGGTGAAATAATTATCTTTGTTTTTTTGTTATTTTAGAAGAGAAGTGAAAATGTTCTTTGTAATTTGACCATGTAAATGTCTTCTCCTCATAAAGTGCAGAAATTAGAAACAAGCTATTTATTACTGATTTGGACCAGACATGTTGTATGTAGTGAAACACTTGAGTCTTTCTATCAAATCAGAGGTCAATAAAGACTCTCAAACAGATTGACTCAATTTCCTTTATTTCCTCATACGAGGAAGAAATGCAGAAACAACTCGAAAATGAGTCTGTAGAGCGCTAAACCCCGCTGAGAGACGACAACGAGGAGCTCGCTACCATCTCCAAGGGATGTTCAGTGATCCGAGCCAATCAGAGACCACCTGGAGGTTCCATCACAGTGCACCACGGGAAACCCACTCCTCCATGTTTATGGGTATGAAGATGTGTGTGATTGAGTTAAAGAGTGTGTGAGAGAGGCACTGTACGCATGGAGCAGTGTGTGAGAGTAACAGGCGGCAGAGACTGGCCAACACATGGGAGAATGAGTGTTTGTGTGAGTGAGTGCAGTTTGGACTCTAAAAATATACAAGTGTGAAGTGTGAATGAGATTAACATGAGAAACATTTGCTCCTGAGTAACTCAAACAGCTTAAAATCTTAAGTACTGCAAATAAATAGTAGAGTTATTTGGTTGCACATCCATACACACAGAAGAAAACATTTCTAAAAACATTTGATCAAATGTTTGGACGTATTTAAATGATCAAGTCACTCATTGAACAGTATTAAATAACAGTGCGCGTTAGTATATTATGCCCTGACTCTGACTATTCTAAAGGCACTAACTCACATTTTTAAAATACACTTGTTTGCTCTTTCTTGCCAAGAGTGAAATAAAAAAAATCAATGGCTCACACATCTGTCCAAGCACAAACTTTAAATCTGCAGTTAGCGTAAGTGTCAGTTTACAATTCCTGTCTTAAATGACCATAAGAAACCTTTAACCATTGATACAGTAGAAAACAAACATCCTGAATAAATAATGGTTGTGCAACGACTTACAAAAAAATCAAACCTCCTAAAGTTGCTGTTCTCTGTGTATAGATGCTCCCTTCAACATGTTTCTGCATCAGAGGCTGAAGTGTTTCATGTTTTTTATGTGAACCCCTCCTTCACAACCATAAAACCCCGACACCAGTGAGAGTGATGACCCTGCCACTCCAGGAGCTGTGACAAGTCTGAGCTCAGGCTTTCAAACTAAAGAAATGATTTTGTGGGATCTAAAATACTTCCACAACAGAAACCACATCATCTTTCAGAGTAAAATCCTCAGTATAAGCTGCACTGGTATATAAGCCACTGTCAGTTTTTAGGAGTCACTCAGGGGAAAGAAGTTTTTAGTCGTCTTCATGTATGGTGATGCATCAGAAGAACAAAATGATTTTGCCATGCTAGCTCAGTTAGACTTTTATAAGTACAACCACATCGGCCTGTGAGTCATGCTATCCACCTCTGCTTCTTCTCTTTGTCTAAGGAGTGACTTTAGGTGAATCAGAGCTACGCTTTTTCAAAGTTTACCAATGTTTTATCTATGTGCAAGATACCCTAATAAGGATTTGATACTGTTAGATAGTCGCAGCTGTCCCTGCAAGCACCATCTCTGTGTTGCTTCACCGAGATGCTGCCACTTGTACAAAGGTACAATGAGTGATAAAGAACTTTTAATAGTGTCAGGTTTTGTTAAGTGATTCTTCACTAGATTCATCATATGGCTAAAAATGTAGTTTTAAATGTCTACAATAAACTCACTGACTTGCCGCTGTGATGAACATGAGTGAGCCAACAAGTATGAAATAAATGATTCATTTAATTTCAAGCACTTTTTCAACATCAGGTTTTGTGAACTGTTTTTCTTGACAGGGTCTGTTATTCTCTTGAAAATACTGAATACGTGTAGTCTTATTTGACACAGAGCTGGCACCACACACACTGATAATTACATTCTAAGCCGTATATCAAATCTTGTGAAATTATCTCTTTGTAATTGGTTTTCAAAATACAGCTGATACACCAGATTTTCAGGTACACATCTAAATAGAGATCAGGGCAGTGAAGCAACCAGTTTGAAGTGGTTTAAAAGAAATTTACCAATGTTTAGGATAACTTCTAACAATCGAGTATTTGTATTAGGATTTGATATTTAATAGGTTATGTAGAGCTATTTCATCATTCCCTTAACTTGAATTTATTATATTTCAGTCTATCAAGTGCATTATTTATTTTTTTTGGAAATATTTTGTAATCTTTGGAAGACGTTTGCTATCTTTTTGAATCATTCTTCTATCTAAATGATAGGCAAACATGATCTTCATATCTAACCATTAGCATAAAACAAATAAGTATACTTAAAACAATTGGATTGTTCATATCCTTCGAGGAAATGCTTGCATAGGTCAATCAGAGGGTAAAGATTACCAAATGTTTGGAGTATTACCTCAGCTTAAAGGGACAGTTCAGTATTTTTGAAGTGGGGTTGTATGAGCTCCATATGGTCACTAAGTACATTAGATGCAGTAGAAAGTTCTCTCCTCTCGCTCAGTAAGCCACAGTCTGTAAGAGTCTGTTACGCAGAACCAGCTGCAAACTGGGAAGTGTCGTACCAAGAACAAATGGTATTTTCTCCGCCTACATCTGATTTGATACATTAGGCATTTTTGGCAACTATAATCCATTGGAGGACATTTTTTTTATCATGTATCTGATTGTATTCAGATGTTTTTTTCAGTAATTTGTTGATCACATTGATTAGATTGAGGTATCATAAAAGTATGCATCAAATATGATACAAAAGGCGTCAAAGGGTTAAAAATGGAGCATATAAACAGAAGTTTGCTATTTAACTGATGTGATTCATTTATATTTATTCATCAGTTCAGCACATATTTGATGTAAGCAATTTTTATTCTACCATTTGGAAATTTCTGTGGCCAATCAAAAATGGATCCTGGGTCACTGGTGGCCCCTGAGCCATAGTTTGGACACACCTGCTGTAGAAGCTGCATGACCTCGGGTATTTAGATCAAGAAAGTGGAGATAAAGTTGTATGAGGGCTGTGTCAGGTGTAAACAGGCATTCAGACTGGTGTGATCAGCATTCACAACAGGCATGTGAACTGAATACTGAAGATATGCTATGCTAATATTAGCCACACAATCCAAGCCTATTTGACACTATGTATCTCCTGACAATTGTGACTTACTGTAGGTGTGCTTAATTTTGACTGCTTCACGATTTCTTCCTTACATTTATGGGATGGTTGGTCCAAATTTTCATTTCGCATAACAAACCAGGACATCAGTCAGCAAGGATCATTTTAGTATAACCTAGGATGCTCTGGTAGATCCTCAGGCAAAAATAAAAAAGGCTGAAAAAGAGATCTGATTTAAAAATGTGTGAATCTGTCACACTGAGTCTGTCACAGGCGTTGAAATATTCATCAAGGCTGTGAGCTGCGAGATAACTTGCCAGATTAGATTTTTTCCAGTCTGTTCAGTCGTCTTTTTCTGATTTTAAGAAATAAAAAACTCTCTGTGTTGTCTTTGTGAGTCAGCTGCTGAATAAAGAGTGGGCGGTCCCAGTGGTTTATCACAGAGCAGGCACAGGTTACAGCAGCAGGAGAGGAGGGTGAATTTCCTCCAGCTTTACAGCACTCGTCATTATCCAGACGAGTGGAAAATTCCAGATGCTCGTCTTCCCACCACACCTACAAACAGCCACCTCTGTGAGTCTGACAAACTGAGCACCAGGAGGCGGTAACCCTCAGGTTTTACCACCACTTCTCAAAGAGGATTCTGTCTTTCGGGAGGCTGAGGTCAGCAAGGGTTTTTGAAACGGCCTCGATCATGGGCGGTGGGCCACATAGGAAGCACAAAGTCCTCTGAGGGTCCACGTGAGCCTTCAACTCCTCCTCCATGATCCTGCCATCTGGTGAGATACAAGAAATCATTCTATTAAAGAAAATCTACTCATTAAGTGGCCAAAGTGAAGCTCTGTGCCTGTTTTACAGAAAAACAACAGAAACTAACTCTTACCAAACAAAGATGATCTGTGTAGGAGGAGCACATGTGTGTAACGGGTCTTTACTTACGGGTGAGGAATGGCTGGAGGTGCGGGTCGACATCTGTGCTCTGTTGCGTGACGTGAAAATCACAGGAGAACTTGTCAGGAAACTCCCGACACGCCTCAATGATGCGGCTCTGGGAACAAAAGAGATCTGCTGTCAGTCGTTTGTAACTCAGATTTTCTTTATTACTGACAACACACATGGAGCACAGTACGGCTGGATGGCATGGATCAAAATCTCAACATTTATCTCAATAAATGTTCACCATACCAGATATACCACCTTCTAAATGACTGTTATTTCACATAACGTTGATTCTTGTTTAACATCAAGACAATAAAACAGAAATCCTGGACATTCAATATCTGCCAATTTTTCTTTGCAATCAAAAAATCTGGAAAACTCAATCTCTCTGTGTTGAGTTGGCCAAATTATTAAGACACATTTGGATATTCAGATATATTGAACCAAATCAGAAGAACCACCATTAACATGACAGACATGTCATCCACATTTGGATCAGTTAGTGGAACTGAAGCCTCCTCACAAACTCCATGCACTTTCCCTCATACTGCCAACATATCTGTGCAGCGTAGACAAGTGCAAATGCTTAAAATTCACAACAACATATCAACCAATTATTGGTGCTTAGGTTTTTATTGTTGCCATGGTATCAAGCAGGCATCTACAGCTTGTTTTCAGTCATGTGGTCCAGATGACAAACTTAAATCAGACGTGGAGCTTGAACTGAAGAACACTGGCTGCGAATTGATGGGATTAGCAGTAAATTCGTTTGCAAAGCTTGAGGTTGACCTGCATGCAGCTGGTTTCTTCATCACATTTCTTGAAGCACTGGGTACAATCAATATACTATGGAGGAAAACGATGTTTCCCAACTGGTTAACCAATTTGCCCAGTGTGAATGCAAATGTTTTTGGGGCTGAACAAAATATCATCTTTCAAATACATTAGCGGTGTGCACAATCACAATAGAGTGGTGCAGTAATGAGTTCAAAAACACAGTAGTGAGTTAGCAACTAGCACTTCCTGGTTCCAACTCTCCAGAGTAAACAGCATTCAGAATACCAGTTTCAGATAAATCTCTGAAATAAGGTTTGTGGTGTACACACGCACTTGAGATTTTTAATGTTTAATGGGATATCACAAAATGCATGTAATGTTGCCAATTTTTGAATCTTGAACTGTTGTTGTGTGTTTAAAAAAACGTTTGCTCACTAACTGCTAACTAGGACTACAAAAACGGCCGGGGACCCGATGGAATGCATTCATGCTCATTTTTTAATGATCATTTACTCATACACTATTGCCACGGCCATGAGGACCAACTTGGTATGTTTGTTTGATTATGAGGTGATTTTCAAACAATAGGTTACAATGAGACGTTACACACTGGAAATATTCTAGTTGCCTCTGAGTTGAACCGCCACGTTTTAGTCCCATAGTTGCTTACTAATAGCTTTTAACGTTAATTACGTATAAGCTACTGTGAAAACTAGGTTTATTTGTTAAGATCATCACAAAGAGCAGAACATGTAAGTTCCATTGTTTTTTGTTCTCCATAGACTTTTTTTTTTTTTTTTTTATCAGCAATGATCCAAACTGTGAAAAATCCCATGGGCTTTTAGTGTGTCTTCAGTCAAGGGAGACAGAAAATACCACAGGAGGCCAAAATGCACTTAAAAGGCTGCGTTTTCAAAAATCCCTGCATATGTGTGGACATAGCCACAGGCACTGTGACATGACGTGAGGTAGACACTCATACTGCTTTCACACTAAAAATAGCATGTAAACACGGGTTAACCCGCTAACAATCAGCAAGTGACTCCCTCCCACTGGCAGCAGACCCGGGTCAAATCGGCAGCAGACGAGCGTCGTGGCTGTTGTTTTTTCCTCTGGTGCATCGAGCTGATGTCATCACGTTGATGACATCATCAATGTGAACAATGGAAAGGAGCACTGAAGCCTCGGACACGGTGGTCAGCTGTTTTCTGTACTTTTGTCCCTCTTTATAAATGTAAAACTCAGCGCAGACTGAATGACATTCCAGCACTGTTGATACGAAGGTGGATGGATTTGGTGTTGAGATGGCAAAAAGTCACGTAAGTTACAGACAGAGGGGACGGGCGCCATATTATGCCGTGGGCATGTTACGCCAACGTCACCATTAAATTAGCGAGTTGACCTGGGTGTGATGTTCCCACTGAAGCTGATCAGAGGCGAGCCTGCGTCGCTTGCAGGGTCGGTCGACCCAGATCGAAACGCCGATTAGACCCTTTCCCACTGCCGACAGGAGCCGATTGTTACCGGGTTTAAACGGCTTTTTTGGCCAGTGTGAAACGGGTATCAGTCATGCAAAGCTCATCTTCAGTGAGTGTTTCTCCGCTATCAGCAGTGCCTTGAGTTGCTGCTTGTAAATGCTCTTACAGACTGGCTGTTGGTGCGCCGGTCTCAGTGACTCAACACACTGAGTTTCATCTCTACATCTGCTTTCATACCAATATAAGCTATACTGCCTCACCTTACATTTTCTGTAAAATTATATACATATATCTTCAAAAATAAATCAGCCAACCCGACAATAAACTGTATGATACACACACTACAGCAGATTAATAAGCAAGTTTCCACATATTATCAGTGCAAAAACACACCTTAAACAGCAGCTCTTGAGTATTCTTTGCGCTGTAGCTGAGATGGGCAGAGCCTATGTTGTAGTCCTGCCCCCCAGATGCCTGGTTGAAACGCAGCAGATCTGCAGTGTGCAGCAGGATGGAGTATAAAGGGTTGATCCCAACACCACCAGCCACCAGCAGCAGATCCACGGAGGGGTCAGAGGACAAGGGGTCAAAAAAGAAGTCTCCACCGACACGCATCGCCACCTGAGAGCCTACTGTACACTGAAAAAGAGAAGGGAGGAAGACAGAGGGATATAAATATTAAATATAAAAATGGAAAAGAAGATGACATGTTCAGCTTTATCCAATTTCAAAATTTCTTTTCTCTTTGCAGGTGAAACTGAATTTTAAAATCTGAAATAAATTCCAAGAAAAATACAGCATGTTTTGAACTCCACCAAAGCCCCAGGAATCAGAAAACAGCCACTTTTAGATCAGCACAAATAAACAGAACAAACCTTTTCTATGCTGTGGGTGAAAGTGATCTCACAAGTTGGGCAGAGGGTCTTTTGAAGTCATAAGAAGTTGTAAATATCCCTCCATGAGCTCTTGTACACGTGTGAGCTCACACACGCATAACAACAATGCTCACACTCTTAATCTGCTGTCATGGTCCCTGTGCTATTCCTGCTCGCAGAAAGGAGTCGGAGCGCAAATATCAAACACACACATCATCAAACGCTCCCAGAGCAGAGAGCTGTAAGAGTCTGAACACTCAAACACATCACAGCGCTTTGTGATAGTTATTTACACACTGTGTACTTGCTCAAAGCTATTTATTAAGGCCCATCATCAAACACAGAGGCTGTAAACAAACAGCCAAGCACAGAAATGGAAGGGAAAGGTAAGCAGAAAGGAAACATTACTCAAATTCAGACAAATACATGCACACACGGGGTTAAAAATGATTCTTACGAAGCAAATCATTACAGACAAAATAACCTGTAATACACTTAGAAACATCTGATTTTTTCACAAATGTGAGAAAACTGTAAAAACTAGACCAAGTCACCTCACTTTAAACCTTTTGATGTGTTTTTTAACTCTTTATTTGCACACTTCTGTAACGCATATTACCCTTATTCACAAGCAGAACCATTTAAGTTTTGTCATGCAGGCCTTGTTAGTACCCAGTTGGACTCCCTTTTGCCTTCAGAACTTCCTAAATTCTTCATTACATAGATTAAACAAGTTGCTGAAAACATTCCTCGGAGATTTTGGTCCAGACTAACATGATAGTACACACAGTTGCTGCAGATTTGACAGCTGCACATCCATGAAGCAACTCTCATATTCTACCACATCCAAAGGTGCTCCACGGGATTGAGAGGCTGTGGAGGCCACTGAAGGTAAGTGAACTCAGTTAATGTTAGGTTCAAGAAACCAGTTTGAGATTACTTGAGCTTTGTGACATGGTGCATTATCCTGCTGAAAGTAGCCATCAGAAAAAGTGCACATAGTGTGCAAAAAAAAAATTACACCACTACTGATCATTTGATACAAGGCAAAGATGGATCCATGCTTTCATTTTATATTTGCCAAATTCTGCAGCAGAAATTGAGACTCAACAGACCAGGCAACAGCCTGTGTGAAATGAGACCTCAGTTTCCTGTTCTTAGCTGACATGAGTGACACTTGGTTTGGCCTTTAGCGGCTGTCGACAATCTGCTTCCAGATTCAATGTGTCATGTGTTCAGAAATGGCCTTCTGTAAACTCTGGTTGTAAGGAGGGATTGTTGGAGTCATTGTTGCCTCTTTCTCTGGTTCTTTCTCCTCCGACCTCTGCCATCAACAAGGGATTTTTTCCCTGAGTACTGCCACTCGCTGGATATTTTCAATTTCTCAGATCACTTTTTATAATCCCTGGAGATGGTTGTGTGTGAGAATCCCAGTAGATCAGCATTTAAAAAAAAACTCAGACACCAACAAACATTTTACTTAAAAGTTACTTAAATCACCTTTCTTATCTTTTCTTATGCTAAGTTTGACCTTGAGTAGTTTGTCTTGACTGTGTCTACATGCCTAAATGCACTGTGTTGTTGCCTATGCAATTGGCTGATGGATATTTGTATGATGAGCAGTTGAACTGGTGTACCTAATAAAGTGGCAGATGAGAGTACATATATTTGTTAAGTCCTTTTTGTGCAAAATTAGGTCCCAAATACAAACTATTGGTTAATGGTTAGAAATGTCTATTTTTCTAAACCTCCTCTACACATCATGATATCATGTCCCACAATGTCTCAACCAAACATACATTTTTCCCACATGTGGCCTGTTGGCACCTGGTCGCCCTGCTTACTCACCATGGTGTGGACCCAGTGCGCTGGAGGGTGTTTGGTGTATTTGACGGCCAGTTCAACAACACCCTCCCTCTGAAGTAAACTGGGACTGGAGCACATGGAGAAACCGCCAACCGTCTCCATACCAGGGATGAAGAAATCAACCCTGCACACAAAAACACCAAATAAAAGACAACAATGAAATGTTTTTCCACCCTTTTTTTCAAAAAGTATGGATGCTGTTAGATGAGTAATGTTTCGTGTGGAAATACTGGAATCTTGCATTTGATTTACACAGGATATTAAACAGAATTATTTCACAAGATGCTCAGGAGCGATGCAGAGGCAAGAGAGTCCTATGTCAAAAAAAATAAAGAGTCCATGTAGCCCCTTAGATGTTATAAGTATAGTATGTGTGTGTGCATGTCTCTCTATGTGAGGAGCCTCGGCTGAACTGAGCTCTCTTAGACTCAAGCAAGACCTTGACATGAGGCAAAAAGTCAGGAACCACTGTCTCAAGGCATAATGATGACAGAACTGCATTGTAAGGAAGGACAAAACATGGGGATCTGTGAAAGACTGCACTGGGGAACGTAGCAACAGATAATGATAAATATGTGATTTAGACACTTGTACTTCAAAACAACTAAGACTTATCCTTTAAGGAATTATCTTTTTAAAAATTTTGCCTAATTGTCCTTTATAACATTTCTTAAAGATAAAAAACAGTTTCTGGGACACAAAACAAATATTAGGCTGTTGATTGCCATACTAACCACCTTTAATATTTGTATTTTTAATCAGTCAATCATTTCTATGTACCTTTTTGGCAAGCACACTACTGGTAACTGCCAGATTTTGTGGGAACAAAAGGTTTTAATTGGTTTCTTTTGACCACCATTCCTGTGGCTTCTTAACTTCTTAACATCTAACTTTGATGCTTACTCTAGATATGACACCAAGTTTGCACTAAGACACTACCTCCATGAGCGACTTGGTCTCCTCTATCTGAAGTTTGAAGTAACTGGAACTATGTCCAATTTCCCCAGAAGACAGCCAATCAGATCACTCCCTTTCTGATCCACATCCTTGAGTTGACCTCCAATGAAGTCCTCTTCGTCCTCCAGGGGAGACCCGCCTCATTCTTTAAAGAGCACAGAGTCAAATCCTTCCTTTAACTTGAGGATGGTTAAGCACTATTATAAAAAACTAAGTGTCCTTTTTCTTCACTTTGTTATGACTTTGTCGTGTTGTTGAACTGGCCATCTAAAGTTTGCATAAAAAGTGCTATACAAATAAAGTTTGATTGATTAATTGATTGATGACAAGACTAAGAACGACAATGAATGGGCTGTTCCAATTTCAAAAATAGCTGACACTGCAGATTTTAAACAACAGTTCATTCAAAAGAAGTAAACAACATGCTGCACTGGGGGTCAAAGTGTGAATGAAGGTATCATGCTTCTCTTTGACTTCATTTCCATAAACAAGAGAGGACAAAGCTAAACCAGATGGAAACTTTCCTGCAGCTCAGTTTAAACATTGTGCAGTGTCCTGGTTTACACCAAACATGGTCGCGTCTGTCTATCAGCAAACACAGGCAGAGCGCCCTCAGAGGAAAAAAACAGCGCTGCTCAACAGTTGGTCTAATGTTCCACCAACACAATGACCCACTGTTACACCAGAGAGAGACACTGACTGCACAGTCCTCACAGGCATCATGAATATGGATCTGCTGTGAACACACACACATATGTTCCACCCACCTCTTCCTCGTCCTCCTCTCCTACCTGGCCACCAACAACTTCACAGTTCTTTTTTTCCTCAGAAACACTGAAACTCCAAAATTTCCATCTATTTACATTCATTATCAGGCGCTGCAGGGCAACTGACTGCCAGTTTTCTATCTCACCACCGCCCACCTACAGTATGGGCTTCTTTATATATACTACATGTGCGGGAACATTAATTAACTCTGGCTATGCTGTTTGAAAGACACAGAAAAAGAGCCCTGCCTGCATCTGAGACAAATCTTACTTTCTGTTATGGTTAGAAAAAGAGTCCCTGAAACTTAAATGAAATTAAAAAAAGAAGGAACTTTGTCGAACAACAGCTTCAGCCCAACATGCAACATGACGCAGAGAGCAGTCAAAACAAATCCAACAGGCAACTTTAACCTATCAAGTACTGAGAATGACTTTAACTTTAATTTTCTCTCCTAACTAAAAAAAATAGCTTTTCATATAAAGATGGGCAAAATTAACACCAATAATGTTTTTATGCTTCAGGGTGGATAGCGTACGATAATCACAATTCAATTTATGTAGAGAAATGACAAATGGTTGTCACATCAATATATCGTTATATTTTGTGGCACAGTTTTGTATTGATATTTTATTAATTTATTATGTACAGAAATGTTTTACATTTTCTATGTATTGTACAACAGGTTTAGCATTTGGCCACTAGCTTGCAGCAGGCATTCAGCCACTGGACTCTCTCTCCCTCCATTACATTCACTGTTATTTCTGTCACTGAGATGGACAACAAAGTTTATCCATGCTCCATGACCATGATTTACACAAATAACACTGATCAGAAACTGTTTTTGGCAAATAATATTGTCAGTTCTTAATTCTATTATACCTTTTTTTTTTTTTTTTTTAAATACACCATTTAGTAAAACTTAAATCTTGATTTATAGCCCTGCAGCATTGGGATATCTTGTAATATCTTGTATGGCCTTCCCTGCATGGGGATATGTATTGTACCCCCAGATTCTTGCCAATACAAACCCCTAGCTTTCACAATATCATAAAAATTAAACTCTGACATGCTCCCAGTAAAAATCAAAACATATTGAAACCTGTTTTATAATGCAAGAGAAACTTAAAAGTTTTCTTGATTGGGCAATTTCTGCATCAAAAATTTAGAAGAACTCCTACACACTGTCTGAACTGAACCTTTTAATGGCAACATTTTTGCTCATTAAGGTTGTCAAATTTCCAATTCCAATTACATTTTCCAAAATGATATAATCTCAATCAATTCAAGGGAATAGTTTTTAAAACAGGGTTTCTTAAAGGTGCACTCCAGTAGGAGATACATATGCCACAGTGGTGTCTCAGCTCTGCTCCTGAAACGAGAGAACAGACGCCGGGCCGAACATTACAGCTATAGGGGCCAAGAGAGTAATTGTCTGTAGTAGTCAATTTGAGGTTAAAACAAATTAAAAAAAAAAAATCAAAAAACTAAAACATAAATGTTGGCGATTGCTTGTCCTAAAAGACACATTCATGACATCTAACTTTTCCATGAGCAGGCCTTGTTTAAATCCTTGTTTAGGCACTACTTCCAAAATGTGCACTCTTGGCAGATGGACATGGCGACTATGTTGTGTGCTGGTATCGAGCCAAAACAAAGGAGCCCCCCCCCACCCCCACCCCCACCCCCTGCCCACCGACGACCCTGAATGGGACGAGTGGTATAAATGGATGGATGGATGGATGGATGATCATGATGACAGTTTTGTAAAAAAAAAGACAACCAACAGACAAGCAGCAAAATAAACAATAATGCTACCCCCTTGTGGTTACAATGATCACTGCATGCAGTGAGAAATTCAGCCAAGAGAGGAAACTTTACAGAGATTCTGTGTCTTTAAATTAGGGACTTGAAATTAGGAATGAAAATGTTGTGTTTTTGATATTTCTTCAAACTCATTTTGGCCACAGCTGATCCTTATATGATAAATACATTTTTGTGAATAGTGCCATGTCTCTATTGTACTAAATTTGACCTGCTCCTCATTGTGAGTCAGGTGATGTTGAAACAGAAGCAAAGAAAAGGACAAAACTTGGTCAGCGATACTCTATTGTTTTAAATGTAGACATTGAGGGATGACTAGTTGGTACATTTGTACATTTTCCAATATATATACTGTACATGACTGATATGTATGGCTGATCATCCGCAAATATAAGATATGAAATCTTCTGCTGATCAGATATCCTCCTTTAAAGCTTTTATGTGCAATACCAATATTGTACAGATGTAATCATGCATCAAATATCAAATTTTAAAATTGTCACCAGTTAAAGGAGCTATATACAATAATGCTCTGCCTCATCCTTTACAACTTGTCAGGATACGGACATAGATATCTCTATTCACAGGCTGGTCTACCTCCCTTTTTAACCAATTTTAGGCTTCAAATAATGCATTTCATTAGTAACAAAAAGAAAGTGTCCAGTGTCATTGGGACTGAAAAGAAAAACACACAAAAAATACAAGACACAAGAAGCTGGGTACCCCTGTTACATAATAATTTAGCCCTGTCCCAACAGTTATATGAAACTTGCTCTAACATCTTAAGTCAGTGTGGTTTGGTTGTGCTAGTTTAAAAACTGTCAGTCAAACCCTTGTGAGGACCAAACAACTGGACTGAGACCACTTGGAAAGGTTTTTTTTTTCTGCAAGAAATTCTAACCAATATTTCATAAGCACCACACAAATTGGTGATGCTCATGGACTTTTAAAAATCCAACTTGACTAGTCCCATGAGTCAGACCGGAGAAAACAAACCAAGAGTGTGAAAATAACAATAAAAAAGGGACATAAGTAACAAAAAATAAACATAAAAGGTAAAGAAAAAAATGAAATCAGTTGTAGACTAAATGTTTTACTGATACCTAACACACTCACATACTAACATATTACCAACCTTTAATAATCTTGTATTGTGCAAGTGGAAAAACCACATCACATTAGTCCAACATGTGAGTGACTCGACATAATGCAACAGGGTTCTTTAAAAACATCAATAAAATCAGATCGAAAAATGAGAAGCGGGCGTTAGTGCCTACTCACCACTGCCCAGCCTTGAAGCTAAAGTCTGGATGGACGGCTAATCTCAGACGTTTCACTGTCTCTGATTCATTCATGATGCTACACACTTGAGCCGGATACAGAGCCTGTGTTAGACAACAAAGTCCAGCACATGACATACATAAACAAACACACACAAACACACACACATCGAGGAAAGAATAATAAAAAAAAAAAAAACGTGTTCAGCAGATGGTTGATACAGACTTTCAGTGGATGATATCGTCCAAAAGTATCAAACATAAAACATCTACTTACATTTTGTCTTGTGTTGTTTGAGGTTCTCTCCAGATGATCCATCTGTCTTTTGGAGGACATACTTCTTCTGAAAGAGGACAATTTTGAGAGTCATACTTTATGTAGTGAGTGAAAGGCTTCACAGCAACATTGTGTGACAGAGGGCTTCAAAACAGCATTTGGACTTTGCCCTTAAAGCCAGCATGAGAGCATTTAAAGCCAGTTCACAACCGGTTGTGTCCTGTCAAGCAGAAAGTTTTGGTTTTCTAGGTGCATGTTTTGAGTGTTGTTGTTAGCCATTGACACACTTCCTCTTTTGTTGAACCCATAAAACAGAGGCAAACAGCCTTTTGTTGGCACTGCTGAAAGAATTTAAACACAACATTGTATGTGCTGGTAACAAATGCAGAAACACAAACAACCTGTGTAGTTGTGCTGGAAGAGGGCAAGCAACAACATCTTGTTTTTCCTATTGCAGTGACCCATGGATTAAAAAACAACTTTGAGACTTCTGCAGCAGATCGTACTAAAAAAACAAACAAGGTTATGTAATCTTGCAGACTCACGGTCATCAGTTTTATTAATGGCTCAAGAATGAGAAGTCAACCATAACAGATAGAACAAGTACAATGTCACAACATCTTTGTTTCTTTTAACTGAATAGTTTCCACAAACCTGTGTTTTCTGTGTTTATTTCCCAGTGCTTGTGTTCTGTCACTACCACACAAGTCTTTACCTGATCACAAGCACAGTTTTGCACTTGTCATCAAATCCAGCACAAGCAAGTTTTTATAAATATAGGTGATTTCCACACCTACAACTTAAATGCTTTGTTACAATTCACAGCTGTCCTTATGTCATCACAACACAGCGTGCCCCTCCTGTTGCATAAGTGGGTGTTGTCCTGATTAAACCTCCCGCTCTGAATTATGGGAAGGAAGGTAACAGGCTAGGATATGAACAAAATGAGTTGTGGTTTAAATTGACCGACTCCTTTATGATCATTATAACCATATTAACTAGAAAGCACTCGGAGATCGCAAACCTCCACCAAGGTAGCTCACATATTACTGTTACATCTTTAGCAATAGTTTCATAAAGTTACCATCATAATATGATTCCTTGACCCTGAAAACCCACAACTAGCACTCAGAATCATGTTGATATTTTTATTAGTTAGACAGCTATTGAGCAAAAACAACCATTCGCTAAAGGAGGTTATCTGGATCATCACCAAAATCTAATCATTTTTAAGGTGGGCCATTACCAACATTTTCTGAAAATTTTAGTTAAATGCAGTTTAAATTTAATGTACAGCCTGCCGTTTTAAACTGAGCCAAATTGTAAAGACCGACACTTTTTTATTCACATTTTTACATGCAGTTTTTTGTGATGTGACAATTTCTACTATCTTTAATGAATGAACAGCAAATCTGGTAAAATAGGAAGAACACATTTGATGCTGTGCAGTAAAAAAACTAAAAAAAAATAAGTTGGTTTGGAAATCATAGGACAGTGATGTATCTCACCTTGTTCCTGATCTGGAGCCCAGGAGACGGCAGCAGAGCAGACCTGCAGAGGGACACGGCAGGCCGAAGCTTCTTACAGCGGAGGACAAGAAACAGGGGACACTCATCTCGACAAGGGCTGAAATAAGAAAAGAGAAAAAAACACAAGTTAGAGAATTCACATTTACACTTTACTCCTCAGCTTTTTTTTCTCCATATGTTAAAACCTTGCATAACAACTGTATAATATTCACCTTTGCCACTCTTTATGATGCTGACCTTAAAATCTGACCCCATTGGATAGTAGATAACAGCAATTCAAACTCCATTTATTCCAAAACACTATTTTAGACAAGTAGATTCATTTTTTAAAGTAAATTAACACCCGTGTTGCAGTGGTTTTCAGATTTTTTTTACCCAAGGCACACCTAGGATCATGTCAAAAACTTAAGGCAACCCATAGACAATGGAAAATATCCTCTTTAACACCTGTATCTCTTTAGCTCCAGTATCAAATCAGTCTGTGCATGTTCATTTTGTCCTCTACTGAATAATAAACGTGATGAAAAAACTGTATTACTCAAGATTTGTTTGAAATAACTGGATTAATTGAGTTTTTTCCTTCATTACATTACACTTTAACACATCATGATGATCCATCTATTCATCCATCATCTATACCACTTATTCCTTTCAGGGTTGCAGGGGGTGTGAGCTTATCCCAGCTGATATAGGATGAGAGGCGGGGTACACCCTGGACCGGTCGCCAGCTGATAACAGGGCCACACAGAGAGACGGACAACCTGTCATGCTCACACTCATACCTAAAGGCAATTTGGAGCCAGCAATTAACCTAATAAGCATGTTTTTGGTCTGTGGGAGGAAGCCAAAGTGCCCATAAAGAACCCACGCATGCACAGGAAAAACACGCAAACTTCAGCCCTGACCGGCCCGGGGATCGAACCAGGAACTTTCTTGCTGTGAGGCACATGCACTACATGCTGCGCCACCATGCCGCCCACACCATGGTGAGTCTCTTTAAAATAAACTTTAGTCATTTCTTTTTACTGGAGCTAAAACATATGATGTAGCAATATGTGATCTTATTAAGTTTGAGAATTAAGATATTCTGCTGATTCCTGCACTGGGTTAATAACAACTGAGACTTACATTTTTATCAGATTTTGTTTCTGAGATGACAGATCAAAGATTTGACTTTTTGGCTTAAATTGATGTGAGATGCTAATGCGCTTCTAGCTCATTTCCCCTGCAAGAAATAAATGTTTCTGCTCCAGCAAAATTATTATATTTCCCAGGACTGCATTGAGGTTAAAATATAAGTAACTGGGGATTTTGAATAATGCAGAACAGGATCCATTTCAACCGAGTTGTCTAAGGATCATTTCAAAGGTTCAATGTCCTGTTGTGTTTGACTGTTAGTGTTTACATCTTGTCCTGTGTTTCTATCGAGCAAGGATTAATTAAGCTGGAAAAATAGAGGATCAGATGCAGCTTTTTCCCCTCCCCTCTTAAAATGCTTAGACCTGAGGGGGTGGGGAGGCTACAGTCTAAGTCATACTGCAATGTTAAGGTGAAAGATTTTTTCTCTGTGGCATTTCACCTGTACTGTGAATGTCCTGGAGAAAGATCGACCCCCTCTTTGCTCCATCTCCAGAGGCAGTAACAGAGGCGTGACATTGGAGAGAGGGCGGCATGCAGACTCAGTGGGAGACAGGAGCGGTGTGAGTGAGCCTCTCTGCCTCTGCGTGTATCCAAGCCATGTTGCACAGATATAACAGCCTCATTGTTTAATGTAAAAAGTCTTAAGGTGTAAATATAACAAAGCCTCATGTGGCACTTTTGAACTAAGACACTGTGAATGGGGCTCATGATGACGATGAGCTCTGGCCAAACAATATCTAATGGGAAGGGGTTGGAGGGGTTACAGGCTATGGAGCAGGATTTCAGCACAGTCGTGGCGTCTGCCTGTGACGAACAGGAAACACACGCATTTAGGTGGAGGGTACATAGCTACCACATCACAAACCCCAGGAAGTGAAAAACAGAGCATCTTAAGGTGGATTTTCTTCAACAGGCTTTGCTCATTTCTCTGTGAACTGAGAGTTAGTAAAAGCTGTCATGTTCTGCTCAGAAGCCTCCTCTACAATTGAAAAGAAGGAAAAATGAATCTGCAGAACATGTTCCCTTTAAGTTACTTAATGTACAGTTTTATATTGACCTTAGCCACACAAAATACTGAGAGAGTTGATGGGAAAACTAATTTATCAGATGCTGTATAGTTATAGTAATAACTTTGTGGTTTATGGCACACCTGGACTTGCCTCAAGTCTCACTAATGAGCCCCGCCACACTACTTGATAAACACTGATTGATTGAACATCTAAACAAACTCTTTTTCTCTAAAGATGGAGCACAGTCTGTCATCCAGCTCCTTTTTCAAAGAACAAATGGAGTAAACATTTCAGAGCATCCCCTTAAAGGAAACCCACCTGGTCACATCATTAATGTACTTCAATCCCTTTGTACTGGAGACAGTACTCACAGAACCTTTCCAAAGACAAATATGCATATCACTAACTCTAAATGTTGACCAAACCCGCCTGTAGGTCAGACAATGATTGTTTTAGAGGTGGTTTGTGTGACCTCCTCACTCATGTGTTTGACAGCTAGCTCTCTCGTTAGCATCAGATGCTAGTATGTTGATGCCGGTTCGGTCCACAGATAAACAGTCACATGAAACTGCAGCTAAAAGCAGATATGAGAGGACTTCCTTACCTCAGTGAGACGATACTTGTCAAATACTGCTCATATTTCCCAACAATATCTTCTGGATAACCTTGGCTATGATTACATGACTCCACAGATGTCTTCTTCTTCAATGGTGTGCTACTGAGCCACTTCTTCTTCTACTGATAAAATCCTGCGGCCTCTCTACCGCCCTCCTCTGGACTCTTGAGGTCACTTTCCTCCCCCGGTTGCGCTCTGGTTGTATACGACCAGAACACTTACTTCTACTTGTTTATGATTTTTTTTTTAGATGTTTTACATTTGTCATATCATCTGAGTGCTGAGTAAGAAATCAGATAAAAAGTAACTAGTGTTGTCAGTAAGCCAAACCTTTACCCTCATTAGAGATATCAGATTTAATTTCACGACACTCAATACTGAAGCAATACCTGATGACATGTTACAGATTTAATACTAAATAATAACTTTATAATAATAATAATGATCATAATAATAATACATTGGATTTGTAACACACTATACATTTGAAACAAATCTCAAAGTACTACAGATATAACAGCAGAGCATAATCAAATAGTGATAAAATAACAATAGTAAAAAGAAAAAAAAACCCCATCAATTTAAAACTCACTTTTAAAACATTGAAAAGCAAGTTAAAAATCATTACAAAACAAGCTTTTTATGTGCAGTACAAAAACAAGAGAGAAAAACTTTGATCCTCAAATCAGGTGGATTGAAGTTAGTAACATCTTTAAAGTCTAATGCAAAAAGAAATTTTGGGTGTAATGTGAAATTATTTTCCTACTAATGCTGCAGACTGTCAAGTAGTAGCTCAAGCCAAACAACAATAGTTTTGTACAGCTAATGTAAAGTTTGGAACTTCTTTTCTTGCAGTTTGCTCTTTATTGATTGTATCTTAATATACACTATGTCAGTTGTAGTACTTCCCCTAAAAATATGTGAAAGTAAAATAAATAACCTTGAAAAATGAGACAGAAGGCCTCCACATACACAAAAAAAACATTAAATTCCAGTCTGGTAAGTCGATGCAGATTGTAACTTCCTGGCCCTGTAAATGACATTTATTTCTTATACTTCTTTTCATTGCTCAGGTATCACCTAACTTTCATTATCTTTCACAATCCTGCCATCAGTTTACAACTTGGACTAACTTGAATATCAAGCACATACCCACAAATGGCTTTTAGGTGTGACTGTGGTTTTATCAGGACAGCAAGGGACATTAGGCAAGGCAGCAGTCAGTATTGTTCTTAGGAGCTCTTTGATGTCGGTTCAATACTACATAGAGAGGAAGATCGGCTTGTTTAAAATGTAAAATAGATCATCCATTTCATATCTAAGATTTATGTCATGATAAAGCATTCATCACTAATTCATATACACATTTACCCATTTGATGTGAAATTGATTGATCCATTTTATTAAAAAAAAATGCAGCTGATGTACACATTTCTAAACAATGTCTCTCCCATAAGGAGAGATTATATTACTCTTATATTACTGTTTGACTGCTGAGGAGTTATACACCCAACTACCAAGATGCTTCATTTCTGTTTTCCCATCATTATTTTCAGCACTTACTGATGAAACCATCTTGTTATATTTTGTGATATTATTACAATAACACATAACATTAAATATCAGCTATTTTCTTCTATTGCTATTGAAAAGTGTACTACCATGAAAATTACCATGATTATGAATAGGTTATATTGATATAAATTGGTGTCTTTAACATGCTCTAACAAAGTTAGAGCATGTTAAAGGCTTGTAAACCCTTCAGGTGAATCAGTGAAACATGATAAATAAAAGTCATACTAAATCTATGATGACCTTTACTTTCTCTGATCTACCAGCTGAATGTTAGGGTTCAACCATTTGAAGTTTTGTCCCAGTGATCTTTGGAAAGGACTTGATCAAGACTCACCTGATATAAAGAGTCACAGTTTTATCTACAAAATATTTGTACTCTTTGTACAAATCTATTTCCTTTTTGAGAATTGAATAAACTGATAAATACTTTAAAACATGCTAAAAGAGTTGTTCTGAGTAAATTGCCTCTCTGGCCAATATAACATTTAATATCTGTCCATCACCAAACAGTGTTGATTTCAGATAATAAGGAATTTTCATTTGGCCCCATCTGGTGGCTAAGTGTTAAAAAGCACAGCCTGGCAGTGCAACACTTGTTTCATCGTTATCCTGCTTCTTCAGACTACTAAGCTGGTCATAATTTAAAAATTCTAAATATTAGAGTTTGTTTTTGGGCAAATCTTAAATGACACATTCACAGTGTTTTACTGTTTAATATTATACCTCACTGGATATTTCTCCCTTTTTGAGTAATTAAGCATCTGGAATTTGCTGTTGCTCTAGTACAAGGAGTTTAATCAACAAAATACCACAGGTTAATGTACAAACTCCCTTGAAAAGCTCTTTTACAGGGCCATGAACAAATTTGTAGGTCAACTCCTTCACACTGTCTAAGTTGCAAAAAGACATTGGAAATATTTGGAAAAGTGGGTTAAACTGGTAAAAACCAAGGGTTTCGGCCAGTCCACCATATTGTCCAAGTGTCTCTATGTATTTGAGCAGGATAGTTGAAAACTGACCTGAAGATCATGAAGTTTCTGTTCTTTTTGATTTAAGAGTCAATAAAGCAATATAGATTCTAATATTTTAAAACACATATTTAGGAGTGTAGATTATTTAATACACAAATATCTAGTCCTTTCTAAGCTGGCCAGGGTTAAAACTGGACCTGTGGCTCATTCCTAACTCTCTTCCCAATTTTCAACTCTATCCACTGTCCTGTCACGCCAAAAAGGCATAAAAGTCCCAGGATATTACATCAATAAATTAATGATAGTTATGATATCGTAATCATATTATGATATCAAAGCATGCATGTTAGATAATTAGCGTCAGTACTGGCTTACATTCAACTTCTAGGCTTGTCTCCAGCTCGCTTAGGGACTGACAGTAAAAAGCTTGTTGCAGAGGTCTAAATTTTGAAACAGACAAGGATACATAAAATGTCTCCTTATATTGGTTTAACAAATAATGGTGAGAATGCAGGTTTAAAATTAAAGGTAATCATTGGTTAAATGAAGGATGCTCGATGTCTTCGCAAACCTCAGTGATCGATGATGACCGAGGTTTAGAGACCTTCCCATAAAAGTGGCCTTGCAAACAAATATCAATAATATCTGATTTTTCTAGAATATAATCAAAGTTTAGTTATATATCATGTTTGACATGCAGTGACAGATACACTGAGATATGCTTTGGTTCATTTTAGTTGGTACTTGTAACTTATCAGTGATTTTTGTAGATCTCTTAATTTTTACTTTTTCAAGGAAACATTAGACGTAGAAATCACGATACAGTGACAAAAGCATTCTTATGTTTTGCCTTTACTCAGGTTCAAGTATTCGATTTGAGTGACTGCTAGAGTATGTTCACAATCACTAATAAAAGACCTTCCAGTTTTCACATACGGAGTACCCCTGATCCAGCTGTATTCTCAGTCCGTCTTAGATGCTCTGTTAGAACTCTTGGCATTTTATGGGCCCTTTAACCACAGGGGCGCAGTCTGCCCTGCTGGTTGACTGATCTACTGTCTGGTACTTGGTCATTCTTGCCAGCCAATGGACTTAAACTGCTGACAAAACAATGTTAGGATGTCACAAGTGCCGGAACGAGCTGTTTCAGACAGCCACTGGCACAGGCAGAGTTGGAGAAATCCCTCTGCTGCAAACTTCTTGTCTTGTGCATGTTCTTACTTATTCATGCAAAGGAGACATGCTTAACACAGAGAGAGGCATTTAAAACAAAAAGCATAATATTGGCTCTTTAAAGACAAGAAAAAATATAGTTAAAATCAAGGGTTATGTTACTAATAAAGGTTTGTTTTATCTGTATCTAATTTTAGAAACATATTAGTCAGCCAAACCCTTGTGTCTGTGCATGCCCTAGATTTAATGTTTGTCCGTCTGGGAAGAAATAAAAAACAAATAATTGCTCTATAAAAACACAAATTGAGAGGCCAGTAACGGTCAGATTCCTTTCTGCATTCCTGGAGGTTTCATCTCTTACGTCTGTGGAGCTAAGCAATCAAATCTGAGTTTTTGCTGCTGTACTCACAGTTTATTAATCCTGAAGAAAAACCGGCCAAACAGTACAAACCTCAAATCAAGAGCACAAAGAAATACATTGAAACTCGTGCCATTCACAAGAACAGGCCTGCTCCACCCAAATGCTCTCTAGAGACAACTGTTTATTTATTTCGTTGGTATTATCTGCTTTTTCACCCTTTTAGCCTTGAGAGATGAGCTGAGAAACACATTTACCTGAGGGGTAGGCTACATTTTAAGGACTTGTGACTGTTTGTGTCCTCTGGAGACATTTCTGGTACTCATGTATCATCACAATCCTCAGATACAGTAGCCTCTCACTTCCTCTAAGAGCTTTTTCTCAGCTGACTCTACCAGTCTGACTAGCTGCCTTCCTGCTCTCTTTTTCCCAGGGATAGCACACCTCGGCTCAACCTGTTGTTCAATACACCGTGGTGTCAAACAGAGATTTTCAGGTTTAGCACTTCACAAAGGTCTTACAGGACTCATACGTACACTGCACATGCGTGATACAAGCACACTCCTGTCAAAATATGAGCGTAGACGGGCGCATGCAGTTCATGCATCTGAGTCAACATAAGTATTTATACATGCTTGAATGAGTCATGTGTTGCAAACAGCAACTAAATATAGATAGGGTTTAAATATATTTAGTGATGCATGCAGATGATAAAAATGTTCTGCTTAAAATCTTTTAAATGACTTTCAGAGCTCTTATTTAAACTAAGCTTAAAAAGTACTCTTACAGGATCAATCAAAGAAGATAAATTTTGTGTGCATCATAATTGTCAATGTTTATAACCCTGGCATCTTGCTAGATAATAGCAGCAGAAAATTACTTTTTCTATTTCTACATAAAATTTTAAAAATACCACCATCTACTGATTACATTTCACAACTCAAGAGCTTCAATGACCTGAATATGGGGTATTATTTCCAAAGCATTACATTAAAAATAAAACAAAAAACATAAGAATTGAAATAAAGCAATTACAATAAAAGGGAAATTAATTTTATGGCTATTAAATGTGTAGTATTGTGATATTAAAGGCTGTAAGAAAATGGAGATTGAAAAGGGTTTCTGATCAAATTAGTATATATATAAAAGATCTGATATTATCAAAATGCAAACGTGTGTACTGTGGTTGTGTGTTCAGGTTCCACTGTTTGTCCTCAGGTCTTCACTCACTTTGATATATTTAGTAATCTCACAGTTTTGCATTTCTGTCAATAAATATGGGATTTTATGAATCTCACTTCTGAATTCAAATTCTGTGTGTGTGTGTGTGTGGGTGTGTGTGTGTGTGTGTGTGTGTGTGTGTGTGTGTGTTTTATTTGGGGATAGTTTTCCTCTCTCACAGCCTGATATTTAGGGCAGGATCTGAGGAAGTGGAGCTCCTTCTCTGTCTGTTCCTCTGGCAGCCAGCTCTTTTTGCAACAACCCATCTCTATGGCTAATCTGTGGCCACTGAGTCTCTACCTCATCAGGACTTTTCTCAGTGAAGTATCTTTCACAGAGCTCAGGTAATCTTCCAGTCCATGTTCTCTGTTTGGGGCCAAGTAACATTACAGTTTGTTTTGTTTTTGAGTTGCTTTTTCCAGTATTTCACTTTTTTCTGATGTAACATGATTTAGTCTAATTTGAGGGGTGTTGGGGTCCCAAATCTGATTTGGTTGCACTGGGTGTTTATGTAGTCCTGGTGCTCTCCAGACAAGTTTATGTGATTAAGGAGAAGCCTTTGGACCAGCAGGTCGAGGGGACATTTTTTATTTAATTTAGCTCTAGGCAGCTCAGGGCGATATGATGGTAGGACTGGGGGTCGCGAGTTTTTAAATGTTCAAATTTAAGTGCTCTTTAAAATTCTGAATATGAGGAGATATTGACAGTGTCTTTTCATGTTTGATTATAGACCCCTGAGAGGTCACGGTGTCCTTGACCTTTTATCTCCGAATCTGACAGTTAATTTTTTAGTTAGCTGACATGTGTGCAATGTTTGAAGAAAGTCCCTCAAAGTGTTATTGAGCTATAGCGTTCACTACAAAAATTGAATCTATTCATCTTCAACACAGAAGACAGTCATCAAAGGTTAAAAAAAGACTTCGAAGTATTGTTGAGATAAAGCATTCACAACAAAACAACATGGTGCACTGATTTTGATCTTTGGCATATGGCCCCCAAAATGGAGTTACTTTACCCTTGAATCATAGTGACAATTATATTAAGTTTAAAGAATGTTCCTTTATGACCTTAATGCATAAAAAAGGTTTTGCAAATGTAAATAGTTGTTCTTGAGTTCTCAAGGACAATAGTGAATTTTTAAACCCCTAAACGTATTCTTGAGAGACAGCAGTCAAGAGCAAGTGATGAACATCAGACCTAGTAACCTTTATGCTGAAACAGTGACCTCTGCCATCTAAAAGTTCACCCTCAAGTCAGAGTGAACTTTAGTGTGAATGTTGAGGAAAATCTCTGCATTTATTATTAAGATATCACATCCCCTACATCATCCCCCGATGATTAGCCTTTAAAATGTGCATGCTCTGGCTGTCAAATGTGGGCTTTAAACATTTTAAAAGGATTTTGTGGATCAAAATGCAAGCATTGGTGTAACTGTTTCTATTTTTGTTCTCTTCATGGGAAAAAAAAGCTTTTTCACACAGGTTGTGATGGAAAACAGTCAACCATGTTTAAGACTAAAAAGAATACAGCTGGTTGGGTATTACCCAACGCAGTTGTTTCAGTGTCTCATATATAACGTCACTTAATTCTTCTAACACACATTCTGCACATACCTCCCTGTCTCAATGAGTAAATGCTCTGTTCAGCCTCCGAGGAAATCCTGCAGTCACAGCTGGAAGATGATCAATGGCATGTATGTCATCAGGGTGGAGAGGCTTATGTTTACACTGTGGATCTATCTGAAACATCTCTGCATGAATGTTTTCTTTATCTTCTCTGAGGACTGTTAGTGATCAACTTTCAGTGAGACTACCTGTGGTTAATGGAGAGGAAAGCAGATGGGCAGATACGGGATGGAGAGTTGGAGAGGAAAGGCAAAACTAAGAGGTGATACAATCATTCCTCATGCTTATTTTGTTACTGTTTGGAGCAAAAGAAGCTGTATCGAGGATAGTTTTGGCGCAGTGGAAGTTTGATTAAGACTTTTATGAGACAAAGGATCTAAATTAATAAACTATACTTAACTGCACCTGCCCTATAAAAGATGTATTTCAGTACAGTTCGGACTTATCGTTACCTTGCATCTAAATACATTATTAACTGCCCTTAGTACATGCAGCCACACCATGCATTAATAAGTGCATTGCCTCTCAAATTTCCAATGAGAACACATTTGCCTTGATCTTACATACAGCTCATACATTGTTTCATGATGCTCAGGCTTATTTATTTACTCTATTCAGCCTTACAAGTCATGAGTTCAGTCCCTGTATGCTATTTGCAGTAAAGCTCAGGGGAATACAAAAGAAAAGGGGCAAATTAGTCACAAGACAAGAGGCTTGCAGAACCTCTTTAACAGCTTCCCCCCCTCATTTTGTCATAATCCTGCTTTTAGAGAAAATTGTGGTATAATATTTAACATTTTGGAGTATTTGTTTGAATGGAAGTTTTGAGTGACAACTTGTGGCATGCAAGAAGTAATGTGTTGTTCTCCAAAATGTCAAGACAAGGCATTATGTCTCCAGATTGTCCATCTGTACATTCATGTGGGCTGATTCTTGTGAATGCAATATTTGAGAAAGTCTCTGAGGGATTTCCTTTAAAACTTGGAATAATGTCCACTCGAATTAAATGCAATTAAAGACCAACTTCACAGAGTCTGTGTGGTCATCTTTTGCATGGGGTTTAGACAAACGTTCACTATTTCTAAGGGATGACCTGAAGAGATTTTTACAGTTATGTGTAACAGGTCAAAGTTGTGATCACTCTGTGCTAGTGAATCTCATATTACACAATTGCTTTCAGAGATTTTCCTCAAACTTTGCATACTCGTCCACCATAACAATGTAAAGACTTCATACATTTTGAGGGTCATGGGTCAAAGATCATGGAGTCTCAAGGTCAACCTTTGCATGGGAATATGATATCTCAACAAACCTTGAGGTATTTCTGTCAAACTGTCCCTTCTTCTTTGATTGGAGGACTAACTGTTATGATTTTGGGCATCAAAGGTAAAAGGTCATAACCTTGCGCAGCAGCTGGACCTGCCTGATCTATTGTTTGTAATCAGGGCGATCCATCTTGCCAAGCTCCAATCTACAACGACTGTGAGCGGCCCAATCACATTCTTCAGAGCAGGAAGAGGTGGGAGCTGCAAGTGAGATGACAGCGGGAAGTGGCTGCACTTACAGAGGTTAGCATAGATGCTAACCGCTTCAGTGGCAGTTTTATCAGATCTCGTCCCCATTTCTTTACTAAATGAAAAACAAATAACAACACCACAAACTTCTCTATAGAAAGGATATTTTAGCTCCACTTCCGATATATTTTGCAAAGAGTTTGTTTTAAGAAGTGGTCCATGTCCTGTAGCGCAGTAGCGCTCACATACTACATCATCTACATCTTACTACATCATCATACTACATCAGATTCCTTGTAAGTGTCAAAAACCTACTTGGAAATAAATCTGATTCTGATTCTGATTCTGATCTGATTGGTCCATAATAAATGTGATTGACAGAACAATCATCCAATCACCTGCTGGATATGGGTCTAAAAGGTTCTGCCCTCCTCAAACACTTTCTATGGGCTCCTTTCTGGATGGACCAGTGAAATATATTAAAAGGTCCATCTGGTGTGCCAGGTTAAAAAGGTCATTGGACATCAAATATCCACTTTGACTAAAGGTTAAGATTATATAATTTCAGAGGGGCAAGGTCAAAGTCCTTGTACTTTATGATCATCCCTTTCTTGTGAACTTGATATCACTGGAATTCTTCAAGGGGACAAACTGTGCACAAATTTCCTCTCTGACATTACAAATAACTTATAATATTTGAAAGGTGAAAAGTCAGCTGCAAAGGTCATTTAGTCTCACGTTCATCCGTTGCTCGTAAGATTTCCTTTCCATCCTGGCCCCTCTCTTGACTCACCACTACATCTTCTGGTGGCATAACACTGCAAGCTGCTACTTTTAAATTCAAATACAACTTGAGTGCAGGCCTCTTTTCTCACAATTTTTGTCATTTAAAAGACATAAAACATCCAAAATTGTTCAGATGGCACTTATTAAGCTGAAAGAGCACCTCCTCTCACTAAGCTTAGCCAAATGACCTCTTAAATGAGCCAAAGTTACCATCACTAAGGGTGAGGCTGGGCAGACATACTGTAAGTTGACCACACTTTTGT
Organism: Cetoscarus ocellatus; assembly: GCA_037902135.1. NCBI lineage: Eukaryota > Metazoa > Chordata > Actinopteri > Labriformes > Labridae > Cetoscarus > Cetoscarus ocellatus. Next base: position 1,057,077 of record JBAMNC010000090.1, read on the forward strand.
TTGCAGGTAGACCACTGCAGTATATGATAGTTGACTGGTTGGCCTTAAATGTGTGCCTGAATCTACTTTATCAAATAAATCTGGACCATCTGAGTATGTAGTTTGAGATTTTGGCTATTACAATGTCATCAGAACATTAACAAAACATTGAGAACTACAACTTGGTATCAAGCACTTCAAATGTTGGCTTTGTTTTCCTGTTTAAGTAAATTTTATTTGTCTTCTTGAGATTTCATGCTATAGATCTTGTTACTTATGTTAAATATCCTAGCTTTTCTGCAATATCAAGGTAATTTCTTGAAATCTCCAGCAGCTCTGTCATACACACACACACACACACACACACACACAAAAGAGCATTAATGATTATTACAATCATGCTAACCTGTACGTGTGGGCCACATGGATAAAGCAGAATGAAGGACATTCATGTGGTTGAGATGAAATGAGTTTGTAGAGTTTCGACTGATGGGAGATGAAATCAGAGGGAGTCCCTCAGGTATGAAGGTCAACAGCTGGAGAGAGAGAGAGAGAGATAGGGCTCACATTCCTGTTACGACAACTTTCACTCAAACCTTGAAGGAGGGAGACTGAAGGCATTCCCTGTTTCACCCTCCTTGCTCCGTTTCTGTTTGTTTTTCTCTGTTTTACTGCTGAGTCTACAGCAACTCTTCCCTGTTGGCACACACGTGGACAGAAACCATTTGGCAATCTGAAGACGTGACAAGAAAAAACAGTTCGTAGCAGGACGTCACGTTGAGAAAGATTTCCTCATGTGGAGATTCCAGTGACATTTTGAGACTTGGCTTTCAAACAATTGAAAAGATTGCCTTATTGTTGATTTACCGCAGCTCAAAACTCATGTGACTATTGTACAAGATGTCCCAGGTTACAAATGTGTCTATTAAAAAAACCCAAAACCTTCAAACGTTTCTGCTATGTTTGCGCAAATACTCTGAAGATAAGAAACTGATGATTTAAACAAATATTGAGCTTGAATGTTGCTTTTTTTATAGTATGTTTAATCTGTTGAGATACAGATTGTATTTTTTGTGAAGTCTGAGGAAAATACTTAAGTCACATAAGAACAAACAGTTTTGCTGTATTACATAACTCTGTGTTGATACTGATGGTATGATGAGAACAATGCAAAATGGTATTTGGATAAATAATAAGTTAACCACAGCGTGCAGTTCATTAACAGGCTGCAACTTTCTCAATAGAGCCTGAATACAATTTTGGAAGCTGTGACATTTGTATTAAATAAAGTTACACAAGGGATAGTTTTTGAATTTCCATTTTGAAAAAATAAATGGAGTTTATACACCTCTAGTCCAGCATGTGGCATAGCCATACTTTATATATACCAAGGATATTGAAAATGATCCTTAAATTGATGCACCGTGATGCAGATGTAGATGATTCTGCATTGATTCAGAGACAAAATATAACTAATTTATCTGTGTGATGTTACTTGTGTCCAAAAAGAAAATAGGAGGGAAAAAAACAAGTACAGGTAGGCTAGACCTATAATATTTATTTATTTCAGTTTACAATAAAATATCGATTTGTTTCAATTGATTTTGAAAGCACTTTCTAAACAATAAAGAGGAATTTATATTGATCTGACTGCCTAATATGTAGAAAATCAAGGACACATCCCATGGTGTTGCAAAATCGACTTGATCTATTGACTGAATCATCATGATTGAATTGAATTGTGAGACTAGTGAAGGTGCACATATACAGTGAGACACCTTAAGTGGGTCGTCCTGGATAAAAAAAGCTGCAAAACATGTTAACCACAATCAATTGTGGCAGGAGGACTTTAGTGGACATTACATAAGAAATTACAGTAATATGACAACGTAAATCTACTTCCTCTGGGAAATATGTGTGAAAAAAACCTGATGTGCAGACAAAAGTACCATACCTTTTTTTGGCAAAACGTGGTTTAAAACATGAAACTCTGCTTTTCTGATAAAGATAATAAAAGACAATTTAAAGCTCCCATGAAGCACCTTTAGTTGGTGTTGACTTGAGGTAGGCTTGTGCTGAAAATATTAATACAGCAAATATTGTCATGTGCTCCTTGCTGAAACATGTATTGATACCGATTCTACAGAATCGACATGGCCTTAAATGCTATGAAAGCAGTTATTCAATACACCTAGGGTAAAGTTATCAATGGCACAGTTCAAAGTCGAGTTATATGATGCAGCACAAGCTTCAGATTTTGAATTATTACTAAAATCTTTGAGGTCCTTTACATGTAAGAGTCTTGAGTTGAAGAATCATTTAAGCCTTGTGCTTGCTCTTTGTACTTGCAAAAAACAACATAAGTTGGCAGTAGTTCTGATAAAGGTCAATGTCCCGTCAAAAGTCAATCCACAATTTGCACATATCGTGATATGTACCGTATTGTGGCCTCAGTATCGGGATATGTATCATATCGTGAGGTTGCTAGAACAAACCCAGCCTTAACTTGAGGCTCCCTAGACAAAGCCGTTCATCTGATCTGTTTGGTGCTATGTCCAAATAATGTCATTCATGCTTCATAAAGAAAAGGCAACACTCATGCTTTTTTTATGGCTGAAATATTACTAAGGTGAAAAAAGTTTAAAAAGCTGCTTCTATCACATGCTGTTTATCATTGTACTTGTCATATACCCCCAACTAGTGTATTTTACTGGTAAAATTACTGAAGAGAAATAAATGTATAATCATTGTTCACTTTTTTAGGTAAAAAAATAGATATTGGTCTCAGTTTTAGACTTTTTCTAAACCAGCTGAAAACTCATTGGAGCTTTAACCTTATGATATGAACAGGCTATAGTGCCTTTGCAGTATGGCTCATTTTGATCATTTTCTTATTACACCAGATTTTAAACCATAGATCCAATTAAAATGTATTAAATGTTTATATGTTAATAAAAACTAAAACTAAACTGTATACCAACCCTCTCTCAATGGGGCTGGTAGGGGTGTCAGACCTAAAGCCACTAGTTTTTGGAAAGGAAGGACTATTATATCATGTCTTATTTTACCTAAGACACTAAACATCACAGCCTGGAAATTTTTTTTTCAAGTGAAACTGAAAATGGTAAGAATAAGACTGGACAAAGCATAACAGAATACACAGCAGGAGCTTTCGCACTTCATTTTTCCTAATTAGGTAGAACTCAGAACTATTCACCATCATTGATAAACTAAATCTGAAAAGAATCAACTACAGGGAATAGGGTATACATCAGTGTGTTGCATTAAAAAAGTACATTTCATTTGCTTTGAATTCATTATATAAAGCTTTACTTTTTGGCTTGAGCTTGAAAATGTAAATAATCAGTTTCAAAGAATGGCTAACAGCTAGATATTTATTATTCTATTAAATTATAGGTAGTTTTGATTGTCTTATTGACAGCACCTTTCTATTTGTAACAATCTGGCCTTCTGAAACTAAGAATGCCATTAATGTGGCCCTTGTGGTGACCAAAGGTTTTCACTATTACTACTACAGACTTAAATGGATTATTCAAAATAATATCTAATGTGCAATCAATAGCTTATAGGCCAGTGACAGCGAATATTTTCTCAACCTGGTAGCCCAACAGGCTACCTCATAAACTGTGACGAAGTAGAAGCATATCCAAATGTTTCCAAAAGCCCTCCTGATGTTGTCAAATAAAAACACCAAATGCTCGCTTGGGGCATGGATACCTTTAGGAGGCTCGGACACCCACATCAGAGGTGTGCTTGAATGTACAGCACGAGGACAGGTAGAAACTTCTGGAAGAATCGTATGTGTCAACAAAGTACCCCAGCAGGTGAGCCTGGCGCCAGGCCAACCTGCTTCCCCTCACTTAATGTGAACTTACGACAGAAACAATTACAAGTCTGCTACAGTAATGTCACTTCAGGAGACTAAGGACGACTTCCTGTCGCGTGCCACTCAGATAATTTCAGGTCGGGGTCCCATTGTCAACCAAAGGTGAGCTCCCTTATTTTTTAAAGCTTTGTCGAGGACAATGTTTACGACACTAAATACATTAAACCTTTTTGACAAGATTTATGAAAAAAAAATACTCAAGTCTAAATGATCCTTCACAATAATAATAGGATAAATTACAAGTAAAATCTTTTTGGTGAAATAGTAAATTAAAGGTATATAAAGTCCCTTTTTTTTTTTTTTTTTTTAACTTTAATCAGGTTTAGAGTGTATTTAAAATACCCAGCCTTTTCGTAGCTAATTTTATATAACATTTACATTTAGTGCTGTATAGGCCTACTGCAATTAAAGATTTAAGATTGTTTCCCATAGATTTGAAATACACAAAATGGTGGGCCTTTTGGTGCAACTTTTGTTCCTTTTTTAATTTTCATTTAATTAAAAAATATCTCTAGGTAGGGTAGTGAGTCATACTGGTGAGAAAGCAAAATGGCAACCCTGCAGAAACAAAGCATGGCAAATCATAATGGGCTTACAATTAATGAGGGCAATTGTTTTGTGAGTACTGTCATTGTAGAGATCATGAAGAGATGGCAGACACCAAATATTTGCTTTTTGACAAAGACATGGGACATCCCAAATACATATTTGCTTTGTTTCTGGTATTTTGATTCTTTTTTAATTTCTGACCAAGAAATATAAATTGTCAGTTACATTTTTTAATACATAAAATGTTGACAAATCATTCCAATACGCATCCACTATCTCATAAACATGGAAATCAAACCAATAGTTAATTTAAGTAAGGCTTGAGGATGACACAAGGTAATATCATTCAACTCACCATTGCACAAATTTTATTTTTAGTGTTATTATTGCATATTGTTGCCCAGATGTAAACATCTTGAGATGGTCTAATAATTATTCAAAATATTTTAATTATCTTTATTTTTTCACACAGAAATATTAACTTCTGACCAATTGAGACAGGTAGATTTAGCTTCTCCTGTTAGCATGAAATAGGATCCTCAATTGAAATAATGGCTAAGACCACTGTTATATCAGTGTTGTATAAATACATAAACTGTAATTTCTCTTTTTTTTTTTTAAAAAAGTGATAGATTCACGAGTTGTTGTTCTGGTAAAATTTGCTCAAGATAATATCAAATAGTGCCATTGTTCTTCTCACATCTTTCCAATTTTATGCATCTCACTGAAGTAATTGCAAACTTATTGTCCTCTTATTGCCTTCACTAAAGATGTCTTCAGGTTAAAGTGGAAAAAAAAAAAACTTTAATGATGACACTCAATACAAAACAAGATGTGGGAAGAACAAGACAACCATTTGACATCATCACCCAGAGTGCATTGCACATTGGTTGTAACCCTCATGTGAACCTGATTTCAAAGTTCTTGAAGTGTTTGTTTCCATTGTTTATCACATATCTAAAAGTCACAGTTTCTGTTTTAAGCGCCCCATGTCCTTGTGCATTTGACTGTTTACATCATACCTTGTGTGTCTATTAAGCAAGGATAAGATCTAAGTTGAATTAAAAAATGACACATTTTTAAGAGAGGTTACAGATTCACCTTGCAGTGCAGCTGGATCCAGAGCAGTTGGGTTGGGTTGTGCTGCTTTGGACCAAGCACAGTTGTTGTAGATTGGAGCTCGGCAAGATGGATCTGTCTGATGACAGATATTGAATCAGACAATCCATCTTGCCAGGCTCCAATTTAAAATGATCGTGCTTAGGCCGAAGCCGCACAACCCAATCAGCATCCTTTAAAGCAGGGAGAGGCAGTAAATGACTGCTGACAACAGCAGTAAATGACTGCTGATACATAAATTAGCATAGATGGTAACAGTTTCAGTAGCAGTTTTATCAGATCTGGACCACATTTATTAAATGAAAAACAAATAATAACATTGGTAGCATTCTTGATAGAAGGGATATTTTTGCTTTATTCCTGACATTTTTTGGCAAGAGTTCGAGCTATGGAGTGGCTCATATTTCGTACTTTACACCTGACAGTAGCACCCACCTACGACATTATTTGACTGGCCTGTAATGAATGCAATTAACAGAATGATTATCAAATCACCTGCTGGATTCCCAAACCTTCTATGGGCTGTTGTGTGGATGGACTAGTGAACTATATGAAACGGTCCATCTGGTGTGTCAGGCTAATCACAGACTGAAGAGCAATCTCTCAAAACTAGTCATGGCATCTGCCTGTGACAAGCAGAAAACACGTGTGCATAGAGGCTGTATAGCTATCACAGAATAAATTAAGTAAAAAAACAACATTTTAAAGGACGGGGTAGGCCTGTTGTGCAATTCTATGTACATTGAGAATTTTGTAAAAGTTGTCTTTGCTCTCCAAGCCTCTTCTATTAACATTTAATGAATTTTTTTTTTTTTTTTGGCACGACATTGGATATTTCATAAAGACTACGGGGTTCCAATCAATGGTCTAATTTACTGTTTATTAAACAACAAATGCTTAATGCCTTCCTCTCTTATTTGTTGTCTAGTAAAACCAAAATTCTTTACTGACACAAAAGAAACATATCAGTACTACATTCCTCTTCCTGGCATCATGAAGCAGAAGTCATTGTGGTCTAAACTACAGGGCGTCCAAACACCAGCAGGTAATTTGGCTCCCTTGTTTGGGTTGGGTTCAGATGATACAAAGGACTTTTTTTTGATATGTCACTCTAGAGGCGCACGCTCCCATGGGGTTTGTTACCAAGCAACCACAAACCCCGCCCACCACCGCTCTGGATTCACCTGAGCGGGCACTCACGTGACAAGCCTCGCGAGCTCATCCAATCGGGAGCAGGGACAGGTGCTCTGAGAGGAGAGTTTCGGAGGCGGAAACCTGCTGGTTCAGTGGATGAGAGCCGCTCCTTATATATGTGTAAATTCACTTCTAGTTTCCCAAGACACGAAGAAGAAGAGTGGACGCAATTAATGAGAGGAAGAGAGGGAAAAAGGCGAGTTTTTGAGGCGGTGGGAGGATACCTGGCTCGTGCGTGTAATGGATACGACGGCGACCCTTTGAAGGACCCCTTCACTCACTCAAGAAGCAGAAGAAGACCTCCACCTGTCCTCAAAGTTTACGCTTCATCATAAGCTGAAGTGCTCCGAAAGGGCCTTCAGTTTGTCCTTTGAGGTCGTTTGAAGTTGGCACAGCATCTGCTTTCGTCCAGGTGAGTGCTCATGAGAGGTATTTTACGCATTGTTCACCAATGAATCACTGCTTGGGTTTGCTCTTGTGTTCTCACGACTCATTAAACCAGTTTTACAGAGAAGGCAAACATGGTTATACTAGTTATTTGGGGTATTAGATGGCTTTACTCTTGGGAAATGTTTTTTAAAGTTTCAAAGACAGATTTAGAAAGAAATAAAAGAATGGGATATTATAGCGAAAGTAGCCTATGACAGACATAGCCTAAATATTATAATGGAGAGGCAGCCTACAGGAGCCAATTAAGGACACGAGCATCAGATTCTTAATGCGGCTTTGTGTGTTTACTCCATATCTCACATTGTTTTTGATAATATACAAAAGACATCAAAAAACCAAAGGCTAAACATGAATAATGATAGTTGCATCTTCATTAGTAGGTCAGTGGTTAAATGGTGTACAGCCAGGTGGTAATTAAGTATTAACCAGAAGTAGAGTAAGGATCACTTTTTCAATTTGGTCTTCATTTAGGTTCTTGAATCTATGCCTAGCTCCATTTATTTGAATGTTTTTCCCATTTGCTGTAAATGGATAGATATTGTCTTTATTATGATAGGACAGTAATCCCCAAATCCAATCTGATTCAAAATTGTGGCAAAGTGCTAAATAAAGAGTAATTGTAATGGTGGATGAGTGGAAATTAAAAGAGAAAATCGAAGAGCAGTAAATTAGCTTTAGTAATGATTGGTTTCTCATCCATTCCTTTTTTGGTCTAACCTATTTATTTATCTATCAATTTTTCCAATTTGTCCTTAATGTTTACTAATGTGTGGTGGTACATTCATGCTCAAATATCCCAAGATGATTTAACTGATCGGAGAAAGTGGTAAAAGAGGAAAAAAAACAGGTAAAGGTGTAGTCAAGCAATACTTTATTGGTAAATTAGTGGTAAAAAAATAGAGTGGTAAATATTATGTAATTAAATGGTAAGAAATCGAGTAGTAAATATGCAGTTAATAAGTGGGTAACAAAAGTCTTTAGTATGTGCAAAAATGAGGTAAATAACTAGTAAAAGGCAGGTAAGTGTTGAATAGTCAATTAAAAATTGGTAAATAATAGCAAAGAAGAGGTTATTCATTTGTACTTGCAGGCAAGTGTTTAACTTGAGATAAAGTAAAGATTGGTTCTTCATTCATCACTAATTTGATTTTTGTCAGTATACCTATTTTTTTTATTTTTGATGGATGGATAATTTTCGCTGTATTTGACACCACAAATCACTGAAGTATTTCACACAATAGTTGTACACTGATGGTGGAGGATGCCGTGTAAAGTTTTTAGTAAAAGGAAAACAAACAGCCACCACAAAGAACACAGTCAATCAGACAGAAATAAAGAAAAGCAGTCAAACTGGTAGAAATTAACTCAGGCATCACCAACAAATACTTCATGACAGTATTTCAAAGTTAAGTCTTTTAAAGTCATATTTCTACAGAGGACAACATTTTGGAAAAACCTCTCATGTCTAATTCATCTGTTCCTGTTTCAGTCCAAGATGACAGAGAGGGTCCCGTGGTGGAAGGCGTTCCTCCCCAAGAAGAAAACTGGTGGGAAAGATTCTGCCTCAACCCATCCCTTTGACGCAGACTTTGACCCTTTTGCACCCCGTCCTGAAAGGCCGAAAGACCCCAACAAAGCTCCCGGTGACCAGTCTGTGCCTCAGCAGGACTCCAACAAGGGCACCAGCCTCCTCAGTGACGAGACCTTTGACGACTCTCACCTAGAGTCGGTCTTCAATGAGCAGACGTGTCGCAGGAAGATGGCCATCTCACGCTCGGGCAGGTACAAGGAGAAGAGGAAGGTGCGATCGAGCCTTCCTATTCAGGAGAAAGAGACTGAGAGTGTGGCAGCGGGGAAGGAGGAGAGACGGTGACATCAAAGACTGATTTAAACAAAGATGCTTGAAGAGAATAACACGATTTGAAGAACCTGGAGGTCTGCTGTAAGTCAGTTTTGATGGTTATTATGAAGGTGATGAAGGAAGGAAATGAGGTTTTTCCTCAAGGTGAAGTTGTGCAAGAGACGTTTTTGTCAATGGACTTGAGCCAGAAGGCCACAATGATAAATGACTTGAAAAAAAGTTGTTATTTGTGTCTCAGGATGGTTATTCAACCATTTCACCTCAAATATTCAGAACCCAAAAGAAGGGACTTTGCAGAAATGCTCTAAAGAGTCCATTATTAAAGATAATGATTTCCCACAATTACGGTCATGGACAAGATCGCCATTTTGAAGACTCTGAAAGTCATTACATCCTCCCTCCCCTTTTATCATGCAATTTGAAGAGTGATCTGCTGAAGGAAGGAAATATTGTTAATAAGATGTTTACACAGTACTATTGATAAGATTAATATATGTTTAATAATGAAGGATAAATGTAACACTTCTTTTTTAATGTTTTTATATAAATCATTGATTCTAAAGGGTTACAAGGACATTCATGAAGGTGTGACATGATTTTTCATTTTGTGTGTAAATGATCCACTAGTGGAAGATATTAAGGAATACTTGTGAGCAGCTTTCAGTCAGATGACCGCTCGTGCCAGCTTAAGAAGACTCCAAATGAAGGATGAACTCCAGAATGATGAAGGCGTAATGGGACCTAAAAAGAAGCTACACACACTGAAGTTAGTTTGTTTGATATCCAACTGAATGAGATAAACTTAAATGAAGAAAGTGCTGCAGTTGTAGTTTTTTAAAGGAACCTCTGTATTTTGGACCATCTGTGAAAACATTAATGAAGGCAAAAAATACAAAATAAATCTGATAACTGCTACAATCCATCATACAAGTGTGTATTTCATCGATCATTTCACTGTTTCTCAAGCTCAAAGTCTTTAATCCGAAACATGTTCGATGGTGAGAAAAAGACCAAACATAACTTGACCTTTGCACAGAAGCAACACAATGCTTGTCGGCCTAGCAGCCATGATGGTGCCCAATAATCACAGAACTTGAAAAGGCGAGGATAAAAAGGCGTGATCATCACATTGTCTGAGAAAGGCAATTACGAGGAATTAAATCCATTTATATATATAGCCTCTTCATGTTGCTTCTTTGTTAAGGCCAGGCCTAGATTACGCTGTCCCGTGGGTTAAAGGGAGGAGCACGCCTGTATCGCTGCATTCCTGTGTCACTGTGGAGGATTGAGGCGTGAGAGTCTGCAGCTTTCATGTTTATATAACAGGTTATTGTGGCTGATGTGCCATTTATGGCAATGAGATATCAATACAATTCTGATAATCACTTTTTAACACAAAGTAATAGAAGAAATATTGCCGGTGTCGCAAATTATGTTTAATCAAATACATAGACAATGGACTTGAGCTTGAATAACACGTATTAGTTTTTCTGACTATTCAAAACACTGCAAGTCACACCCAGTCATTCAAACAAAGATTGTTGAATTTGCTCTCTGAAGGGTCCACAGGTTATTACATTCATACACTTTTACACTGGGCTAGCAGGAGGATCTATCAGGGCTCACCGTTCATGCCCAAGAACGAATCCCCATGTGAGGGCTGGGAATTGAACCCCTTAACTCCTAATTAAAAGATGACCGACTCTGTCACTGATGCACTGTCGCTCCATGTGTGTATCCATGTGTGTGTTCCAGGTCTTACTTTGTGTCAAAATGTAGTCGTGTTTGTGTTGGCAGAGTAGAAAGAGGTTTGTTGGATTAAATCTTAATAAGGTCTTGACTTTTGTTTTAAATTAGTTGCTAGCTTTTTGTTTACTCTAGTTGGTGCATGAAATGCTTTGCTTTGGTTAAGTTTTTTGTAAGTTTTAGATGTAGATTTTTTGTTCATGAGTTGCAAATGGCACAGAGACAGACCTTAAGAAAGTTGACTGTTAAACTCCTAGTCAACAATCTCAATTAAAGTGAAACTGACATGCCTCTGAGAATATCAGAAGGTGTGTGTCACTCAGTACGCTTGTAACAAAGATTAAAACTAGACACAGTTTGTCTTTAATGTCTATAATGTCCACAAGAGTAGCAATTACTCTGATGCTCATGAAATTATATATTTACATATCAGTGAAAATATATATATTTTTTAACCCTGCATGAATATTAATTTTGCACTAATGTACAATATTTGACCAAAACTGATGAAAAATCTGCCTTATTTAGTAAAGACAATACAATATTGTACTTCATGATGTTAATAAGCGCTCAAAATAAATGTGATCAGCCCTTGAGGACATCATTTTATCCATGATGTATCAAACTAGAAAAAAGTATTGTTTTAGTTTGAGTCATCATTTTAAGTGCAGAGTTCTGTCATACTTAACCGGGTGACAGTGTTGAAATCTTTTTTGTGTGACAACACAAGTTGATGGACAGCTTAAATTATTTTTTCGTTTTATTTAATTAACTCAATACTCGGGTGGTACATGAAATAAAGTGAAAACAAAACTTCCCTCATTATTAACTAAACCAGTACTGAATTTAAGAACTTATAAAAATGGTAAATATTGCGTCAGTATTCTTGGTGTTTTGTTTGAGGCATGTATGTCTTGTGTGTTTTAGTTTCCACAGACTTTCCTGAGGTCGTTAAAATGGTGGTAAGTTTACTCATGGTTTTTCTATGCCTGGTATATTTTTGAATTTAATTAATCTATTTAATCAACAAACTTATTCAGAATTGTTAATTTTAATCTAAAGAATATTAGCTGACATTATTTTACATCAGATGAGACATATCTTTTTATATTGTGGTAATAATTTGCACAGCCATATAAATTTACATTAATGCAATAACTATTTACTAGTTTCAAAGTCAATTCAATAGTGCGAACTAAATATATTAAACTTACTGTTGTCCACACATACATATGTCACTAGTAGAGTCATATTTTCAGGACATCTTGTAATATAACTGCATCTTTTATTTCACGTTTCTTTTACATATTACGTCTGTGCCAGGTTGACACCTTCAGTTCAACAAATGCATTTTGCCTATATAAGGTAACAGCAGTATGGACTGTATTATGTTAGCTGCACTGCAGTTGTATCCACAGATCATCACATCACTGCTTTAGACTAAACTAATGCAAGCACAAGTTCGTCTTGCACTTAGAAAATGATGGCAAATGTGTTGTATTGTGTATTAGCAAAGTTCTTTTTTCCTGATCAATTTAATTCACCTGGATGCTTAGTCAGTTTTGCTAAGATTATCAGTAAGTATGAATTTCTTTTCTGAAACTTATTTGGATATACAGTACTTAATATTTTGAGGTTAAATTAATCGTCATTTGGCATTTTTCTAGTAAGCCCAACAGATTTAAAGTGTTTCTTATATAACTTTGAATTTAATTAATCGATTTAATCAACAAACTTATTCAGGAGCATACTTGAATTGTTGAATTTAATCTAAAGAATATTAGCTGACAGTCCGCTGCTATTTTTTGAGAAAATCTTTATTTTTTTCATTATTCTTTAACAGTATTTAGTGTCAGTTTTTCAACACAAGAGGGCGGTGTGGTGTTATATCGTAGCAGGATAAATGGGTAGAACTAAAATTCAAGCACACTTGAAGAAAAAAAAAAAACTCCACCCAGTCTTATCGTCTTCCTCAGAGAGTCTCAGCTGAAGACTTCTTCGGACCAGTCCTCATAAATATTTCACAAAGTGTATTTAATCTGACAGCAGGTGTATCTCCACGTTAGGGAAAGTGACACCTCTCCCTCTCCATTGGTCCCGTGATGCGGTCAGGGCGGTGAGGTGTGGCCTCGCGCTGCTCCGCTCCTGCAGCGCGCGCACTGTCAGGGGAATAATCAGCTCGTGGAATAAAGGGGAGCATTGTTGTGGTCTTTCTCATGTTTTGAGCAGTCTCTGTGTGGACTCAGATATTCTTTAAAGTCAACTTTGGGACTGTTTTTGACGTTACAGGACTTCTCACGTCAGATACGTGGTGTCCTGTTCGACTATAAATAACTCGGAAACTTTGTCAGCAGCCCGCTATGAGGAGCTCACTATGAGGACAGTTTGCTGCGCTCCTTCTTTGTGAAGGCTTCTCGGCAGACAGGTGGATTTTTGGAGACTTCGTGAAGGTGAGACAATTGACTGACTCATGTGTTCTTGTCTTTGAGAGTGAATTTTTTTTCCTCCTGAAAGGTAGTCGACTTGGTGTTGTATCTGCTAATAAGCAACATTGAAATAAAGATATAAAAACGGAAAATCGCCTTTTCTTACATGAAGGTTTGTCATTTTCTTGCCATTTACTCAAAATTAGTCAAATTTATACAATAATCAAGAGGACACCAAACCCTTTGTTTACTTAAAGTTTGGTCATTTTGGATATGGAAGCTCTCAGCATTTATAAAAAGTGGTCTACATTTTGTTTTCTTGAGATCTTGACTTATTTATCATGTTGATTTGCTACTGTAATGTTTGTTCATTGACAAATAACTGATTTTTAGTATTTTTCTCTACTTTTCTCTCTTTCAAGTTATATTATGGTGCTCTTAATACCCAGTCTGTAATGTCATCGTATATTTATATAAGCTTGAAAAAATGATTGTTAGAAAAACAGTTAGATCATATTGTCTTTAAATAATTTTAAGTCTGTCTATATATGTCTGCGGTGTGATTGGCTGACAAATAGTGCAGGGTGTACCCCACATCTTGCCCAATAACAGCAGGGATAGGCTCCAGCCCAGCTGGAATTCTTAAAGGGATAAATGTATACAGATAATTTTTTAATTCGTAATTTCCCAAAGGGATTAATAAAGTTCTATGTAATTCAGTCTTATCAAATTGAAGATTGAATGAAAATTTAGTATTTGGTTTACAAACTTAAATAAATACATTTGCTCAGAGGTGAATTTGCTTTTTTTGGGGGGGATATGAAAAAATTGGGCTACATCGCTTGCATAATGTAGCTGACGTACCATATCTGTAACGAGACTTGTTGTCTATTTGCACACTTTAATTACTAGTGTTGGGTAGTATTATGTTTAAAAGTAAAGTGTTATGTTAATGCAGTATGAACTGAGAGAAGTAACACAAAACATTACTTTTGGGCAACTAAAAACCCAAAACCATTTGACTTAGAGTTTCATGGTTTGGTTATAAATATGCACAGATATGTTCTGTGAACTATAACTCTGCAGCTAAGTGACCTGATGATAAACAGGACATTAGGATGTTCAACTATGACAAAAAACATCAATACACCAATTTTGAACTTGGGGAAGACATAGCTTAAATAGCAATGTCAACACCACTCACAAATTTATCATCTGAAAAAATATGCTCTATCCCTAAGATAACAGAATCCAGGCGGTGTTTCTGTCTATCGATGATACTGATGAACTTCATGCCATAGCCTCATATCAACCACTTTTGTCAGCATTTTACTTATTCACATTAACAGGAATAGAATTATTTGATCATTCTGCAGCTGCTGCCTTAAGGCTTCAGGACAGGGTACAGCAGGTCAAAGGTCAACAGCAAGTGGTGTGATGGTAGATGCTCACCTGTTTTTTAGGGCTAAGCTAAACAGCATCCAGATTTCCTCCTTAATGACCCACACTGGCAGTGTCGCAGGGGCTGCTTGACACAGATATAGAGATAGAAATAGCAACATGGGACAGTCTGCCAGATACACAGACCAGAGACACGCACAGATACAGGCAGAGAGAGACACAAACACACACTCACACAGATATCTAACAAAAACAGGTTCTCTTGTCTGTTTAATTAAATTTTAAGGCAAAAGTATTTGCAGATTCAGCAGAGAACTGAATGTGCACAATCCCAGGGCTGTCTTAAGTCTTTGTAAGACAGCTCTTCAAGAATTTATGATGTCACTGAGTTTGGGTGGAGGCCTCAGTGTCTTTCGCTGCAGATCACTTACTGTGATGCCAACGAAAACGTGGAGACTGAAACATGGCGACATAATCCTGGACACAAGCTGTTCCTGGACAACAACACATCCTGAGTAATGTTACATGTGCAGTAAGAACAATGTGTGTGTGCACACTGGAGTATTTTCCTGTAGAGTTTCCTCAACTTGTTTTCCATTCACTCCACCACTCTGGGGGTCTGAGGGGCAAGGGTATATTACATACTTTGCACACAGCAAGCTCCATTGTTCCTCCATTAAGTCCTGAAAGAGAGCATTATGGGTAGGGCAGAGTGATATGGAAAAAAAAATGACCTTTTGACCTTTTTTTCTGAATCTATTAACCAGGACAATCACCCATCCATCAATCCATCCAATGAGCATGACATCCATCCACCTATCCATTTATACATTAATCTATCTGTCCATCACTCAGTCTACCTGTCGAGTCAATCGTGTGTCCATCCATTTAACCATCCATTAAAAATGTCATCCATCAATCAATTAATCTATTGATCTACTGGGAAAATGTCTGTTTTTTGAAGTTGTCAAACTTTCTTAGACTTCATATCTTGGGTATGCAAAATGACACAGTCTTTATTATTTAAGTAGTATCAGAGAGGAAAGAACTAACTGATCTGTAGTTACATTTTTGGTGAAAAAAAAACTTTCAGAAAAGTAGGAGGAATTGATAAGAAAAGGCTTTATTTATCAATAATATTTATCAATATATATGGCTGAAGGACTGGGTAAAATAGCATTAAAAGAAAAGCTTTGTTTTTTTCCTCCCAAAATTCATTTTCTGATTTTTATCTTTTTTTTTATTTCTCAAAGAAATAAAAAAATGTAAATGAAAAAACATCAAACCATTGTATTTTTTTTTTTTATCTCTAAACAACCTTTAAGTTGTTGGGTCTCTGTTGAAAGAAAGCATAGGGGAGGGTTGCATTGGAGAGGAGCATGACCTCTTTTGAAAAACATGGTAGTCACACCATTTCCAACAGAACCAGACTGTTCTTGGTGGATTTAGCAGCGAGGTGTGGTCATCCTGACAAACTTAATCTGCTGTTTGTTTTTGTCTGTTTCTGTTCTTTTGACAGCATTCATCAGCTGTGTATTCTCTGGAGATTCTCAAATAACATTACATACTTTTCTAAAAAGCTTAAGTCAGTGCTTTGTGATCTAAGGAGGAGAGTTGTGTGTGTCAAGGCTGTTTTTGTTTTTTTTTAATGAGGTATTGTGTCCCAGCTGTCACTGCATGATAATTGTAACAGGAAAAAGCTGCCGAAAAAATACCAAAACCACAGCTGTGGATGCTTCGTTTTTAACATCAGACATTACACCGCAATAACTGCACTGATGGAAGCAACATACTGGTAGATTTCTGTCTCTTGCATGTATATGATAGTTTTGATTTGGAACGTTCATTTTTCAAAATGACTGGTAAACATGCTTTGGGTAGTTGTAGATATTGTCTATGTGAGGGAAACTGAGTTTCAGAGTGTAGATAATGCTGACATCCTTAATTCACAGAAATGTCATCAGTGTTTTTTTACATTGCAGCAGTTTGATTACCAAAAAAAGTCTTTTCCAATATGAAGTGTCTAGGACCTTTATTATTGTTACTGTGGTATTGAAAAAGTATTGATATTTTATTGTTAATATATGAAGTCTACTTGAATAAGAAAAATAGGCCTTCCATCTGTATTTTTCTTAAGCACTGAATTTCTTGTTGCACTCTAATGGCAAGACCAGAGTTTGTTGCTTACAATGGGAGCCACATTAATCCCTCCTCAAAGCCAGAGGGCCAAATGTTTGCAGTGAAAGACTCCTTTAACTAAACTATCTCTACTTACAATTTAACATAAACGAACAAATAAGCAAGAAGTCATTACATCAACATTTATAACTTTAAACTGCATGTCACTATCACTTTTTTTATTTACTTAGCAAAGCAGAATCAAATGCGACCTTTTTCAATGAAAGTTAAAGAGCATTTACCTGTTATTAATTTACATTTTTTAAATATCAATTCTTGTTTTTTACTAAGGCTGTAAGGCACTTTAAGGAATTGATAGAAGTAGCAACAGCAGGTCATAGCTCTGTTTACTTTGAAATGTTTCTATTTCTAATGTTTTGTTGGCAGATTTTTGTCTTTTTTTTAATGTATTTTATTTTTTTATATATATAGATTTTGAAGTAGTTGGTGGTACACAATGAGAATTTAGGACAGCTGCACGTGGCCCCCAGTTCACCACTTGCCCACCTCTGGGCTGGGTGAAGCCAGAAGAAACATACAACATTATTTTTATGAAAACTTCCTATCTTGATAAACATAATATTGTCTTGTGCTATTTTATATGTGAAAATACATCATTCTATATCTTTAACTTTGATCTATTGCCCAGCCCTAATTGTGCAGAGAAGAGAAATTAAAAGGAAATGCTGGGTATTTGTGTCAGGTTTCTCCAGAGAGGATGGAGCGCTTCGCTGTTTCCTGTTTTCTGCTGCACAATGGTGAAAGAACTTCCTGCCCAGCGAAGAGGGTACGAGTTCAGTGAAGTGCCCCTTAGCACAAAGGTGTACACTGACATAAACAGGACAGTATCTGTGTGTTTGTGTCTGCAGGTACCTGATACCTCAGCATGCCAGTCCCACCTCCTCCACCCCCACCTCCGCCTCCCCTGGCTCCCCCTCCACCTCCTCCACCCAGTGCTGCCCCACCACAGGTAAGACTCCCTCACCACGCAACTGTACTCGCTCACTCGTGCACTTCTCACTGACCACCAACATCACCTGCTGGGGATTTGCATTATTGATTGTGGTAGCGCACACATAAACACACACACACACAGTGGTGCAGACAGCAGACTCTCAGTAGCAGCAGAGTGTTATGTTTCCACAGCAGGCTCACAGCGTCCTCATGTTAGTTGAGTTGTCCCTGCCAGCAAAAAAGGCCACACCGCAGAGACACTCTGCGCCAGAGGACATGATAAAACAACTTTATTTCTCTGAGATTAGCAGGCAAAGCATATTTTACAGAGAAGGGCCAAAGTGTGTTTCATAAAAATTAAAGAGTAACCAAACGCCATAGTAATTTTTAAAAGTCTGTTATAAAGAGGTCAGAATTTTTTCATTAGTTTGGGTTAATATATTTGATTATGATGACTGCTAGAGTAGGCTACGTTTCTGTCCATATTGATTAAGAAATCCTTCCAGTTTTACATATCCCTGGACTACCCAGGATCTACTACTTTCACCCTGCATGGGACACTGTGTTGGAGCTCCTGTTACCTTAAGGCCCCCTGCCCCACTTATGCTCAGTCTGTTCCAATTGGTAGACCAATGTTAACCTGACACACCAGATAGACCAGTTAATACACAGTACTTCACTTGTCCGTCTGGTAAACAGCCCATAGAAAGTGTTTGGAAATGGGCAGAATCTTTCAAAAGTATATCCAGCAGGTAACTGGACGATCATTACATTAGTCACATTCATTATGGGACAATCAGATAATGTAGTAGGCAGATGCTACTGCTGTGGTGTAAAGGACCGAACTTGAGCCACTTCATAAAACAAACTCTTGGCAAAACATGTTGGAAGTGGAGTGAAAATATCCTTCCTACAGGCAAGTTTGTAGTGTTGTAAATTGTTTTTCATTTAATAAAGAAATGCAGCTAAGATCTGGTAAAACTGCTACTGAAGCTGTTAGCATCTACAGTATGCTAATCTCTGTACGAGCAGTCACTTCCTGTTGTCCTCTCACTCGTAGCTCCTTCCTCTTCCTACTTCGGGCTCTGATTGGGCTCGTTTTGGGCCACTCACAGTTTTTGTCGATTGCAGTTTGGCAAGATTACAAACATTGAATCAGGCAGATCTAGGTGCACCGCAGGATTAACTCCATGTACTGATAGAAGAAAAGCTTCACCCAGCTTTTGGTTCAATTTTGGACATTTCTCTCCAAAGTGTGACAATTCTACATATTGAGATAGAAATATGCATAATGATTTCTCTCTCTGCAGGTTGAAACCAGCTACCACAATCAACTTACACTTTAGGCTGCTCTCTAGAGGCAGAAGTAGATTTAATGACAAATAAAAAACAAAACTCTTTAGATGCGTTCTTGATAGTGTATGCTCACAATATTAAAAGTCACAGTGACCTTGACCTTGCATCTATAAAATGCATTCATTTCTTTCTTGAGACAAAATCGACGTCTGAGCGAAGATAGAAGGAATCCCACCAAGCATTCTATAGATATCACAAGCAGAAGATGAACATGAGGCCCTAGTACCTTGACTTTTGACCTATTACCTTTAAAATGTGTTCGGTGAAACCTTCAGTCAAAGTAGACACCCGAGCAAAGTATAAAATAAATCATGTAGAGTATTATTTAGATTTTATGATCAAAAGCAAAGGATGGAGATAAGGCCTGTGATCTTGACCTTTGGTCTCCAAAAATGGTATCATTTGGTCAAAATGAACATTTGTTCAAATTTAGATGAAAGTCAGTCAGTGGATGGATGACCTAAGAACATAATCCCAACAGCCCTGAATGCAGACAGCACAAAGATATAGAAACCTAAAAACTGAAAAGCTGTAATTGAAATTACATCAGATGATCAAAACCCAATTTAAGAGAACAGAATTTAAATGACCTACTGTTCACCTCATCTGATGACATGCAAAATGTGGACCCACAACCTTTTTTCTGTTGTTAATTTTATTTCTTGCTTGTCAAAATGATGTTGATTTGATACTAGCAGTGCCATACATATGTTCCAGACCCATCTCTTTATGTTACAAGATTATATCAAATAAAACCTGAAATCTGCAGGGTTACTGCTAAGCCTATTTTTGTTTGCTGTCTACATGTTTTTGGATTAAATTAAAAAAGGTTTGTCAGAAAACAGGATCGTTTTCCTTAAACTTTCCCCTGGTCCTGCAGATATTTTTCAATTTATGTCTTCGTCTCAAACAAACAAACTACATAACAAGCATATCTGGTCTGTGTTACAGAATTTGTCTTGTTTTTGCGCAATGAATGTTTTCTCCTGGAATACTGTATATCTGATTCTGCTGTCTTCTTCTTTTCCCCTTGTGTATCACTCATTTCTTAGCAGGGTGTTAATCATCTTGTCTAACACCTATCCCCATATTAAGGATAGGTGTTGGACTGTTTCAGGCATTAATAATCCCAGTATAACAATAATCAATGAACTTGCTGATGCTCTAGTTTGTTTTGTAGCTTTTATGAAGGATTTCTATTTGTTTCATGAAAATAACGAATAATTTTTTCATCATAAATATGAAAAAGTTCTTGTAAAGGTTTCAAGTAAGCATGTAAGTAAGTAAAGTAAATACTGTTACCCTAAAGCACAAAATGCAATGATAAATGTTAAACTACATTAAAGGAAAACAACAAATAAAAAAAAACAATAACAAAAGTCAACAAGACCACAATGAAAAACTGATTGAAATGGAAGAACAAATAAAAAAAACCCACTCTGACATATAAAAGGAACAACGACAAATAATGAAAATAGTGAAAAGTGTGGAAATTTAACTCCAAATAAGAAAAAAAGAGAAAAAAAAATGGTTAAAAAAAAAACAGATCAAGCTAAGAATACAACAAAATGACAAATTTAAAGAAGAGCAACAACAAGTAAATACACAACACATACAAGGTCAAGGTAAACTCTATTGTCCCTTCAGGGAAATTTGTCTTGGGCGTTGTGCTACATTATTGCTTCACAGCAAAATAACAAAATAAATAAATAAAATAAAAGCCACCTAAAAGAAAAACAGGGATTGACAACTAAAACAGGACTAAAAACACAACACCAAAAAATGAAGCAAAGTTAAAAATACACATTGACATCTTTAAAGCAACACAAAAACAAAAATGCAACAAATTGAAAAAAAAAAAACAGGGACAATCTCAAACAAAACCATTAAGCAAAAAACACAATCACAAATTGAAAAAATAAACCAAAAAAAAAATCAAGATTGCAACTTAAAATTGAAACAAAAATTAAAAAAATTAAAGAATAACGGACCAATTAAAAACAATAAATATTTACTTTTAGATTTGATGCAGTGTTTGTTCTTTGACTCCTTGGTGATGGATTTGTTTTTTGTTCTTGTGTTTTGTTGTTGTTGATTTGTTTCTGTTTTTTAATATGTGTAGGCATTTTTAGAAAGTCCATGTTTTTTGATAAGTGCAAGCATTTTGGATTTTTTTTTAATTGTTTTTGCATTTTCTCATTAGTTGTTATGATTTTCAAACAAAATAAAAAATGAGATGAAGACAACAAGGTTTATCCTTAAAGAAAAAGGCTTAGAAGCTGCTTCAATCAGTCTAATGATTTAGCTCAACTGATGATGCAACTGAAGGAGCAGGTTCCTTTTTGAGGGATGCATGAAGCAATTGGGTAATCAGGAAGTAAAATAAAGAAAGAAAAGGCTTCAT
Source organism: Cetoscarus ocellatus (assembly GCA_037902135.1). NCBI lineage: Eukaryota > Metazoa > Chordata > Actinopteri > Labriformes > Labridae > Cetoscarus > Cetoscarus ocellatus. Next base: position 1,078,601 of record JBAMNC010000090.1, read on the forward strand.
ATCCTGAATTGGGCCTTACAGACAGAGCACCAAAGATGAAACACTGGTTAAAGTTACATAAACATTTGTTCCTCTCTGTGCAACAGTGTCTGTCTGAGCCCCCTAAGCTCCAGTCTGGTGGAGGAGGAGGAGGTGGTGGAGTTGGGAGGAATGCCCTGCTGGCCGACATCCAGAAAGGAACCCGGCTCAGGAAAGTCACTCAGGTCAACGACCGCAGTGCCCCTGCTGTCGATAGTAAGAGCAGTGTCTACATTCACCAGTGATTTGCATACTTAAATTTGCTGTCAGGTGTTATGTCAATGTGATTGTCATATCAGGGGGTCTCTCTGTATTTATTTGCTCTGGACTTTCTTATTTGGGTGTACATTCTGGATATGTCGCTCCTCTTTGATCTATAATTAAACTTGGTCACACAAACACACAGTACCTCAGACAGGAATGCACTACAGCAGATAAGGCAAAGACAGAAGACAAGACACAATGTATCAGAGTCAAATCATCAAGATGTTTTCAAGGAGATGTTAAGTAAAATAGAAGTACAATTTAAAATAATACATTGAGCTATAAAAAAGTGTAGGTTATCAAGGTTTAATCTCACCTCAAAAAAGAACTGGGATTTTGTGGAGCTTCAGAAGCTGAAACAGGTCGCTGTATCGTTTTTACACATGCACTCAAGAAAGTTTCTAAAAATTTTAAGTACTGGCAAACATTCAAATCTTCTGAGCTTGCTTGTTTGCAAATGTACCTCACAGAAAAGGCCAAGAAGTAGAAATGGTGGACAAAGCACAAGATGCCAGTACTATGATGACAAATTTATACCTTGGAATTGGATACATGGAACTGGGTGAATTCACAATATGAGCAATAAATACATGTAGTGGGAGGAAAGAGTGTTGTACAAAAAAAATCACAAAAGTGTGACTATTTGACATATCAGCTAAGTTTAAAGATAAAAAAGTAAGTCCTCCGAGCGCACAAACCTCCGCCAAGGCATTTCCATCAGTGTCAGTGTCAAAAATTCCTGGATCCACATCTGGATTCAGATCAGTGCCAGAATCTAATCAGTTCTCCTTTGTGCCTTGACCAACAATCCCTGAAAATGTCATCCAAATCTGTAAACAATTTATTGAGTGATAAGCAAAGATGTGGAAAATTGTCTTGCAATGGTTGCAGATGTTTTAACAACTTCCTGGGTCTGTATTCAGGTGACCACCAAAACAGAATCACTTCTTCCTTGTGCCATGACAATATTCCCGGAAAATTTTCATCAAATTCCTTTTGAAACTTTTTGAGTTATTCTGTTAACAAACAAACAAACACTTGTGAAATCATAACCTCCTTTGCTGAGTTAATAATAAAAGATTTCATATCATTTATTAATCTTTAGTTGGGCAATATGACATAAAAACAAAATACCCAATATTTGTTCCCTGAAACTCGGTTTACAATTTTAAAAGTTTTTTTCCTTTCAAAGAAAAACCCTTTTAGTGACACAGACACTTCATAAATCAAGTTTTGCCTCAATGTAATCAAATTATATTCCAAAACCAGACTGAATTTACCTCTAATACTTTAAGTGCATGCTTTAAATTTTCAGCAAATCTTAATTTTGTTGCTTGCACTGAGGAAGACATTTCCAGATAAACTCTGAAAGCTGCACTGTTTTTACAGTATAAAACTAAAATAAACAACCACAAGTCTAAAAATGTGCTTGTGCAAAACCTGACAGGGCCTACCATCATGAAAACAGTGTACATTTTTAGTATTGATACTGTCAAACTGTGCCACAACTTACAAGTAGAGTAAGAGTAGGAAGAGGAAAAAAAACTTACCTTTAATTAGTAGATAGCCGGGTGACACTGTGGCGCAGCAGGCAGTGCATGCGCCTCACAGCAGGAAGTTCACCGGTTTGATCCCCGGGTCAGTTAGGTCCTTTCTGTGTGGAGCATGTACTTTCCGTGCATGCATGGGTTCTCTCTGGGCACTCCGACTTACTCCCACAGACCAAAGACATGCTCATTAGGTTGATTGGTGACTCCAAATTGCCCTTAATTACGAGTGTGAGTGTCAATGATTGCCCGACTCCCTGTGTGTGATTGGCTGGCGACTGGTTCACAGTGTACCCTGCCTCTCGCCCAATGACAGCTGGCATAGGCTCCAGCCCCCCGGCGACCCGGAAAGGGATGAGCATTGAAGAAAATTAATGAATAAATTGTAGAAAGCCTACAAGCCTATTGAGTGCATAATATTGTTTTTTTCAAGGTAAACTATCCAAATTTATGCTACTCTGAACCAGTAATTCAAACAAGTGGCCCTGTATAATCCTTCTAATCCTTTGGATAGCTGTCAGGCTCAAAAAGCTTGGTGACATCTGGGACCAGTGTAAAGGAAACCAAGAGTTTACAGTGTGCTCTGACAAACAAGCAAAGCATGACACTTGGAAGGCAGCAAAGAACACAAACAACAGAAAAAGAGAAAAGTCAATATGTAGGTACAATGTTATGAAACCAGACAAAGAGGACAAAGGTTAACACATTAAAAAACACAGAAAACAGAAGTTTAATATGAAATGAAATCAGATTAACAATTTAAATACGATAGAGAAATAAGAGAATGATTTGTGAAATTGCTTAACTGATAGAGTTCTTACACTTATCACTTATATCAGAAAATTTTTACATTGTTACATCTTGTCCCTCAGAGCCCAAAAGCAACACTGGAGATGCACCTAACAGTGTCAGTGCATCAACAGGAGGGGTGGCAGCAATGGGCCCTACCTTGGGTGGGCTCTTTGCTGGAGGGTTCCCCACCCTCAGACCAGCAGGACAGAGAGACTTAGCAGGAAAAACTCCAGGTTGGTGCAAAATGTTCCCTCTCCCTTATTCTGTTCTTCAATGATTGGTCATCTGAATGACTTTTTTACTCACTGATGTTTCTGTATGTTTGTACCAAAGTGTCCCGCTCATGCTCCTCCACCTCCCTGAAGCCCCTGTGGAACCCCCCTCCACCCGCCGACTACGTCAGCGTCACTGAGCCTAACAAGACAGTAGAAGGCCGCAGCTCTGCCCACCGCCCTCTGGCATCTTCATCCTCTGCCCCTCCTTCTCCCTCTCATGCCAGCAAACACCCACCTCCTTTCCCCACTTCCTCTCCTCCTCCTCCACCACCAGCTCCTCCCTCAGCTCCTCCCCCGCCTCCTCCACCTCAAGCCTTCCAGGACCGTCCATCCAACAAACCTCCTCCTCTTCCCACCTGCCCTCCTCCTCCACCTCCATCCCAGGTCACCAAGCCCACCTGGCTCCCCATCCAGCACTCCCACCATTCCTCCATCTCCCAGCCCTCTACTCCCCCTCCTCCTCCACCCTTTCAGTCTTTTTCTGCTGTGCCAGGTGACCGCTCCTCGGGGAGCTTCTACCCTCCAGCTCCCTCCCCGGTCATCTCTGAACCGTCTAGGTTCCCCATCCTGCGAGACAGTCCGCTGGGTCCTCCTCCTTTACCAGCATTTTTCACCCCCAGCTGCCAAACGAACCTTCCTCCTCCACCACCCAAAGTTCCCCCAGTGCCCTCCCCAACCATGCGATCTCTGCCTCCATCGTATCCCTGCAACGCCCCCACCCGACGGCCACCTGCTGTACCCAGGAGTGCAGGTATGTGAACACCAAGAGGAGCAATCTTTACTCTAATGAATATAGAGTCACTGATTAATGTAGAACTGGAGTGGAGTGAAAGGAGAGCCTGGTGGTACATGATCGAGAGGTTAGAGCCCCACACTAACATAGGGTCTTTCTCATTACATGACTTTGTCCATCCTACTTCCTTCACTGGTGTCGTTTCCTCGCATCTTAGCTCCTCCCAGTGAGGAATTGAAAGAGAGAAGAGAGGATTAGACATGAGGACAGAGGAGACACAAAATACCTAACGGGAAATCCTTCACTCAGTCTAAGCAGAGTCCGGTGATGATAATGAGCTGCTCAGCTGATTGGCCGTCAGACACCCCTCTATACAAGCAGATATTAACCTCAGACAGTAAAAATGAACAAACATGATGACACAACAATGTGACATCAGATAAAACAGCTTTTTTTCAGAAATAAATCCTCCCATAATAAGTCTTAAATGTATTAGATCAACACTGTCAGAAAAAACTGTGTAAAAGAGTAATGATCAGGAAACACTGGTGTACCCTCACTCTGAGCTCCTTCAGAAGCCTCATCTTTCCTCCATCCTCACCTCTTTCAGGTGCTTTTTTGGGAACTGGAAGATCCTTCATCATGGCGGAGGGAGAGAGACTCTATAGTCAGTGGAGGAGAGAGGAAGTGGGGATGGACAAAGTAAAGTAATGAGGAACACCCATAGCTGTTTTTAATCTCTCTGGTTGATTAGACCAGGGAGAGGTTTGGGCACCTGTGAGAGCATTGTGCATCATGAAATATAAAGGCCAATTGAAATGACCACAGGTCGACCATTCCTCTTACAGATACAGGTTCCACAAATGTCATAGGGTGTTGGAGCTGTCAGTCAAATGAACTCTGCAACACCCGAACAATCCTGAGACGAGGACGTATCACGCTGTAATACCTGTGTAGGTGCCAAGGTCCTTTAAAGCTATGTCTACATCTTCGTAGCAATGCAGCTTTTTATCTGCATTTTGACCTTCTGTCCACACATTAATGCAGTTTTAGTTTAAAATCCTGTCATGGTGAAGATTTTTAAATACTCTGCTTATATGTGTCCGTGTGGACAGGGAAAACATCACTTTGGCCCAAAACGTCACACTCTGCGCAGACCTGATGTCACACTCTCTGACTTTATCACTGTTGTTTCCATGTGTTGCTGCAGACAGAGCTTAGCTGTTAGTGTTGTAGGTGTTGCTGACTGGACTATTGCTCCCTCACTGTGAAGCTGCTTTAAAAACACCTTGATGATCCAACTGCTGCTGTAGCTTAGTAGGACTGTTTTACAGGTGACCATGTTGACTGGTGACCCATGGCTGCTTGTGGTTGCTGTGGTTACAACAGTTGAAACCAACAAGAGTGCTCCAACGTTTTTTTAACATGATTTGATCAAATCAAAAATTTTTATTATGTGTCTGGAATTGAATTTTAACTGAAGAAGTATTTACTCATTATGCCTGTTATCACCAGGGGTACGTCTGGATCAGGGGTACAATGTGTGTGGCAACTGGAAGGTTTTTTTCTTCAGTGAATATGCATTACTTGTCAGGGCAAACAGTGCTTGGACTAAATTTAATCGAAGGAAAGACTGATGAAAATGCTGAGCTTTTTGGTGATTGGTGAGCCATAACTGTTGATAAACACGGTAGATTATGAGTATCCCATTTTATTTACTCAATGCACTGATTGGCTGTTTAAACACACAACATGCTTTCAATTCTAAAACCAGCTGCTGCATAGTCAACCGTCTTTAAGCTTAAGATTTGAGCTGCACAAGCCCAATTCACATTGCTTCAGTTGTTCCTTGCAACATTCAACAAACATCTTTTTGCGTTTTTATCTCTGGTTTAAAGTAAAGAGTCATTTTACCTCAGGTTCTCCCAGTTGGCTGGCAGCAGTATGACCGATAGGGGCTGATCTCACTTTTAAAGGCTAGTATTTACATAATATTTGGAGAAGGATATTATTAAACAATAATACATTAACCAGTCCAAAAGTAAAGTGTTTTGAATAAATGATAAATAAATACACTAGAATAAATATTATAAATAGAATAAATTAGAAGAATAAATTATTACTGTAATATCCCCTGTATCTGTACAGAAGTGTGAAGTGTGCTTTTGAGAAAATCTGCTCTAAAACATGTTAATGTTAAAGAAAATAAACACATTTGAAATATATGCAGTAATTGTTACTTGTTTTTAAAAACACTGACAAATTGTAGGTGTTGTATTGTAGCTTATCATTGAGTCCATCCTGGTGTGTGTTGTGTAACTCTTTCTCTCTTAAATCTTTATTTTGGTATACAGTGAATGACATCTCTTTTTGGCCTTTTGTCAAAGTTAATAAAAGAAAATAATGGATTTTGTGTTATAATGTTACTCATGATGACCCACTTACCCCTCACCCCTCTGCTCTTGTCACCCCTGGTAACAGGTGGAGGTCGACTGGCTCCTCCCCCAGCTCCCCCTGCACGTTCCCCCTCTACAGAGCTGTCTAGCCGCATTCCTCCCCCTCCACCACCTCCTCCACTGCCTCCATCCAGTCTCAGAAATGGTCACCTGCACAGCCTGGGTGAGACTGTTTATGTTATTGTGACCTACGCTACTATTTTGGCATAGACTGGACAACATTATCAGTTTTAACTGATTCCTAAATATGGCCCACAAAAACAAAGCAGACACCAGACAGGGGAGTAATTTTTCTTTCTTGTAATATTTTAGGAAGGCTGAGGCCACCACTAGATACCCAGGTTTCACAGAAGTTCATAGAAAAAAAGCACAGAATTCCCCTTTACCGTTTATATTTTCAAGTTCAATATTTACTATGAGTGGTATGTGTTTTGGTTGGTTGGCAGGATACCTTCACATTTGAACCTCCTGCCAGAACTCTCCTCAGGCTATGTCCACATGTAGGCTGGCATTTTTAAAAATGCTGTTTTTTCTTTGCGCTTTGGCCTACTGTTCACAGGTAAACTGTATTTTAGTTCACTGAAAAACACATTTTGGAAGACATCACACTGTGCACTGACCACTCCTCAGGGTGATGTCACACATTATCTCTGTTGTTTACATGTGTTACAACTGTTGCTGTTTCAGGTGTTGCTGACTGGACTATTGACATGCTCACACAGACGTTCTGTCACTCTTTCGCAATGATGCTGCTTTAAAAAGACTCCAATGATACAAACGCAGCAGACATCGAGGACAAGACCCGGTGTCATTGTTTCACAAGTATCCGTGTTGACTAATGACACATGACTGTCTGCGCCTGTGGTTGCCATGGTTGCAGCTGAAACCAGCAAGAGTACCCATTAAACACTTTAATTACATAATTTAGTCAAGATTATCAGATATGTCCCATATTGACATATGAATGAATAAATAATTACTTAATACGTCCCTGATATCCAGTTAACATAGTTACAAGTTTAACAGTAACACCACTCGGACTTGTGGGAGCAATAGATTGTTAAATTAAACAGTTTTTAAGTGAGGATGTGGATGTTTTACATGTGGACAAAACCTCCAACAACAAAAGGTGAAGTGTAAAGATGCACTGTTTGCTCTGCCTTTCCACTCTGCACATGGTGCATTTTGCTTGAAATTGTGGACTTAAATCAATAAATACTGACCTTGAGAAGGTGGATTCGTGAAATAGAAGGCTGGTGGGTTTTTTTTAAGGATGAATTTTACATAATGTGGGAGAAAAGCTGTTAAAAAGTGGTGCTGTTGTTTTGAACTGCTATCAATCACAGACTTGTTTTTTGGCACAAACCAAGAAGGCCAAATCAAACAGCTTTTCTGCTGCAATATGTGAAACTTATTCATGAATGAAAAACAGTGGTTTATAAACTGAAATTTCCTCAATGTAGTTTTTTAAATAAGCAGTGTTTCTTCCATTTTTTTTCTTGATGTTGTCCATGTTTTATTTAGTGAATCTGTCTTTAAGTGCTTCATCACACCTGCACTGTTAATCTCCTCTTAGCAGATGATTTTGAGTCCAAGTTTCAGTTCCATCCTGTTGAAGATTTACCTCCACCAGATGAATTCAAACCTTTCCCCCGGATCTACCCCAGCAAAGAAAACAGAGGTGACAGCACTGCCTACTCCCTTGTATCACCTTTGACACTAATATAGTACATTAAGTTGACTTTCTCTTTTTTTTTCTCCTTGGTTACAGTGAACGTCAAACCACCTGGGATGAGGACACACCTCAGATGAGTCATCCCCATCCCACCCACACACACATTGTCTTCCTTCTTTTCCTACTTGGGACAATAAGAGGAGAGCAGAGGACTCATTTAGATGCAGGCTCTCCTTGCCTGAGTGTTGTTTGTGTTTGTGTGTGTATTTGTGTGTGTGTGTGTGTCTACTGTATGTGCGTGTCAAACAGGGTCCCGCCTTATTCTGACCGTGACCTCTGACTTTTTTCCAGTGAGGAATGTTTTGAATGTGTGTGAGGAGGAGGGCCCTCCCTACTAGTGCCCACATTCACACACCAGGACAGTGTCCACCAGCAGCTATATTAAACACGCCTCTTCACACAGTTAGTTAGCAGGATCAGAGTCAACATACAGAGTCAAAACTTTTTATTGAAGTGAAAGACTTCTGATAAAAATGTCATCATGCTTCATTTTTTAAAGAGCACTTCCAAAGTCAAAGTTTAGCCTTCAAAATCATCCTGATGACTTTTGAAGACAGACACTAGGGTTGGGAAACATGTCAACTTTTTCAGATACATACAGATTTTTGCAAAGAAGTTATAGAGCAAGACAATTGGATTTTTAGTTTGAATCGATATACTTAATTTGGATGTTGAAAAGAAAAAATACTGACATAATAATAAAAAGATTGTTTACAAGGTGAACCACCAACAATAATATGCCTATTTACCACATGATAGACCAATTTAAATCCATCTGTCATCTATACTGCTTATCTACCGCAGTTGCAGGGGGCTGGAGCATAACCCACTTGTCATGGGGCAAGAGGCAGGGCATAACCAGCCAGTCACAGGGCTGACATGGGGGGTCAAACCATCAACCTTTATGCCATAGCGCCTCAAATTTTAATTTTTTGACCAAGCTAGGAGTCACCTTTTTTTTTATTTTAGCTGCATTTCTTTGCTGTTGCACCTAAAACGCTTGTCTCCATATTTTTAAAATATTTTTCTTCCTTTCTTTTTATCACAAAACAGTGTTAGTGGTCAGTAGGATTGACCTTATCTTTCAACAGGTCATGATTTTGTTTGATTCCAATTCTTGGTGTCACAGTTCAGTTCAAAATTGATTTTTCATTCAGACTGATCACAATTCACAATACACTCCTCATTTTTATAAAAAGGTGTTTTTTTCAGTTTTTTTTTTTTTTTCAATTGTAACCATGGTTTAAAAGAATTATAAATATTGATAAAAAATTGCTTCTATAATTAAAACAAATTATAATTCTAATGATGTAATAATCATTTGTTATCTCTATACCACAAATGAGTATTACAAGAAGTTTGTAGTGCACAGTATAGCCATCCAGCAAAGAAGTAATTGTGTTCATTTTTTGGTAAGTATTACCCATCCCTAACAGATATGTATCTGAATCTGTTGATGTACCAAATGTGGAATTCAAGCTTGATGCTGGTATCAATGTTTGAATAACAAGCCAATACTGGAGCAGATGTTTTCACAGTTACATCTTTCAGTGTAATTCTTCCACAATCAATATTTGCTCTCATATTTGATCATGAAAACAGATTCTTCCGCCCAATAAATAAATCCTCTTTGAATCAGCAGTAAGGTGTGTTTAATGTCAGCGCTGAATTCACAACAGATAAATATCTTTAACTGATATCGGTTCACCCCACATTCATTTGCTGATGGCTGATGTCTTTAAATTGTCAAATACTGATGTTAAACCGAAGCAGATGTGCAACCCTGACTTTATCCACATTAAAACCAGGAGAACTTACACTGGCACAAAAATCAGTTCATAAGACTTATTTATAAGAAAATGCACACTTTATGCAATCCTTTGAAAATGCCCTTGTTTTCCTCTTTTAATTCTCATCTCTTACATCTCTTTAGTTTCTGAGACGGTTTGCTGTTAAGAAAAGTAAATTCAACTTTACAGAGAAAAATACTAGTTAATGTTTTGTAACCTAAACAATGTGCCAGGGTATGCTTACCTTGCAGCTTCATTAATCCATGCTTATTACTTTGTGATTATTTTTCATGTTTTTTTTATGTATGTAAATATACTGACATGTTACGAGTACAATAATTCATTTGTCTGAGTTTATACAAAAGCTGTGTCCTCTACAAACAGATGACTGGGGTGCACTCTCTCTTTTCACTTGTGTATTAACTTTAACATCTGTGACAACAGTGCCACCTGCTGGTTCAATGTGAAACAATTCAAAGACATGTACACCAAATAAAAGGCAGTATTTTGTTTAAAAAGGTTGTCATTTTATTTATCACAGTGGTTGTAAAATAGACTTTACCATTTGATTCTGCCCTAAACAGAGCAGGGATTTGACTGCCTGAAGTGTTATTGGGTATGCATTTAGGGGGAAACCCCCACAGCCACAGAAACAGGATGGTCTGGATTCTGGTTGGCTGTGTGAGAACATTTTCAGGTTACAGACTCACATGTGCTGTATTTGAAAACAGCCTGAAGCACTTTCTACAACTAATACTCGGTATATTTTGCCTGAACATGTTTGTGAGTTGTATCTCCTTAAGAGGATATAAAAGTTTTAAACAAACTGAAATGTAGAGCAAATCCTGATCTTGCTTGTATTTCCACCGCCAACCATATCTCGGCTTGGTAGACTGCTGAATATCAAACGTATCTCTTTAGAATCAGACAGGTATGTTTGATAGCCTGTCAGCTGCAAAAAATTAAAAATAAATAAACGATATGAAAAAAAAAATTATGGTGTGTTTCCACCTAGCAGTCTTGTTTGGTTTATTCTGGTACAATATGTGTGTACAATTGGTGTTTCAACAGTGAAATGTTGGGGAACATACGAAAAAAAGTGATCTAAATCGTTACTGTTTCAGCACCTTCTGCTCGTTTTCCACCAAGTGATTGGTATGGTTTGGTACAGTAATTCCTGGTCTTTCTTGCATTTTCATGTCCGGCTGTTCCCTTACTTGAAGGCAGGGATGGCAGGTTGAGGATTATAGTTGAGTCAGCTGCGTAACTGTGTGACATTACAGCAGCACAACACAGTACACAAAGAGCAACAATGGAGGATATTCAGTATTTTGTTATCTTTTTTTTGGCACAAGGCTGTTCATCACAGCAGAAATAGAAGTTGCAGGTCGAAAGGAAAAATACAGCCAAAACATATGACTGTCTGGAAACACTTGGGACCTTAGATGAGGAGTGATGGTTCTTTTGTCCTATCAACTAACAGCTGGATTTAGAGATTTTTTTGTTGGCTGTTTCTGATCAAATTCTGTCTGCGCTGCACTTCACTCCACCAACCATTACTGTGCTCTTGAGTGGATTGATTTGTTTAAATGGAGAGGGAGGAAAGCAAATGCCCTTTTTCTCTCCAAATGGACAAACAAGAGGAGCAATCTAAAAGTTCAATAACAATTTATAAACAGAAAGAACGGATTTAGAAATAGATGACCTTTTACTGTACGTGACCACAAGATGTACCAACACAAGCATTTACGGTTCACTCTTTTTGTACACATAGTGCCAGACAACAGTAGATAAAGAACAGTCTTCCAAAAGGTGTTGATACAGGAGGAATGAAAACCATGTGTTTTCTGAAACATTAATGTGCCTTACAATGCTTTTACAAGTGAACATCATTTGTGCAAATACACAATACAAAGATCTGCTTTAGGTCAAAACCCCATGAAATAATCAAAATAAAAGAGTTGTTGGTCTAAGTTCTTCTGTGGGTCTCCAACATCTAAAAACTTGATATGACCTGAGAGAGTTTCATTGATAAACTCATTAATACCTGACAAAGTACTTTTAATGTGAACTCACAACTACATGAATGAAAGAGTGATCATAGCCTAGAGAGTTTTTATAGTTCATCGTGTTTGTAGGTAAACTCTCTAGAGGAAATGAAGCCGTCTTTGTTCTCGTCCTCTTTGGCAAAGATATCAGCCACCATGTTTTCATGTAGTGTGTCATTTGGAGGATACCCATGGCGCTCAAACTCTTTCTTAAGATACTCTTTCACCTGGTGGAGGAGATGGAGAGAGAATAACATCATGAAAATGTTGACAATATCAAAAAAGTGAACTAATTGACAAAGAAGTCATGTTAAGTTTGCCAATAAACCAATTTCTGATGATCTTTTTGATTACTGGTGGGCGCAAATAAGGTGCAAACTAGGGATGATTAACCAGTTGCTATAAACTTAAATTTAGCAAAAAAAAAAAAAACAATCATCGAAAAGGGCAGATACTCCTTCGTAAAACATAATTTAAAATCTGACAACATTAATAGAGTACAATGTAGACTAACACTGGTTTTCATCGGCTTTGTGCTGGTTCAAACGTCTATGTTGAAACTACTAAGTTACAACCTCAATGGCCCTGCTGTTTGGTATGGCAGTGCTTTCTCTGAGAATGATTTCAGATTTGTTAACATTGCGTGATAGGGCAGTTTTTCACATTTTCAATTAAAACTTGGCTAACAATGTCAGCAATGCCTACGCACAGGTTTGTGCTCTCTGAGCACCTCTAGTTTCATATTTTGCACACACTGTGTCAGTGTTTGTGGATAAACAGCAGTCAGACATTACTTTCAGCCATTAGCTTACCTTAAAAAGACAAGAGGCCACACCGTAACAGACACCGACGTTAAATGAATGCTTTCCAGTAATTGGTCAAATAAAGCTTATATGTTATATCAGCAATATTTTGCTAAGTTTAAATGTATCTCTTCCACTCTACCAGCTACAATGAACCTTAGATCTCCATGGTTCTTCAAAACAATGACAAAACTTAAACTTAACAAGTTTCAAAGAGGGGTTTTGTATGGACAAGCTCTTGCATAGCTAGTGCAACCTGCCATTGTTTTTATTTAAAGAAAGGTGAGAAGACTTTTATTGCCATCTGGTCCTACATACAAAATAGATTTATAGCTCCAAAATTTTGCCTTGGTATAGTTTGCCTGAGCAACACTGCACACACAGTAATAAAGTCCCACTATTCTTTAAAAGAAGATAAAGTAGCAACTTAATTCATACAGAAGTATCCAATAACCATGGGAGGACATCTAACCCCTCGACTATGCAGAGTTAATGATCAACAAAAGGAGATGTCAGTCAAATCTAAAGGGATGCTTCAGGATCCTGTTGAGACTACCGGCTATTACACATTTGTTTGTAGCGAGCAGCTCTCATCATGCAAAGCCTCATTACTTTAATAGACAATTATAATTGTATGGACTGGATTCACTGGTTTACAAACTCCAAGGACAAAACAGAGGAGCTCAATGAAAGATCATCTACAGATTATGTGTTCGGCTCATACTGATTGTTAAGTTTGTAAGGACAGAATCCATGGTCTCAATGATAAGTGTACTTCATGATGGCACACGGTGTTTGTTGTTGTGGGGGTAAACTGAGCTATAAAAACACCCTTTTGTCATAATTACTATGATTGGTCTGTGAAATAATCCTTAAACATTTGTACATTTGGCTTATTATTATTTGGGATGAAGTATTATTTGTGTATTTGGCAAAATTCAAGTAAGACTGTAGTTTGATCCTTATGCTGCTGGCAGGACGACACATGGGCTGTGCCGTGTCTCAAAATAGTGCCTAATCAAAGTGGCCATGTGGAATTAAGCGGATATAGACAAACTGTTTGTAGCGTGTGAGTATTGCGTTGTGTTGCTTGTTCTCTCCCACTTTAATCAAGCGGAGAATCTGGCACCATGTACAACAATGTATAGCATTAGCGTCTGTCCCGAGATTTCTGAAAAGAGACAGAACTGAGCTGTGACACTGTGGTGCACATTCAGGCTCATGCTATGTATCTCACTCAATCCCACTTTAAAAAAACCCAAACTATCCCTTTAAGAACATCATTTTAGATTGGTTTTTGTATCAGATACTTCACTGATATACATAAATCACATCCCCTAACAGCTCAGTTTCCTCCCTTTAAATCGTCTATGCACACATTAACTTTTCTTCCTCCACTCCAGCTTAATGGGCAAAATGTAAAAAACTTCCTTGTCTTTACCTCACTCTTCGAGAGCTTCCAGTCATCGTTGAGGTCCATCTCCTGGAATGACTCATGTGACCTTGGCCCATTCCTGATCTCCAGCACCTCGATGATAAAAGTCAGGGTGCTCTCAGGTGGGATTTTACCTGATTGTGGACAACACAGAGCATGTGGTTATATTAACCGCTCGCTGGCTTTCACCTGATGTTTCTCTTAGCATTCATAAACATGATGGATCAAACTGTAAGTATTTAATTATGAAATGTTACTGAAAAGCACATTCAGGCTGCATGACATGTCACATACTGTCAGTAGTTCCAGTAGATGTTTTCTTGCCAAGAGTAAGTCATACAGAAACAAAAGAGACTGATGTTAGTTGTTAGTGTCTTTGGTGCTCACCGGGACAAAGCAAACAGATTTGTTCACATGCTCCATGTAGAGAAAAAAGTGGACTAACATCTCTGAATAAACCTTCATTCAGCGTCTGAGTCCTGGACAGAGGTTCAAAACGAGACAGAGAGTAGTAACATGCATAAAAAAATTATGCATGTTGTTGTAAATAAATTTACTGTTTCATGCAGCAAAGTTCAGATCATGTACATGAATTAAGGCCTCAGTACCTTTTCCTTCTTTCCCATAGGCCAGAGCTGGAGGTATGGTGAGTTTTCTCTTCTCTCCTGAACACATGTCCTGCAGACCTTTATCCCAGCCCTTGATCACCTCCCTGATCCCCAGAGTGAACCACACTGCCTGTTTGTCTCCATGAGTGCGACTGGGGGGAAACACAGACGTTAGGATACACAGAAGTGGTGTGATAGCTGAATTGATTTAATCATAACAAATAAGAGGTGGAAAAAGAAGAAATTTCACACCAAATAAAATTCACAATTTCAAGTGAGTTTTCTTCTAGTTCAAAACATCTATGAATGAAAAATTGTAACACTTTGAATTAGTCACTAACATTTTACAAATGTAAACAGAATTTCCACTTTGGGGTTAAAGGTTGGCTGTAGGTTGTCTTTACAAGTACAACTTAGCATTTATGTGAACACATGGAGTCTGAAAGTTTTAATCTCCATGAGAGAAAGACTTTTTTTAACGTGATGTTTGTCTATGAGGCAAACAAGACCATTAGAAAAAAATATCAAAGCTAAACTTTCATTAAAGGTGAATGGTTTGGGAAAATATTGCAATTCCAATTAAATTTGTTGTAAAAAAAAAAAAAAAAAAAGACTAAATTTTAGCTCACTAATGTCTTTTTAACACAATTATATATTCTACTGTGCCACAAAGATAAATCAATCGCTGGAGAAGCTGGTTGATATTTTATTTTTATATAATTATCATCGTTTTTGAAAGAGCATTAATAAGGCTTCTTTTTACGGTCAATACTTCTTACAATGGTTTTGTGTCACGTGACCCTTACGTTAAACGTCACCAAGGTGATGGAGCGCACATGCGCGTGCGCTTACATGATCGAATCTAGCTAAAAGCCACGTCTTGTCACTTAAAGTGGGGAAGTTTGTGTAAAAGTTGATTCACGTTCTTCAGTAGAATAATCTTTGAGGATGTAGCCCTCGTTATCGTAACATGGAGGACAAACGGAGCACAGCTAATTAACAAAAGCAGCTTGAACGCCTCAAACAAACTGCAGACAGGAGACATTTCAGCTGCTGTGCCACACACCGAACCAACCTGGAGTGAAACATGGTCCCATTTTCAAAGTATCCCTCATGATGCACCAGCAGGATGTCTCCATACTTTGACTTTCGGTGACAGAGGAATGGTCTGTGCAGGATTTCTATCGTCACCTCAGCTTCGGGCAGTTTACCTCCGCTGACAGAGAGCAGAGAAAAGCAGAGCCAGCTCAGCACACACAGCAGCATGCTGACAAACCAACCCCAGAGGAGGAACTGCAGGACAAACTGCCAAGCAGGAGTTTGGGACAAATGTTTTACAGGGGCACAGATGGTCCTCTACGTGGCAGTTTCATCATTTTTGTTGTTACAGGAAGTCTTCCTCTGATTGGTCAGTCCTTCTTTCCCCCGCCCACTTGTACTCCCTTTCCCACATGCCCTGCAGCACCCTTTAAATCAAAACTCTGTATTGTAGGCCTGAAATCTTTATTTTCTACCATATTTGAACAATTTTACAGTCATGCAGGAACATTACAATCCTATCATTATTGACCGAATTACTTTTAATGTAACTGAGCAGTTTCTTCATGCTGCTGGAGGGTGTGTTCCTTATATTTGTTGCAGTGTTAGACTCACTTTTACTCTATCAGGCATCTAAACATTCACTCTAATATGGCAAAACTTTGGCAAGTACATCAAACAGCACAATATAAAGTGCTCAGCTGTGTGCTGGTACACATTACATGCAGTATAACAACATTGCACATAGTAAATACATATCTCTGAATACATTGCACAGTAATTAACACATTTGCACACCCCTGATTTGAATATCACAGTACATACAGTATCAGTTATACCATTATTTTTATGAAAAGACTCTTAACATCTTAGTACAAAAAATCAGGACATAGCTTATTTCATTTTCAACAGTCAGCAAGTCATTCACATTGTCAGTGTTTTTTAATGATACAATCATTTAAAGTCTCCCAGCCATCACTGATATTTGCAACAGTCCTTTAGCCGATGGAGGAACAAACAGAAAGCTGCTCCCTGAGGCCAACTTTAAACCGCAGGGGGGCACAGTCCATTCAAAGCTGACTTCTGTGACTTTGCATGGCTCAGAGCAGGCACAAGAGCTGCCCTTTGGTACTCTCTCTCAGTCCAGCAGGTAACTTTTAAAGGGTCAAACTTGGGAGTACTGTTCCCAAGATCAGGAAGAGGAACTGCAAAGTGGCAATCCGGTCATTTTTTCCCTTTCTTAGTTCAGGTGAAATACTTGCAACCAGTGGAGTCAATAAGGCAAGAGTCAGTGCATCTGAGCTGCCCAAAGGACCTGCAGAATACAAGGAAATATATATTTACTTTTCACATTGAATACTTGAACTGACAACTTACAAATCAAGACCATGAACATCCAATTTACCAACATTTACTCTTTGATGAAGTAATCTTTTTTATCCTGGGAAATTTAAATGTCATTACCGGTGATCCTCAGGGCTCTGTCCTGGGGTCCCTCATATATATTATTTTTTTTAATACTCTTTTTCATTTTTTGTGGATTAAACACTCATTTCCATTGCTACATGACATCTAGCTGTACCTGTCCACCAAACCTCCACCCACCCTACCACTTCAGTCCCTCTTTGACTGTCAGGAAATAAAATTCTGGTTTTCCTGCACCTTTCTCAAAATGAACAGTGATAAAACTGAAGTTCTTCTTACTGATAGTTTTCAGTGACATGACCATTGAGGAGGGGTAGAGGGCAAAAAGATTATCAGCTACCACTGACCACTGCTTATATGTTTACATCCCATGAAAACTGCGGAGAAAAACTGAGATATTGACTTAAACTATTAAATTTAGGCCCTTTACACCTTAGTACAGTTCTCAAAATATTATTTAAATCACTAATAACTATAAAGACCAGGCTGGAATGTCACTTTGGTTATGTTTACAAACAGTAATACTAGAGAATCCTTCCCCTGACACCACTGCCAGCATAAAATTCCCCCTACAGGTAAGCAGTTTTGTATATTTTTGATGCAATTGGATGATTAATTCTGCTAGTTGGATGGTAAGAAGCAAAAAAATTCTTCATCAGAATATAAGTGATTGGCTCATATTGGCTGGTTAATGTTATTATTTTTGCCAAGGGGGTAATGCTTTTGCTGGCATTTGTTTGTTAGGTTGTGAACAACATAACTTAAAAAGTTAGAAATGGATTTTAATCAGATTTCCAGGGAATGTTAGTCTCAAGGAGGAAGTGATAAGATTTTGGTGGTTATCTGAATCCAGATGCAGATCCAGGATTTTTTTGTAAGTATTTGTTAGTATTGCAAGTTGGGGCAGTTTTCCTCATTTTTGCTAATAACTCAATAGGTTCTCAATGGATTTCCATAATATTTTCAGGGAATGATGGCCATGGCCCACAGAAGAAGTGACGCAGAAGAAGTGCTAATATTTTGGTGGTGATCCGAATCCGGATGTGGGTCAAGGATTTTTTAAAGGATTTCTTAACAGTGCAAGACAGATCTGATTTCGGGTCACATTTTTGGCAATAACTCACCTGACAATGTCGAAAAGGCCTTGTTGGAGGTTTTTGCTCTCGTTAATGGTTGTATTAGGATCACTGTCAGCTGTCTCTTTCAGACAGTGATTTGGAGCATTACTTTAATTGAAAGGAGTAATATTCTGATTAACTCAAACATTTAGGAGTAGTCAGGATCAGGAGATCTGTCAATCACTACCGTCTTTGTAATTTACAGACTCAGGAGCATCTGACAGAATAAATCCTCTATTTGCTCCCCTCTGGGATTTCTCTCTGAGAGAGAGCATATTCAGGCATGTCTCATCATCAGTAATTGAGAATGAAATTTATTTAATTCAAAATAAGAATAAATAAATAACCTGGTTGAAACATGTAGTTAGCAACTGAGGCTATTAATGCCTCCACAGTTTCCTGGCCACCAGAGGAGTGTTTTGTGAGTTTAGTTAGCTGACACCATTGCAACCAAAACAAACAACTACCCTCTCACTCCTTTAGTTTATCCCTACCCTCAAACAACTACCCTCACAAATTTCAAGTGAACGTGCGTTGAGCTGATGTGTGAACACGGCAGGAAATCTTCAGGATAATTCTCAGTGCCAGGGCAGGACTTTTTAAAGACTCATATATTCCTCTGGCACATAAAACAGCTTAAAACTTTTTTTCTGCTTGCAAATATGCTCTTTCCTGCACTTTCACTGATACTGTGAATATGTCCAACTACATGCAAAAAGAGAGTCCAAAACCTGTCATCATAGCCCCTGACTCTGTTGCTCCGTCCACCATCTTAATTTCAACTGTGTCTTATTTATTTTCATGTTTTGACCCCTTAAACCTCTAAAGGCTGCTCTAAAACTTTATTGAAATGTCCAGCAAAGGATTTGTCAAAACAGCCGTACATAAGAATGTGAAAATATGCATAAGCAAGCATAAGTCATGCAGTATTTTGATATGAGCATGTAAGTAATAAAACGGTAAGTGCTACAAAGATAATGCACCATACTTTCCAAATTTTCCTCCTTAAAGTGAAATTATTCATTTGAGTGACCTGTGCAGACTTTTAAATGGTTGTACTATAATTGGTTGCTGATTTTAACAAATGCATTACACTATCTTGGCAAAGAGGATGACGTAAGATGTTGGCCCAAAGAAGCAGGCTGCACCTAAGTGAATATAATTTTTGTCATTGAACATACCCAGGGAGATATGATTTGCAGTTCTGATAACCAAAGTCCTTCCCATCACACTCCTCCATGCCTTCATGTCGGTATCCGTCTCCACAGTAAGCCCACTTACAGTCTGAGGTGACACAAGAAAACGCAGTAGTGGAGTAAAGAGAGGGAGAGAGAAAAGAGAGAGAGAGAAGACATTACTAATGCTTTGGCACTCCTGTGTGTTTCACTGATGCCAATACAGCATTTTTCCTGCTAATTTAATTGAACAGAGGAGTAGAGAGAAGTGAGAGGATGGCAGGAAAAGAGAGGGTAAGATTAATGAAAGATCAAGGAAAGGTTTCACAGTGTGCTCTGCTTTAATCCTCAGCCTTGTGGGTTCAGACTCTGTGGGATACTGTAGTTATGCTCTGCAGGGTGGCTCATGAGCAGCTGGGGTGTGAGACAGCGAGGTGGTGCTTGAGTCGAAAAATCTGACCTACTTTGTGTTTGAAGATTTTTACTGTACTTATTTCCAAGGCTATTGTGCATGGCCTTTGGTCTGAATTATTACTACACATGGTCTATTTGATAATGAGGTGTAAAGCTTTTGCATGTTACTCACTAAGACAAGCATCAGTGACGATCTGATTCCCATCATCACACTCCTCTCCATGCTGAGGTTGTACCTTTCCATCCCCGCACGCACCAACTCTGTCTGGAACTTTCTCTGTGGACTGAAATGGTTGGAAGGGCTGGAAAAACAAACCAAAAAATGCATCTTTTAGCCACTCTATCAATTGCAAATTGCCTCTGAATGGCAGAATAGTTAAGTCCCTGTTACACTTGGCATGAACATCCACAGATGCAGGATGGTTGGATGGAGTTGTTCCTAGTCTTATCATCCCGCTGATGTGGTGACAGAGACGTAAGAGACAAGCCAGCAATGTGTAATGGCCAAGCCTTCATGAGAACTGTGAAGTGCATGTTTGAGTCTGTGTCACTTGCTCTTTTGCTTCCACTACGCTCTAGTGCAATATAAATCTACAGGCTGGCACTCCAATATTACAGATGCAATGTGTAAGAGGCATAATGATGATGTAGCAAAACAGCAGTCTGTACGCAATCACTGAGACGGTTAGCTGAATAGTGGTATTACTGCGTACGGCGGCTGGCTTAGTCTGTAAGGACCTGGGAGCCAGGGCCAGGGGCCAGAGGATGACTGGTTCAAGTTCCAATAAAATCCCACCTGGAAGTTGGTCTGGTAGCTGGAGGTGATAGTTCACTACATGAGCACTGCTCAAGTGCCCTTGAGCAAGGTGCTGAGCCCCAAACCTGCTTGAGTGGTGCTTTTTCAGGGCGGCAGCCATCACTCTGACATCTCTCTATCAGTGCATGATCATGGGACCTGTTTGTTCATGTGCATGCATGTCTTATCCTTTGCTTGTGTAGCATGTTCTTCAACACAGCGTAAAAGATTGAATTCCCCTCTGAAAGCATAGAGTTAAATCATGCTTTCTTCTTCTTCTAAGATATATATCATGTAAAGGTAAAAAACAACACATTGTGCATTTGTGACTGAAAACTATGAGCATCCATCATCAGTGATTTGAGAATCCAGTGTGTTGTTTTGGCTCAGTTAAGTCAAAGTCATTACCTGTATGGGCTTCCATCCATCGTTGTCTTTAAAGTAGAGCGCCCTCTGGTCCTTCCTGAATGCTATTGCATTGTCCAGATGTAGATTTTCCATTTCCTCCTCACTGTTTACCACAAATATCTACACAAATACATGGGGGCAAGGTAAAAGCTGGTGAGCAATATTCATTAGTTTCTAATGTTGATACTGCAAGGTGCAAGCATGAAATAAATGGTTCTTACTGCAGGGACTTTGTTAGGTCCACCCCGCTGTGTGTAGCTTCCATAGGGAGCACTGTTAGCACTGATGATGGAGTCACAGTCACAGCGACCTGGGGGGCCTGGAATACCCTTCTCTCCCTTTTCTCCAACAAGATAGAGACCTGCACAGAGAAGGAAATGTATAAATGGGAAAATGTATAAATGACTAAGCAGTGATTTTCATATTGAACCAGGCTGTGATGGCTGCGGTGGTAAAGCTCACAGTTTGGGGCATGATTGAAATTGCTTCAAGTCCATGCACTGTGTTGATCAAGCCCCCCTTAAGCTGGTGTCTCTGTTTGTTAGTAAGATAATCAAAAATTTATTTGAGGCTACATTTTTGACATGACTGCTACTGCTGCTGCTGCTGACTGACTCAAAAACCCTTTTACTTATCAAGCAGCTGACATCGCTCTGGCTCTGATTCTTTTTAACAGTGCAGAGCAGGGATAGGCAACTTTGGCACCCGAAAGGGCTGGATAAATTTTATCCTCATTGCCTGAGAGCCAGATTAATGTGATTTCTCTGGTAATCATGGTTATTGAAGTTCAAGATTTTTTTTAACCAACAGTTATACATTTGAGCTCAAATATAGGTATGATACTTACTTTAATGAGCTAAATGCTGAATTTAAGCCAGTTTTAGCTACTTTTTCAATGCAAGTTACAGGGCATACTGATTATTGATGTATATTTTAACTAAATTCATTTTTTATTTCTGCTATAATTTGGTATTTAGTAATAACGATTTTTTCTGGAAAAAGCGCCATTTGTAGCTCTGTTTTCTAGAAAATATTGCTTTTTCTGATGTTTTCAAGGCAAACTTTGACACATATTCTCCATGTGTATACATTTTCTCTATTTTGTGGGGACATAGAGACCTCCATTGCTAAAAACCAATGTGCTGGGCTCTTAAAAACAATCATAACTTGTAGTCTAGTGGGGCTGCTCGATAATGGCAAAAATGATATTAGCAATTATTTTTATCAACATTGAGAACAAGATTATTAAACATAATTGTTCATCCATTTTAATACATTTCCACCACAAACATTTATAAACCTTATTTTTTA
Organism: Cetoscarus ocellatus; assembly: GCA_037902135.1. Lineage (NCBI taxonomy): Eukaryota > Metazoa > Chordata > Actinopteri > Labriformes > Labridae > Cetoscarus > Cetoscarus ocellatus. The sequence goes on from JBAMNC010000090.1 coordinate 1,100,790, forward strand.
AGGTAGTATTGTCTTATTTTTGGCCAAAAATACATCAGACACTGGCATGTTTACCGCACATGGCAAACCTTTGACAAAACAAGCAAACATCACATGCAAATAGGGCAGAACAACATGTTGTTTCTCCTTTGCAATTGCAACATACCCATCCGCTCTAGTCACACCGCAGGACGTGCAATGTTGGTCATGTGTCCTTAAAGCAGGTCATGCAGCCGCTTCAGTGTCAGCTAATGGTCCTTAAGACCTTAAGTGTTTTTTTTCTCCTTTTCTATGGCTAAGAATCAATGAAAGTCTGTCTGATATTAGATTCAGTAGTCAAACTGACCACCTCTCATGCAGATTCTGAGTGTGAGTGTCTGTGGACATGTTAAACAATGAAGCTGCTCCAGGCACTGATGCGTCGACGTAACGCACAAATTGGCATTCTGTCAGGCAAAGTGTGTTTCAGTAAGATTCCTGGACGTAGCAGTTTGTTGTCCCACTGCTGGTGGCCTTGCAAACTTCATTTCTTTCCAAGTTACTGTCACTTCGACCAAATGCAACTTTTAAAATTGTTCATTTTGGTTGATGCCGTTTTTAGTAAGTTCTTCATGAGCAACAAGATTATTTGTAAAGATTTACCCATAAAGACTCATGCCTCCTCCTTTCTCCTACTCTATGTGCGTGTCTGTGCCACTGCCAAAGCACTTAAAGGGATAGTTCAGGTTTTTTGAAGTGGGGCTGCTCAATGCCTTTGACATTAGTTACTATGATTGCAACTTAAGCAAATTGCAAGCTTTGTCCCTGAGGGGAGAGCCAGGTAGCCAGGTAAAGATGCTGGGCAATACATAGCAGTCAATGGTGCCACAGAAAGCCTTGTAATTACCCCACTTGTAATTAGATTAAAACTACACAAAACACGACATTGGCTTAACAATATGCTACCCTGAATATCTTAACAATGTTTCACTTTTCCTTGACAAAGCCTCTGTATTTGGAAATTATTGTGATGAAAGGTCTGAGCTGTATATGCTTCCATGTCAACAACACCATCAATAGTTCTCACACTGTCTCCATTCTGAGACGGCAATATAGCATGTTGAAGATCCCTGCTTTTCAGTCTTGTTTCATTAAACTTAAAAAATGAATTTGTCTATTCAGCTACAAAATTACAGGTTAGACAGTCTGAGGATCACTACGTTATAATTTACTCAATAGCAGGCTGTTTGATCAAATATTTGGGGCTGTAGTGCTATAAGTCACCAACTGGCTTCAAGTAATAGAGTGGAATTTAGAATAGAAAATACATTTAGACCAGGACAAGAAAAAATATAATGCTTTATTGAAACTTAATTAATGCATATAAAAAGTTAAACACATCTGTCTTATGTTTTTTTCTGGGAAAAAAAATCGCATTTCCTACATTGTTCAAGAAAAAAAAAATCACAATGTTATTTTTTTTCTCAATATCATTCAGTCCTACATGCAACACTGTTATCATTTAGTTTTAATTTTCTTCTTTCCATGATCATGGGTGGCCATAGTTGTAAATGATCCCAAAACTCAATTAAATGCACAGCTCTACAGTCCAACAAGTCAAACAATATAACTTTACTTTGTTGTTAATGGAACTTTATGGCAGTCCAGCAAATGTTTGCCTTAGCTCTGAATGAGAATCTGGTATTAATTCATGTATGCAATAGCACTAATAAGCAATTTTCAGTTGGTCAATGTGCTAAGAAGAAACTTTTCAACCTCCATCTCAATCCTTTACTGAGCAGACTTACAGTTACACACATAAAGACCGCGTGGGTACTCTTGCCTTTTACGCACTGACAGCGTCACACTCTCAACGCACTGACAGGGCGTTTAGGAGCTGTCAGTGATGCAGTCAGCTCTGAGTGAAAATGGAGTGATTATGGCTATGAAGGTATTTCTTACATAGGTTAAATTACTTCCTCTGCGATGTAGAGCACAAAACAGAGAATTTCACTTTACGTGTGTCTGTATGGCACACTGAATTGTCCCTCTTTTTCCAGTCCTTCATTAGGACAGACAGCCTCAAAATCTTTCATTATTCATCAAAAAAATTTGGTCAATGACGGAAAATATTTGGTTAATGCGACCCCTGTTTCTCGTCACAATGACCGCAGCCCTCTGTGCGAAATGCTATAACTGTTTTGCACCTGCCTTTCAAACATGCTAAATTTAGACGCAAAAACACCAAGCGCAACCAGTTGCAGGTTCGATAAATCACATTGTGGGTGCTAAATGATTACATTTGCATCTCCTCCTCCCAGTATTTTGCAAGTTCTTATCATCTGCATGTATTCTGCATATTCATGAAGGCAAACACGCTAATGGATTGTGCATGCTATTTTGGTCATTTGACAGACGCAATCCTTGGTGCACCCTGTTAGTAGATCTCCTTTGCACGCGGTATCAAGTTTGCACATGTTTTTATACACTCAAAACTTTAGTAGATCAGGCCCTTAGTAAACAAATGGTGGCTGCATTCACCCCTCATCCAGTCTATGCTTTATGAATTTTTAACTGTTAACTTTGTTGAGTTACTGTACCTGAGGCAGGTGGACCAGGTGGACCAGGATGGCCGTTTGGTCCCGGTGGTCCTGGAGGCCCCATAACTCCAGGGGCTCCACTGTGTCCCTTCATGCCCTGTGCGAACAAGGTAACATGAACATTATACTTTATAAACACACACAGTGGAGGTGACTGACATACACCTGCCACTATTGCATTGCTCACATAATTTAGTCCATGGAAAAAACATGCATGTGCGTATGTATAAATATACTGTTTATAGATGCCAAAGACCCTACAGCCCCTACTAAACATAGAGCTGGAAGTGTAACTTGTGACTAATTTAGTAGGTGAAGACATATCTCTCAGGTCACACAGTGTAAGTAACACACTACAGTTCACTGATACTTTAAGGAAGTGCTTAAATCTGTAGAATATCTGATGCCAACATGCATTAAACACTTGTTGAATACACACATACAGGTCACAGGGAGACCCAACACCCTGTGTTGTTCCCCACCTGCTTTCCTCTCTTCCCTGGACGTCCAGTTGGTCCTCTCTTTCCAGAGACTCCTGGCTCTCCCTTTGGTCCCTGTTCACCCTTTGAATGAAGATAAGAAAGATTTAGCTTAAACTTTGTACTTTACTTTATTGTACTCATGTTAGAGTTATTCTCACCTTCTGTCCGAGCATCCCAGGCAAACCAATAGAGCCCTTGGTCGAGGCAAAATGAGAACATGACATAAGAAGAGTTGTAGACACATTACATGTTAAACTTCAATCAACTGTGAGCTAGAGGGCTCAGGGAGTTTCAAATGTCTTGACCTAAAAAAATGTCATACTGTAAGTCTCAAACATATAACAAAGGGTCATTCGTCAAAGCCACTCTTAGATTGTCCCAAACACATCATCATTAAACACTTTGAGAACAAGTTTAAAGCTCCTTTGTGTAACTTTCCATAATGCCATATGAACGCATAACTTTTTATTTTAGCCTGTGTTACACAGGGGCTTTAGTCTTGCAATTAAACTGTTTGTACACCTACCTTGTCACCTTTTGGTCCTGCTGCTCCAGGGTCACCTCGAGTCCCCTTTAAAACGAAATCAGAGACAGACATTTAAAAGGCATTTCATTTTTAGTAGTGAACATAGGGTTGTGAGATATTCTGATCTTACCTTATCACCTTTATAACCGGGCAAACCCTGAAAAAGGGAGAGGTACATTAGTGGATAAGATCAAAATCAATGATTGTCCATTAAAGGACTAAACTATTTTCATTGTTGGTAACATTTACATAGTTGTGAATGTGATGCTTTTATTATATTCCTTACTTTTATCCCTGGTGGTCCCCGTAGCCCTGGTAATCCCATGAGTCCTGGATCCCCCTTTTCACCCTTAAGAATAACATGAAAATCAACAGCTGCTCATTCTGTTTTAAGATACAGAAGCACTTAGCAGACATACACCCATACTTTCGATATCACTCTCTTTTCTATGAGCCAATGTGAATCTTTTGGTTGCTCTATTATATGCTGGACTCATTTGCCAAGATATTTTCAGATGATAATGCTGATTTTCCAATGAGGATAAGGTAACTCCCACGGTCTGTAAAATATGACACAGCAGTGTTTTCCCCCAGTTAGTGGTGGCAATGGTGTGTGTGTGTGTTTTGAGGGGGTCTTGTGCTCTGTTTGCCCTATTCAAAGTAAGCCCTCCTTCAATAAAGTCTTTTTTTGGATAACAGTGGCTTGAGAGCCGCTCCACCATCAACCGAAAGACTGGGAGCTCCAGCCCAAATCTGGCTGCTAGATGTCATTAAGTCCTGATACTAATAGAGAACTTTGACATTCAAGTGGATGTGATTGAATGGTTGTGAATGGTTGTTGACAGCTAAGTGTGACCTGCAGTGTAAAAGCACTTTGAGTAGTTAGAAGGACGAGAAAAGTGCTTTCAAGTTCATTTACATTTTTTCCTGTTTATTTAACAAAATACTGCAGGATACTTAAGAGACATTAAAGGTCATGTGTCCTGTTTGTTTGATCATTTACATCATGTCTTTAGTGTACTGAATTTGAGTTAATTAAAAAAAAGAAAACTTTCGTCTATATAGAGGATCAGATGCAGCTCTTTTTCCGACCCCTTTGGAAATGCTTAGATCTGAGGGAGTGGGGAGGCTGTGATTATGAGCTCTGTGCTGATTGGCTGCCTAAATGATGCTTGATTTTAGGGGTTAAGAGAGGTTACAGACTGCGGATCAGACTTTCAAAACAGTCATGGCGTCTGCCTGTGACAAGCAGGAAACATGTCAGTGGAGGCTGAAAAGCAAGTCCATAATAAACCCCAGGAAGTAAAAAACAAAGCGTTTTTAAGAAGGATTCATTTTGAAGATGCATTGTGCATTTCTCTGTGAACTGAGAGTTTAGTAAAGGTGTCATGTTCTTCTGCTCCCCAGGCCCCTTCTAACAACATTTAAAGCAAAAGCAAAATAATTTTGCAGCACATGGGATCTTTAAGTGAGAGACCAGGGTTTGGATGTTCTTAATATTTATAATTTATAGGCACAAGTTTAGTGCATGTATGTTTGAATTCAAAGCATGTCTCTGGGCGGTCTCTGGCCTACATGGGGCTCTTACTAGAAGGGTTTTTAAATTTTAAACGCAAGGTGTAAATTTAACAATAAATACATACACAATATGATTTTTCCTCATTGCTAGCTGAGGTGGAGGGGGCTCCCTGTCACGGAGGCCACCCTAACTGTAAAACATCACAGGAAATGCTGTAGTGGATGCAACATACCTTTGGTCCCTCTGGACCAGGCCATCCTTGTAGACCTGGTTTCCCTGGGAGGCCTGGAGCTCCGGTGCGACCCTACAGAGACACAACCATAGATGCCAAAAACTATCAAAGCATTGACTGTTTCTTTTTTATAATACATAAAACATTTGCTGTTTAGCAAGTGTTATTTACAATGATATACCCCTCTGATGCTACATCCAGTCCAAGAGTTTATCATATTAGCACTGCTTAGCTAAAGGGATTTACAAAATAAGACAAATAAAAAAATCTGTCCACTTTACTATAATTGTTAATCATTAACTATTTATAAATCAATTATTTTATCTCTACCAGACCATAGTATGTTAAGAGCTAACTTTCCTGAACCCTTTTTTTACTAGCTGTTCTGACTAGTTAGATATTGCCATGATTCCTTCCATACTACTTTGGAGAGTAATCGTACACAGGCAACATGATAATTTCATCTTTTTTGTAAAGATAACACGCTTTTCCTTTCAGTGTGCTGATTTCTGCTATTGCATGTTGCTTCGTCGATGATATCCATCTATGTGTGTCTATCGAGCTAATTGTTTTCCAGCATATATTAACAGAGAGATTCCTTGTAAATAAATACAGGACAGACTTACTAGAAGCCAACCAAACTGGCCTCCAAAGATTTCCTAATAAGGGATAAAAGAGTGCAGAACCAAGCATTCAAAGCTACAACACTACCACTGAGATTTGCTATTTATTAGTCAGAAATAAAAGCTTGATAAAACTTTATTGCCGTCATTGCCAGTTCCCTGAAAGCAGGGGAGCTAAATGTATTATGCAACATTCTCACATCTCAGTGACACCTGGACAAGAATCCCAGAGCTGCTGCCATGCTAGTAGCACTGTCATTTAGCTTCTTGTCATTAAAAGCGCAGCCTATAGAGACACAGTGGACCTGCTGCTGCTGCGTCGAATGATTGATCATGGAGAGCAAAAGCACTTAGGGAGATTAAAGCTGAGAAGGAGAGCCTGGATCAGCAGGACTTGAGTCCAGCACAACGGGGCTAATGGAGCCGGGCCAAGGAAAGGAGGAGAGGAAAGGAAGATGCTGAGAGAAAGGAAAGAGGAGAGTGAAGAGGAGAAGTGAGGAGCGGTGGACTGACAGAAGACCTTCGGGGATTTGTTCAAGCTTTGCTATGTTGTCCGAGTGGCTTCTGAGGCTCATGTGGCGTGACCCATTTAGCAGCTGCAGAGGATATTCTGAGCACATCAGTGGACAAATCACATCACAGAGATTGAGGAGAGCATTGAGGGGAGGCAGAACGAGCAAGATCCCATTATTTCAAGGACATGCAAGATGGACAAGAGAGAGATGAGCAAGACATGCTGGAGGGGAGGAGCGGCTCACCTTTAACCCAGGACGTCCAATTTCTCCCTGGAGGAGGACAAATGAGGGGAGAGGTGATGATGCGGTCTTTGGAGCACGGAAGAACTTAAGGACACACACACAAGTAATGGGAGCAAATGACCTTAGAGGCATATTTAAAAACACACCTTCTCCCCTTTTGGTCCTTGTATGCCGGGAAATCCGCTGTGACCCTGACAAATGACACCAAATTTGTATTTAGCTCACTAATTCTAAAAAAATATTATACATTTGTTAAAAATCAATACTACAAGGGCCATTTTACTTCAGTTTGTACAACAGTACTTCTATCTGCTGTCTTTAAATGGCGACAGCACTCTAAGTACACTGTCAGATTGAAGGTCTGCAGTGATTTAATCTGCCTTTAGCCACACATTTGAGAGATCTAGGATTTGATCTGGCCTTACCTCTGGTCCCTGTGGTCCTGGAGGTCCTGGAGGGCCAGGTGAACATCCAGGTGTCTCAGGTTTTTGCTTTTCTGGTTCTTCTACGCCAAAAACAGTAGGCTCTAAGATGCTTACGCCATCCTTTGAATAATACACAGACATGAAATTCAAATGACAAAGGGCTTTCAGCTGATGGGCTACCACAGAAGAAGTGTATTAATATTCAATTTGTAAACTGGTGTGTGACCTACAGGGATGCCTCGTTTCCACAGCTTCGGCGGTGGGGGAAAGAGTGGAGGTGGAGGGGGTGACATGAGGCAGCAGGGGTCAAACCTTTGTGGTTCATCCAGTAAGGCAAGAGCTAAGAGGAAAGCAGTGCAACGCCAGAGTCTTAACTTATGGATCACAATCCATTCATACAGCAATTTAAAGTGTGTAGTAGGGTAAAAACAAAATATTAAAACTTAAGACATGACATAATTTTACATCAATGACTGCTGCAAAAGGAAGCAGGACCTGCAACTCAATTTTGCTGTTTTCTGTATCTGTTCTGTGTTGCTAACTTGTGATGTACCGTGATTTTTTCCCTAACTGCTTTCAGTTATGTTGCCTGAACTCCCCCAGACCACCATGATAGAATGGCCAAACTAATTTTTCTTATTTATATTATTTTGTTGACAACCTCCTCTTGTCTTCCCTATTAACTTCTTGGTTGGAATTGAGGACATTATTCAACACAAATAGCACTAAATAGCAAACCAAAATTTCTGTTTCATGAGCAAATTTCACATAATGCAGGGGAAAAAGATCCTTAACCTGCACTTCTTGGCTCACACGGCAGGCAATCCTTGTATGATTCATGAATAGCTCACGGCGCCTATCATGATGCTCACTTTTAAGGGCTTTTGTTCCATGTAGAGTGGTGCAACAATGAGTGAGTAACACAGAACAGAAGTGAGTAAGCATTTGACACTTTTAGCTGCACTGTCTAGAAGTCTATGGGTTTATTTTTTTTTAAGATTTTGATATAAATACCTGAAATAAGGTCTGCGGTGAACAAAGATTTTATGCAATGCTAGATTTCATTTTTTCCCCTTCAGCATAAAAAACATTTGAAAATGTCCCACCTTTGAAGTTTTAAGAATTATTGTGTCTCTAAAAAGATGGTTGCTAACAAACTGCTGTCAAAGACTACAAAAATGGTCAGTGTTAACACGCTTGTCTAAAATAAACTATATTACAAACATGATTGCCACCAACTTGCAATGCTAAGAGGAAATTTTCTAAAACAACAGGTAACTGTGTGGGTAATGCGCTAGCTGCACGGTAATTGCTTTTATGCTTCAAGGGGTGTGAAATTGTGTTTGTTCATCAAGATTGTAGTGATGAACAAATTACGTTTGTCCCATGAACTTTATTTGTCACAGAGCTTATTATCAGCAATAATCCAAACACTATGGGCTTTTTTTTGAGGGAATCAGTCTGGGCTGGCCTTCAGAAATACATCATCTCTGCACAACTGTATTGCATGAAATTTTTCTACATAAAAAATGGTTGCTGTTAAGTAAAGTAAGGACTGATGTTTTATTCAATAGAGTCCACAATTTACAACACAAGGTAAAAGGTGGTGGCGGGCAAAGCTGAGAGTGGATTTGTCTTTACACAGCAACTCTTATTATTGTTTATGTTATGAGCCCCTGGTGGTAGATTTTTATCTCACTGTGCATATAAACCCACCAAGAACCATTGGTAAATTTGTTGAAATGTTTCATAACATTTCACCGTTTATTTAAATGTTATGTGCAGGTATAGACTGCAGAGAGAATCTGACCAAAGCCATTTGACATCAGTGGTTTGGTTATCAAAGAGACCTTTGGACCTTTAGGTCAAAGCTTGGACACAGCCGTACTGTACTGTTGTCTCAAACAAACCTTAGATCAACCTACTTACAGTGAGAGAGGCAAAGCAGAGGGTTGAAGTGGGACTAATAGCCATCTGACCAATCGCAACTCCACAAAGATTTGCTGCAATGTTAAACATGTCCCAAATTTTCCAAAACTGGAAATCCTTGGTTAAAGTAAACCAGGTGCGATAGAAGAAAAATTAACCGCTGCAGAGTGAGAGCATTTAGATATATTAAATATTTTAAAACAAAGACTTTTGTTGTACTAGGCTGTACAGATGTTTATTTAGGTTATAAAAAAACATCTTCATACCCGTTTAAATGCCCCATATGCAGCAGTGGGAGCAATTTAGGGTTAAGCTCTTGCACAAGGACACATCAACACATGACTGCAGATCAAATCATAGATTGTTAAAGAACTGGATGACGCCATATTACGTCAGCCGTTTGATTACCTGTGGAACACTGTGGAGGCCTGGTAATGAACGCTGCCATACTGTACATGTCATCTAAACAGTACTTTAGCTCAACCTACTCACAGACAGAGAGTTGAGGTGGGTCTTCATACTGTCTGTTTCCAAAACTGTAAATCCTCGGCATGATCAAAAATAATAATAATAATAAATAACCTCTGTACAATGAGAGCACAGTGATTTATTATACCTTAAGGCTGAAGCCCTTATTTGAACCAGGCTGTAAAGATGTTTATTTAAGCTGTAAAAACAGCATTTTCCCTGCACAAAGTCATTTGGGTGTCAGGTTTTTGCAGCCAGCCTCAAGTGGACACTTGGGGTACTACAGGTTTTGGCATTTCCGCATTGGCCTCCGTTTACAGCCACAGAGGTTACCGCCTAGATCAAACTCACTTGTGTGGGTTAACTGACCCAGACTTCACCTACATAGAAGGGATGCACAATACTGGATTTTTGACAATATTCAATATGCCAGTATTTCCAAACTCATTATCACTGATACCAATAGTTTTTTCCACACAAAGCACAAAGCCTCCACTTTTGACCTCTTCCTCCATGGTGATCGTCGATTTGTGTTAGAAAAAGATGTGAAGCAAGACAACAGCATTTTATTATTTAATAAATGATAATTTGGATTTATAAAAGTGGACTTTAAGTAATGCTGAGGTAAACCATTATATCACATTTGTATTGTATTTGCATTGTGACAATTTTACAGCCAGTACATGAGATTAATGCCCAGTTGGTATGACCAAAAATGCAGATTATAAGTACTAACAAAACACGTCATAACTGCCGATACTGATATTCTTTTTTAGGCAATTATCTGCAAATATACACGTTGTTCCGATAATATTGTGCATCCCTGTCACCTCTTACAGTGTCAGGGAGCTTCAGGATCTCAGGCTGCAGATTAAAACAGCATGACACCAGTCTGCCAGAGCAGAATAAAAGATGACGAAAATGCATGCAACCTGTGTTTCTTGAGCCCTCCTTACACGACTCACCTGAGCGTGCCGACAGGATGCTGTCCATGTAGGAATTTCGGGATAAAGCCCACGCAGGACACAAAAGGATTTGCAGGGACACTGCAAGTTTGACAAGCGCCATCATGAAGGTTTGACTTCCCCTGAAACACAAAACACAAGCTGTCAAACACACACTCTATTTCCGCAGCCCGGGCTCTCACTGGCAGCTGTCACTTTTCCTTACTGTCACTCCCTTAACCTCTCTCTCTCTCTCCATAGCATAATAAACTTGTTGCAGCTCCACACTGCAGCAGATGCAGCCCACCGCTGTAATCCCAGCCGCGCACCCACCCCCTCAGTCTCGTGCCAGAATTAGACCAAAGAGGGGCTACTATCACCACTCGGTCTTATTATGACAAACCATTATGAGGCTGCATAGGGTCGCAGACTGCAACTGTATGAGTGCAAGAGAGAAAAAGAGAAGTCCTCAATCTCGTGTTTTGGCACGTGTTTGCGGAAATTGTGAAGCACCATCTTCATTTACTTATCAAATCTTCATGAAACTTAAATTTCCTCTTCTTTGTCACGTAGTCAAAGATGCAACATGCCTTTATGCATTCATAGAAGGTGTTTGCATGCCTTTAAATGCAGAGACCCCTTACCTTCTACTTGCAGACCCCCCAACAGCCTCCTCTAAATGATCAGCTCGGTGTGCAGCCCCGCTCACTCTGATCCCTCTGCCTGAAGCCAATCTTTGCCGCTAATAAATCTGATCCACTTATCGACCCGCTGCTTTCCCCTCCGCCTGCCAATAACGACACAATTAAAGGGGGAGGGTCTTTTTCTGCCACCCGGCGCTGAGTGACCACCAGTGGGGGCCAACGCGGCGTGGCAGCCCTGCCTCAGTGGGTCAGCACCACAGGTGCATTCAGTGGTGCTCAGTCTGGATCCACTTCAGAGAAGCGTGCTGGGTGTCTGGCACGGCTCTGACATTTCAAGTCAGCATGCTGTCACTCCTTTGGCACGTTTTATCCTGGTTGTGTCTCCAGCAGTGAAGTGGCGCCCTCTGCTGGATCATTTCATGTCAGGACTAAATAAAGTGGTATCAAAAATTGTAGGTGTTACGTAATGTTGCTCTGAATCTTGTGAATAAATATAAAAGTGTGAATTGGCTGGAGCTGGTTATTGTATTCCGCTTCAGCCTTTTTAGAATGACATTTTCCTGTAGAAGCCTACTACATAAGTTATTATTGCCTCAGCTGCTTCACAATGTGAACGAATTATATCATTGTCAAATAGAATCGCATAATTTTTTGCATTTTGAGTATCACTAACCTTTGTTAGTCTGGCTTTTAGCTGATTTTATTTTATCCTCTTAATCTGTGTTATCAATTTTCTTGCTCCATTTTATTTTCAGAGTTATTGTTTTGTGTTTTAATACCTCCAGTTTTACCATGTTTTATCACAATTAACTTTTCGCATTTTCTTATTTCAGTTGTTTTTTAAATCTTCATTTCAAATGATGCCTTTAAGTGTTATTGTTGTCTTATTTCTTTCTTTCTTTTTTTTTTTTTTTTTGGTGTAAAACATTTTCTGCTTTATTTAGACCATGAAAAGTCAGATACAACCACACATGTCACACCGTACTGTGACACTTAAGGCAGAAAAATCTGTGCTGGTTGGTCCAAAAACTGAAAACAAAGTTCGTCAGATGAGACTTGATTCAGTCATTTTAGCAGAGTTAGTTTGTTCTTAAGCCTCTAACAACACAGCACACCTTTGACAACAGGGTGACCACCTCTAGATTTTAGGATGAATCAAGATGCAGCGTGGTCAGCTCTTAACATTAAGACAGAAGAAGCATCTTCAAAGAGTTAATAAAAAAAAAACACAAGCTTACCACCAACATCTCAGGGTGTCATGTTTTTCTATTTCTTTTTTTTATTATTACTTTTTATTGTTGTTTTTAAGAAAACATTATACAAATACAAACAACAATAATAATAGAAAAAACAGCAGGAGGAGGATCCATCTCTCAAGCAACATTTAAACCACACATATGACAATATGCTCATATAACCATATTAGTTCCTTCCTTTGCAAAGTTTAAAGATGTGCCTCCCAGATGGGGCATGTTGTTGCTATACAAAATCAGGCCTTACATTTAAGACGTAGGTGAGCCATTTTGACCAAATTTCAGCAAAGACACCAGTTTTACAACTCAGTTTAAATGTCAGTCTGTCCATAATGTATATACTGTAAACAACATCAATCCAGTCATTTATAGTAGGTATGTCTCTTTTCAGCCATTTTCTGGTCAGGGCCTTCGTACTTGCTACTAACAATAGTCCCAATAAACATTTGTCTCCCTTTGAACATTTAAGTTCTTCTAAATCATTGAGATACATATAATTTTGAAGTTAAAACAGATTTTAGACTTAAAAACTGCCTCCAGGACGCCATGGACACATCTCCAAAATGGAGCCACAGAGGGACCATCCCAAAAGATGTGAAAATGGTTTGCCATAATACTTCCACAAGACCTCCAGCAAGCAGTCTGATCAGAGTACTTAGTTTTCTGTGCTGGAGTACAAAAGAATCGAGTCAAGCTCTTCCAGCTGTATTCCCTCCAGGAGGGAGAGCTTGTTGTCAACTGTTGCTGTCTACAGATTCTGTCCCATTCCTCCACCATTATCGTGATATTGCCCTCTGCTTCCCATCTTGTTTTAATATTCAGAGTATGATCTCCCTTTAAATTCTGGAGAGCACGATATAGTCTAGAAATGATTTTTTTGTAGGTACCATCATTGTAGGCCTTTTGGAAAATATCCAGAATTTCGTCTCCAGTTGTCATGTCATCCTTAATTTTTTTTTTCTTAATAAAGTCTCTGATTTGTAAATACCTAAAATGGTCCTGATTTTGTAAATTATAGTTGTCCTTAAGGTCCTGGAAGCTTAACAATGTACCTTTTTTTAGGAGGGTGGAATATGTTGTAAGACCCTTTGCAGTCCAATCCTTGAACCTCGTGTCATGTTTGCTGGGTAAGAACTCTGGGTCATAGGCAAACCACTTCAGGAATTCAGCCCCCTCTTCAAATTGGTACTTTTTAATTAGTCCCTTCCATGTCTTTAACGAGCTTATTATATATGGGTTGTCAGAGTCCGTCAAATGACTAATTAATGAAAGGTCTCCTATTAACGTGTTAACTGGGAGTCCCTTCCCCATTGAGCTCTCTATGTCTTTCCATCTAGATCTGTAAGTGGGCTTGCACCAACCAATCAGTGTGTTGTCTTTTTTCTTAACATGGTTTTATCAGCTTTGTCCAGCTCCTGTGTTTCCTCAGTTGTATGTGCCTGTTTTTGAGGTCCACTCTTTGTGTGTCTCTGTGTGTTTATTGATTCATATGAATACTTCATTAGTATGATGAAAACAAATCCGCATTAGAGTATTATTCATAAAAAAGATTTAAAATGAAGATAATGATGATAATCAGAATCAGAAATACTTTTTTAATCACCAAGGAAAGTTCGGTTGTTTCAGCTGCTCGTATACGCAGTATAGCAGTAGTAAATATCAAATATAGGCTTTAAAATAGATAACAGCATAAATTTAATTAAATCAATGAAATGAAAAGTTGAAAAGAAAAGAAGAGGAAAAATTATGTAGGCAGGTTGCAAACATGAAAAATCTTTAAGCTATATCAGCTTCCTTATGAAGGAAAAAACAAGTTAAATAGAAGATAAGTAGGTTAAGTAGGAGAAGTAGAAGTAAGAACACAATAATACAATAAATAGATTAATTGGAGAGATTAGGGTAAACGAAGGAAAAACAGAGACAGAGTCCAATGGCTGAATATTAGCTGCCAACAAACAGCTGAAGGCTGAGCTACAATCCAAAACAAATGGCTGTCCCAGTGTTAATAAATCAGCAAAATATCATGGTACACTCATGTACCTATACTCTTCTACAGATGTATGATGACAAGTAGTAAAATCACATGCCAATTTCCTCCTCTCCCACACATCAGGATCAGCCTCCTGTTAGATTCTTGCCTTGTCCACCTTTTGGATGTTACAACACTGGGTGCTTACTATTTCTTTTATGTGTATTAGCTTGGGCTTTTGGAAAAGGGGCTTTAACTTCTCTTTATTGGGTAGGAACATGAAGTGCTTCAGCTAACCAGAATATACCCTCCATCCATATGCTGTATTTAATAAATTTTGCCATGATAGTGACTAAATGTATATTGTTTCTTAAATTCCAACTCATTTATGTTGTTTCATTTCAAAATGTAGTAAAAAAAGCTGCTTGCCCTCCAAAGACTTCCTTGACAAACAGCCAATTTAAAAAGCATTCAACAGCTCTGTATGACAACATCAGATGTGAAATTGGTACAAAACGTTTCATTGCAATTGCATCATGAATGTTACTTCAGTATAAGTTACAGTAAGCACTCTATGTATCCTCTCAAGTTTTTTTGAGAAGATACATACAGTGTATTTGGATTCCCTTTTCCCAGTTTTGCATAAAACCAGCTGTTGCCTGGTGGTTCTGAGTTACTCGTTTCAGTGTTTAGTAGTTTATCACTGGACCAAAAATAATTAAGGATAACCAAAGAGTAGCACTTTGTCCTTGCATTTACAATATAGGATATGTAAGATATCTGAGCAAATATAATTTGTACTTGATGTAAGTCATAGTTTTGCACAAGCACACTGTATTTGACAAGATAAATGAAGAATACCTTATATATTAATATAGATTAATTTTTCTACTGCAAATATGAGATTGACTTTTAATTAGCAAGTTAGTTTGGTCAGTTTATCATCATTTTCAAAATTTGGCCAACCCATAAGGACATTCTGTCTGATCCATCAGGTATCACATACAGTATGTAACTAGTATACCATCTCAGTATTAAGTATTTTAGAAGTTAATGTAGTACCTGTGTCAAAAGTTTTGGTGTTGAGACAACACAGAAAAATACTTTCCCCAACACAAGTATATATTAACTGCTTAATTGCTGTAACATGATTTAATGTATTTGGTTATTCTCCACATGTAAATGTATCACAATACAGTGAAAGTCAACAATGAAATCATTACAAAGGTAATGGAATGTATCAAGGAAAGGGTTTATTGCTGTATCCTTTCACTCTGGGATCAATATACTTTGCTCTTTAGAAAGAAATACCAAAGGTACAAAACAGTAACTTGTTAAAAAACAAACAAACAAACAAAACAGTAACTTGTCAAAAAACAAACAAACAAACAAACAAACTTGGTCATCTTTTATCCAAAATATTACAAGACCAAGCATGAGTCCTGAAAGAACAACCTTTGTAGCTTAGTCACTTATTGATGTGAACATGCTGTCCTTAAATGAGAAATATAAATAAACTTTAAAAATAATGAATATAAACATCCTTTTGAAAATGCAGCTTTGTAACAGAGCAAGTTTGAGAGCCCATATGATGTTTTTTAAAATGTCAAATGCCTTTTAGTGTGTTTTACATGTCTCCTCCAGTACTTATGTGCTCAAGACAGGGGCACATCAGGGGTTCTCCCTCTCCCCCTGTTTACAGCACCATTAACTGCATAAAATGGCTGAGTCCATGGGCCACCACAGACAGACCTTCAAGTGTGGCATCCTATCATTGTATCATGTCAGAGACATTGACAGAGCGTCTCAGACAGACTGAGATAAAGGTGGATCAGGGATACTCATAATGTGAAAACCAAAAGGTTTTTGAACATTTGCCATTATGAGCAGCAGATATTGAAATCGACTAAACGAACCTGGATTGAGGCAAAAAATGGACTCTGTAAGTGACACCATAGCAAAGAAAATACAAGCATTGTTTAACAAACAATTTAAAGATCACCCGTTCTCATCAACCAAGTGTAAAAACACTCAAGGGAGCATAAAAATATTGTAAAATACATCTAAAACATAAGTGATAGTTTTGCATTAGGATATAAAGTGGCAAAAATGCTGAATGTGAAGTTTTGTGCAAGCAGTAGTCATATTTGTAGGTAAACATCTCAGTTTTAAGAAAATCCAGAGGGAAGGCTGTCCCTTTAAGAAGCTCTGGCTGAATAGTTTGGAAAATCTGCAAGTAACGTGAAGGCTGACTCATGTGATAATTGAAAACAGTCTCCCACACACAGAAACACTGTGGAGACAATGCTCCAACATATCAGAATGTAGTGATGTGAATTTAAAAATCTACTGAGAATCATGGCTCAAACTTCCAACAAAGAAAACTCTTTGTTTGAGTTCATAGTATCGTGCTTATGTCCACAGCTGTAGTGTGTGTGTGAGAGTGTGTGTGTATGCGTGTGTGTGTTTGTTTTGATAGCATTAGGAGGTGGCATCCTTTAAATAAGCGATGATATTGTGCCTCTCCTTTTTCTTTTTAAGCCCACTAAAGATCATCTTGGTCCCAGGAATGTACTTCTTTGGGTTTGTGAGGTAGACATCCAGAGTTTTCTCATCCCAGATAATACCTAAAAAGAAACAAACATACCCCGTTCAACACTTGTTCAAAAGAGCATTTTATCATTTGTGGTGTAATAGACAAGTAAGCGTTCTCACACATCTAGTTCCTGTGTGTTTGGTTTTATTGCCACATGCCAGCGATGAGCTGTGCAGCCTGTTCAGACCTGCTGCTCTGACTTGAGGCTACAGAAAAAAAATCCATGCTCTGAAAAAGCCCTGCTGGAATACCTGTTGCTGACGCAGTGATTGTCAGCAAGTGGGTTGGGACACAAAAGTGATCCAACTTCATTCATCTCATAACCCAAAGGGATTCCCCATTACATTCTGTTTATTTCCTGAGATTTCCAGAAAACAAAAAATATAGATTTTATTTATACAGTAAAATAACGTAGACTGTGTGTTTCCTCATGGTATCATTCTTAATTCATTTTTTACGTTTCTTTTCCTTTAACTTTGCTTAGTCAATTTTTTTTGCTCAATCTAGGTCCAACTTGCAACATTTTTATGAATAGTTGAACTTCTCTGGAATTTGGATGCGGTTATGAATAAAGGTCCCATACTTTACTCCTTTTTGGGAAGTTTACATTAAGTTTACATCTGAAGTCCATCAAAAATCTATATTTTAAAAAATCAACTACCTAAAAATAGACTTACATGATGGTCATTGTATGCCTGTAAACCCTTTGTTTTAGCCCTGCTCAGATCAGACTGCTTTTTTGTAAATCCTACATTTTTACCCCACACGTTACACCAATTCATCTTGTAAAGGTTAAACACTGTGTTTAGGGGACTGCTTTGGTATATCTAGCAGGCAGTGCACAGCAACAAAGTCGCCAGTTTGATCCCATGGTTGGTCAGGGACTTTCTGTGTGGAGTTTGCATGTTCTCCCTGTGCACGCGTTGGTTCACTCCAGGCACTCCGGCTTCCTCCCACAGTCCAAAAACATGCTCATTAGGTTGACTGGTGACTCCAAATTGGCCTTAAGTACGAGTGTGAGCATGAATGGTTGTCTGTCTCTCTGTGTGGCCATGCAATTGACTGGCCACCAGCACAGGGTGTATAGTGCCTCTTGCCCCATGTCAGCTGGGATAGGCTGAGACATCCATCCATAGATAATAGATGGATGTCTCTTTATCAATGGAGACTAGGGTTTGGCATCTAAAGTATAATGCCGATACGATACGCATCTCGATACAATGTCTCTGATCCGATATATTAAAAAAACATTTGTGGCATTTTACAATGCAATACGATATGATTCACACCCAAATCACAATTAAGCACGATATAATTAGATAAAGTTCATGTCGAGATGTAAAAAAGGATGCTGTGCAATTCAATGAGTTTTCTTATTTATTTACCAAGTAAATTCAAGACTTTTCACAAACTGGCTTGAATGCCTGTTTTAAGTTTACAGTGCAGTGCCATTTTCGAACACATGACACATACTTAAGTATCCTCAAGATAAACAGGAAAATATAGTGCAATACATACATATGTGTGTAAATATATATATATATATATAGCAGACGCCTCCACGACAACAGCGTGGCGCCGCTTCCAGTGAGTTGAGATTAGTCGTACTGCCCATGTATTTTACAGCAGCGCGGCACATTTTGCAAATTGCATCTGTCTTGTTAAGTTGTCCGTCTCTCTTGTAAAATCCGTAGTGTTGCCAAACTTTAGATTTAAAACTTAGCGGAGGATAAATTTACACAGCATTCGGCATGTTTGTTTACGTTACTCCTCATGCTCCCCTGACTACACGTATTCATCCGCGGCACATGTATCACAGTGCAACCGCCGAGCTGATACTTTAGTTTGTAGTGTACACATCCGCAGGTCGGTTGCTTACGTTATGTGGGTCGAAAAAATAATGCACCCAAAAGTGGGTTGGTAACACTTATTAATAAATGTAGAAATACAAATTATGTATTAAATGATTGGATTGAATTGATAAAAAAATTTAATAACCGATGAGTCTCAATGTGCTTCCAAAATTGCATTCATTCTCAGCTGCTCTACCGGTGCACTCGCATCGAGCACGTGCATGACAACATATCGATGTATCGGTTAATCTTCTCATCCCTGGACCTTTCTGCTATCATTCTTATACTGAGTCATGTATTGATTTAAATTACTTGTTCAATTTGTTAGTATTTCATTAGCTCTTGGTGTGCATGGGCACCTAGGACATTAATCACCTTGGACATTCTCTTTGCCTTCACAAAATCTTTGTGTCATTCAAACACACGTGCCACATGACATGAACCATGTGTGTTTGTTGTGAGCTGTAGATAATTCTGTCACACAGGTTCTATTTGACTTTTCACCATGACTGGTGGAGCATCAGCTTGAAATGGAACAGCTTATACCAAGCTTTATTATAAAGGTAATAGTTACATTTTACTTATTGATTTTCAAAAGGAAATCAAAATAAAGTAACTATGACCAACTCCCTCTGCACTTAATCCTTTCCAAAAAATGGCATGGGAAGTGTGCACCTTCAAAGTACTCCATGCAGCATTGTTAGGTACGAACATTCTTTATAGCAAAAGTAGTAGAAAAGTTGCTAAGTTGGATCCACCAGTGATTTAAACATGGTGCAGTATGTTGCTTTTGTTTAAGCTGCTGTCACACAGGAAGTGACCGTTCTTAAGCACCAGCCAGTGTGGGTCGACTTGATATGCTCAGCATCCCAACAGATGGGTGCAAAACAGTGGGATGGCATGCATCAGATATCTGGGTAACTTTCCCTGTATTTGACAGTAGAAACATCCATGTGTACCATACTGAGCCAAACTGGACTAGACTGCTTGGTGGAAACAGCTTTAGCTCTGATGTGTCTTCTGCAGTGATCTGTACCTTTATCGATGTTGGCCTGTGTGTAAGAGTATCCAGGTGCCTGTCCAGTCTTCCTCCCAAACAGACCCCACAGGTTGGGGCCCTGCTTGTGTTTGCCCCCTTCCTCCACTGTGTGACAAGCTGAACATTTCTGCACAAACGTCTTCTTCCCCTTTGCCACGTCTCCCATGGTAGCAGCTGGAGGAGAGGACATGACGGAAATCAGTGTGTTAACCACAGTCTTCATAGTCATCTACTGAGAGGAAAACTGTTAAACAAAACAGCAAAAATGCGATCCCCTTATAACCTGCTTTTCTTCAGAGACAGTGGGTTCCAATCTTGTATATCCACAGTTACAACTTCACTGCTGTGAGGGGTAGTTCTAGTAATATGGAGGCCCTGGGCAAAGACCAGGGGGACTTCCCCATGCAGCCAAAAACTATAAACAGTGTCCAGTGCATTTAAAAAACCCAAGTATGATGAGGTGTGTTTAAACATGTATTTAAAGCCTTGTTTTGTGACCTCTTGTATTTTGATGCACCAGGTAGTTGCCTATCTGTGCTAAATGGTATAACAGCCCATGACCCCAACACTGAAAAGCTGACCCCTTGGTGAGAGCAACGTTAATAGGCCAGGCTGCTGATTTATTTCATTTTAAGTGTAAACATTCTCATCTTTATACTTTGAGAATACAGAAAACTTTATTTGAGGTGAATTCAGGCATTTTGGGACACTAGGTGAAGTGGGACAGCTTATGAAAATGGCACAGTATTTGTGCCATGAAAAGCTCAGGTCCAAGCCACTGTAGCTGAAACCTTGCTTTGAAAGCATACAACCAAAGTAACTTTAAAAAGTATGATGTGGCTCAGGAAGGTGTTGCCAGCTTCAAACTCAAATGTTTGTTCCACTAAGCACAAAATGTGCTTTTGAAAAGCAAGCGGTAAAAAATATTATACACTAATGTTATATTCTGCTTTCATTGAGCTAATTTTTCCACCTGCATCTGACCTGACTATTGATATCAAATACTAAATATTTTTTAGAGATTTAACCATTTGAATGACAAGTTTTTGTCTTGATGCCTCTATGTTTTCAGATGAGAAAAAAAGAACAAAAAACATAACATGCAAAGTAGATTTTTTGGCTTATTACAGCCTGGGCTCTGTTCATCACTGGCAGCAACACAGATTTTCTGCAACATTATTTTCTGGACAGTGTCAAGTACTCACAATCATCAGCACAAAAAATGTGCTTTTCATAAGGAAGCTAACATTCATATTATTTTTGTGTTTAGGCTTGACTTTTTAAACTGACACCATTAGTCCTAATTATTCACACACAAAAAAAGAAACATTTTTAAAACTTTAACCCTTTAAATACCAGGTTTATGTCATGATGACAGTTTTTTAGATGAAAAAATGAAACATTTTCAGTATACTATCTGCAAGGTGTATTTATGTGTGAAACTGTTTAAGAATTGGATATGTCAGCAATTATCACAACATGGATTTTTATGCATTATTATTTGTTGCAGTGTTAAATAATCCAACTCATACATCAAATGACACCATCTGGTGAAGAGTAGTAAAATAATCAATTGCAAGATAAAAGCCCAGATTGACACCCAGATATAATCAAATGAATGGATTATGCTTTAATGGAAGTGGGATCAAAAATTGCAGTTTTTGACTGGGTTTCAGTGGCACATTTTTCATACTCGTCAGTTTGAGCGTAACACTTGTTTGTACACAGTATATTTTAGACTTACTGTAGGAACTGAGCTGGAAACAAGATCAAATACATTTTCACATCTTGCAATAGATAAAAAAAGAAAAATGACAAGTGCTTCAAATGTGAACAGTCTATAAAGTTATACGGTACAATGTGAAAGGGTTACAATTGCCCCCAGCATCCCCTCACATCCCAAGACACAAGTAAAACTGCCTTTCTCTCACTTCCGGATTGTTTGTGCGTACTTTAAAGAGACAGTGAATAAATAAAACCTACTAAATTTAGCAGAAAAAACACAGTCTGCCTGAGTTAAAAAGCTGAAACTTTGCAAAAATAAATAAATAAATAAATGAATATGCATCGTTAATTTCTCATAAATAAAGTCGTTTTGACGCTTGCTATTCTCAGTCGGTTGATTGAGGTTAATGGCACAGCATGTAAATTCAACTCTACATCCCGATTAAAAAGTAACATATCAAGGTAAAGTTATGTCACAGTCAGTGCGTCTGAAGTTTGACACAAAAGCTAATATCACATCAAAAGCGGGCGACGTTACCGTAAATGACAGCAGTGTTTAGTTTGGTGACGTCCAGGTTAAAGTTTCCCTTTTTTATTATCGTTTAGTCTACATTAAGAGGTACGAACCTCCAATATGTTTATCATTTTAGACCACATCCCGAAAACGCTTTACATGCTTCAGCACAGAAAGACTGCTGGGCACGAAAGCACAACAAACACCTCAGATAGTTCCTTACTTTACCGTACCAGATGGATACGTGCAGTTCAGGGACCTCCAGGTAAACGAGAACTTCTTGAGTTGTTGTGGTGGTTTGTTCTTTTGAAGCTTCAGACACTTCCTTTTTTCTGTTTTCGGACACGGTCGGATTTGAACCCGTCTCCTGAGAGATCTAAAGTTTCGTAAAATAGTGGGTGTGACTTGAGTTGAATAATATGTAATAAAAAAGTCATTGCGCAACAAAACGAGGAGGAGACTGAGGACACTGAAATATGTGGGTCACACCCAGCAGGAGGATTCCAAGGGCAGGTGAGCCAAACTGTAAACCCACAGGAGCACATCAGGGCCATGAAGGAGAAAGAAGCAGTCTAAACAGTTTTTGTACACTTCAAGGAAATGTCTAATTGTTGAAAAAAGTTAATTATTAAAAGCAAAATAAAAAGTAAAAGTCCCTAGAAAAATTTTCAAAATATCATAAAAACTTTCCATTGAAAAGGCTAAAAAAAAGGTCCAAATGTCTGACAAGATCACAATGTCAAAAAAGTATTAAAAAAAAAAAAGGTAGAATGAGAGTAAAATGTTGGAGAACAAAATGTAGAACAAAACATTCCAACATTTAGAAAAAAAAAGTCTCAATGACCACAATTAAGTTGAAACAATAAACAAATAGGTTATAATATAAAAAGTTATTCTAATAATGAAAAAGTTAAAATGTCAAAAATGGTCAAAATTGAAAGAAATGATCAGTAAAAGAAAATATAGGTAAACTGTCAATGAAAGGTCAGAATGTTTCATTAAGGCCCATTTACAAAAATAGAGTTGTATTATCAAAGAAATGAAAATATCTAAAAACAATCTAATCATTAGATTGAAGTTGACATATATAAAACAGGTTTAGCTTTCAAACTTATAGGTTGACAGATTAAAAAGTTTAAAAGAATGTTAAGAAATTTAATAAGACAAAAGGGTCAATATGTAAAATTAAAAAGTACAAATTATTATTTATTGACATTATTAGATTTTAAAAACATAATTATGATAATACAGTTGAAATTTTAAAAAAGGTTAAAAAAAATAAAAGACTCATTATGATGACAAGACAGTTAAATGTAGAAAAGGTATAAAGTCTTGAGAAAACAAGTCGAACTTTCCCAAAAAAGTTCACAATAAAAAGGTCTGCTATGGGACTTAGCTAGGATATAGAAGTAAAAGGATAAAATGCCAAACAAAAGGGTTAAAAAGGTTTAAAATAAAAAAAAATATTGAATTGCAATAAAGGTCAGACTATTATGGTCACAATAATATTGTGATATCAAAAGAAAGCTTCAGTATTGAAACAAATAACAGTTAGATAAATAGTCAAGGTTAAAAAAATGTTTAAAAAAAAAAACGTAAATGAAGGAACTAAGGTAAAATATCATTTTAAGGGTCAGAATGAAAAAAAAAAATCTGAGAATAAAATTCATATGTTGAAATAATGTCAGAAGCCAAAAAGTTGCCTTAATGAAAAAAAAATTCAAATGTAAAATAATTCCCAAAAGTCTGAAAGTTGTAAAAAGGGTTGAAATGCTAAAAAAATAGTTATTTAACAAATATAAAAAAGTTGTAATAACAATAATAAGATGACATTTCAATAAGGGTCAAGGTCACAGGTATCAAGAAGCAGAATTGTGACAAAGTTCAAAGTACTACAGTCTTAATGCTCAGAATGAATATGGAATAAAGGCTTGAACTTCCAAACTTAAACGCTCAAATAAAAATGTCAAAAGTCATTATGTCAAGATTTAAGTTAAAGGGAGAGTTCAGTATTTTTGAAGTGGGGTTGTATGAGCTCCATATAGCCACTAAGTACATTAGATACAGTAGAAAGTTCTCTCCTCTCCCTCAGTTAGGCACAATCTGGAAGAGTCTGTTACGCAGATTTAGCCGCAAACTGGGAAGTATCGTACCAAGAACAGAGGGTATTTTCACCGCCTACAAGAACTCCCATCAAAAAATAATACCACAGTTTATGAGTACGCTACCTATGCGTGTTTTTAAGTGCATTAACTTTTCGGAAATATAAAGTTTATCTGGTACTAACCGACTCACGTCACGTATTCTTCCGCGCAGCACTTCCGCGAGCCGCCGAATCACTCCGCCTCCCTCTCAGCTGTTGTAAACATAACAAGCTAGCAGCTTCAGGCACCGGTTGTAGCCTCGTGTGACTCTAATCAGGCATTGTAATTCTTTTGTTCGGACTCTTAGCGGTGTGAGGAAGAAACAAGGAAGGAAATTTAAAACGAGTGATTATGACAGCGACAATGAAGTTCCATTCACTTTGGAGCCAAGAGGATACCTGTGTAAACCGGAGTTTACATCAGAAGGAGAGCTGCTGCAGATGGAGGCCGAACAGGCTGAAAGAAACAGAAACATCGGTGGAAACTGGAGGTCAAGAAAGAGTCGGAAATACACAGTGGTGCAAGTGTATGAACTGCGACTCAATGCCCACGGACCCGGAGTGCTGCTGTTGCCATGAGTGGACCTTGGTTACAGACCAACTTCAGGATCTGTCTGAATCAGAGGATACCGGTGAATCTCACACCGTCTGCATCACTCATCATACAGATTTTCCTGCTCTTCTGATCCCGGAGTATTGTGGATATTCTTCAATTTCCCGAAGATAAGCTGGAAAAAAACGTCCCAAACCTGAAGGACCTAATCACAGTTTATCCTCAAAGTAAGTAATAATGATCTGTCAGAGACAAAC
Source organism: Cetoscarus ocellatus (assembly GCA_037902135.1). Taxonomy (NCBI): domain Eukaryota; kingdom Metazoa; phylum Chordata; class Actinopteri; order Labriformes; family Labridae; genus Cetoscarus; species Cetoscarus ocellatus. Next base: position 1,125,800 of record JBAMNC010000090.1, read on the forward strand.
AAGCAGAGTAGAGGAGGCTGTTTACCGTAACATTGCAGACTACTTGTGTGTGTGTGTCTCTCTCTCTCATACACATGCACACACACACACAACCATTACTGTGTATTGGCCTCTAACTTCTGCTACAACACAATCTTAGCTGTTTCTGACATAATAATATAAACATTCCATCTCCTAAATGCAAGAATATATTGAGATTTTGCCATGACTTTATATAAATTGTATATAGATACATAGATATGTACACACAATCTGTCAGGTAACGACAGATGTAGGCATTTGCTGCATATGATGTTGCCACATGCCCTTGTTACGAAGAGGAATACGGTGAAAGCTATGAGTTCTCCATGATATGCATCTGTTTCTTCTTGTTCTTCCAGGGAAGCAACACCAAAACCCCGTCTCCGAAATATGTGTCAAATAATCGGCTATTAATGAGGATACAACCAGTGCCTGAAGCCGCCAGCTTGTTCTGTTTACAACAGCTGAGAGGGAGGCGGAGTGATTCAGCGGCTCGCGGAAGTGCTGCGCGGAGGAATACGTGACGTGAGTCGGTTAGTTCCAGATAAACTTTATTTTTCCGAAAAGTTAATGCACTTAAAAACACGCATAGGTAGCGTACTCTTAAACTGTGGTATTATTTTTTGATAATACCTATGAACTATCCCTTTAAAATGTGTAAAAAGAGTTCATGTAAAATAGTCTTGAAATGTCATACAAATGGTTGAAATGTCAAAAATAAATAGTCATAATGGTGACTATAAAGCTTAGATTCATTTATTGGTTCAGTACCTACTAAAAACATAATTAAAAGACTAAAGTTGAGATGTTGAATAAAAAAGTTGAAAGGTCAAGCAAGTATTAATGAGAGGAAATTAGATGAAAAGTTAAAAAAAGGGTAAAAATGAGACTCATCGTGATGAGTTACAAAGTTACAGTGTAAGATTTTAAAAAAAGTTGCAATGTTGAAAATCAGACTCAAAGGGTAAGCAAAATGTGAGAATGAAAAATATACAAAATGAATAGAATAATGTTTAAAGGTCAAACAAAACTGTAAAAAATGGTTGAAATGTGATTAAGAATAGGAGAATTAAGTAAACATTAAACTGTGATTATCAGATACAGATTCGTAGTGGCTGTTAAGTCGAACAGCTACGTTGTAGTTCTATAGTAGCCTGAAAAACACTTTTTAATCAGACTGATTGTGTTTACATTTCAAAAATTATGATAGTTGTGTTTTTTTTGTTGTTGCAGCTTGTCTTCATAAACAAACCATGTAAGTTTGATTAACTTTTTTTTCACTACAGTCCTTACTGTCGACAGTAATTCAAAAATAAAATGAAAAATCTCTTAGGCTTTCGTAGAGGGAGCGACTGCAGTGCTAACAGAAACGGCAGAAAGTTTTCTATGGTATATATTTTAATCAACCATTTACTCAACAAGTTTAGATGAAGGGGGTGTATGAAAATTGTCTTTAAACAGAACAAGTTGGCTGTAATGGTTATAAGTGGTCAATTAAATTACGTATATCCCCATATGTATTTATCAACTTGCTTTCAACTAGCCCCAAATCTGATATCTTTACATGGAGCCCAAACTTTCTGGCAGCGCCCCTGCTATAAGCAATGTACTCATGTGTCACTGATAATTCAGTGAGGCAGCAGAACAAGTTTTTACCTGGTTTGCATGTCATTTTATTTTGACATGGTTAATCCAGAGACAAAGACTGTGTGATGAGAAACATGTAGCTGACATTACACAGCAGGGCTGGGCAAATGCAGTAGTATGACATATCAACAAGATATGCAGTAAGTCAGTGTAATGGGGATAGACAAAATATAATTGATTGATTTAATCATCATTTCATTCATTTTGTTTAATTCAAGACATTTTTTAAATTGATGATTAAAAAAAAAACTAGATCCACCACATGGCAGCTGTACACTTTTGTGGTGTATACATTGCCAGAGTCATCGAGCAGTGATGGGGTCACTTGGCCTCTAACCTCATATCTCTCAAATTCAGTGAGTTCTTGTTACATTTAGAGAGGATGTTTGTACGAAGTTTTACAGACTACCATTAAAAAGACAAAATGCCAGCAGTATCTGGTGTCGACCAGTGTGACGTCCCACCGTTGTTTCATCCTCAGTTTAAGCCCATTACAGAGTGTCCATGTTAGAATGAATACAGAGCTGTTGACAGTATGGCGCTGTGCAGCACTGAACTGACCTGCAAACCAATCAGAGCGTACTAAAGAAGGGAGTCTTAAAGGGGCAGGAGCTCTAACAGCGTGTCCCAGACAGAGAAAGACTATAGCACTGTTAGGGTCAGGCTGTATTTGAAAACTAAACTTTTTAAACTAAACATCATTTATTGAAAATATACTCTAGCAGTCATCAAAAATGCTTTGTGAACCTGATTTAATGCAACAACATGCCTAATATCATTCTGCCGAATAGAACTAAAGAAAGAAGAGGCTTTAAAATGTCAAACAGACCAAATTAAGTTAACCTTAAAATAGACTATCAGTCTTTTTTAAATGTTTAAGACTTGTGTGATTGGTAACTGAGGTAAGTACTCTTTTCACTCCTCTCTAATCAAGACATCCCATGATGGTCAATACAATAAAGCACCAATATTCCCAAAAACAACACACTGACAAAGAATGTTGCCATTATCACTGTAATTGAATGCAAAGACTTTCATGCCCCATCAAGTGACTGCTGTGTAGGAGGTCTTTTAGGGTAGACTTGACTCTGTTACCTTGAGCAAGATCATGGGTTCTGGAGACAGCCACACAGTGAACTAAAAAACAAAAGATCTATATTTAAAGATACCCATTACTTGAATGAATTACTAGTTCTTTAAACCACTTTAGCAAAACTCGGTGAAAACTTGAGAGGATTCTTTTCCTTTAAACTTGTTGAACTCAGTAGACCACATCTCAAAATTGAGGTTTTAGTTGCAAACATACAGTATATGATGATGATTTGTAAATAGAAAGAAGGGACATTTGTTTATAAGTACCATGTGTCTATTTTCTTTAAATTTCATTTGGATGAAGTAGGTGGGACATGATAGGTAAATCAGTATGTGAATAGATTACTCAAGTTCTGTTTTTTCCTGATTTGATTAATCTCTAAAGATGTCTAGAGGCCTGTTAAAATTGGACAAAGCATAACTGGTTGTTTTCCATTTCTGCCTGTTTTTTCCCTTTATCATCACTGTCTTCTGTAGGATCACTTTATATGTTTAACCTAATTTACAAATCTTTAGGGGAAAAAATCGAGACCAATTTAATGCTTAATTTTTGATTTCCATTTATCATGTTATTAAAGCACAATAAAGGGGGATATGGTTGATAATCTCTCTATTCGCTTAAAACGTTTTGATACAGTTTGGTTGGTGTTTTGTCTCGGTCTAGTGGTCAGTCACTGTACTACAAAACAACTTCACAAACACCTTGAAGGCATCTATAGTCCAGCAGTTGGTTCAATCTAGATGAAGTCTGATCCAGTTAAATACATCTGGTTAAGTGCATTCAGTGTCTCATTTCTTACTTTTTGTAAGTCAGATATATGAATATGTATTGGCATTCTTGTTATACTCAATATCTTTGCTTTAATTCACATTATTTAGATGTTACCTAAAATTTCACATGATCAAGAAAGCCAAGTTTTATGAAGAATATTTTTCTGGTCCATTTCTATCTATCTATGCTACATAATCAAGAATAGGTGAAAGGTCAACTTGAACAGCCATTTTGAAAATCTATATTTTGCGTACTGTGCGCTGAGAGTCAGACCAGATGTTGAACTCTGGCATGCTAATAGCAACATGCCAGCTGGATGGTGTGCACTGCTTTAAAGGAAATTAGAGTAGACACTCTGATTTGTTTGGTTTATATTATATCCAAAACACAACTATATCATATCATATCACATTATTCATCCTTTTTGTGCCCTGTGCCTGGCGTTACACTAAAAATGACCAAGTCAAAACAGCAAAGTCCAGGCGGACACACTCCAAACCAAAATGTGCCATGTGCTTCTTGATAACCCAATTTACAATGTCAAAATAGGTCCCAAAGTCTACCACATAAAATAGATCGCTTTTAGAATCATTTTAAGACTCAAAAATGTAAGTACAGATGAAACAACAATAATTCATTATCACATCAGTTATCCTAACCATGAAACCAAAAAACCTTAATTGGTTTGACCTGTGAAAAAATGAAAGATGAACGAATACAAATCTCACCTTACATTGGCATTTTAGCACAAAGTTCTGCATTTTCTTGTTTTTCACACCTCAAACAGCAGAATCATTGATGTAAACACATTAAAAAAACACACGAAACTGTCCATCGACCTTCTTCTGGTTAAATCTACTTGGCTGTGTGGAAGATTAAAATGGTGATTAAAATGGTGACCTGCTTCTTTATTAGGCCAGATTTGGTGATATTTCTCTCTGCCTTTGTGTTTGCATCATGATCGCATATTTATAAATGCCAATTTGCCTGTACGTACGCAGCCCTTGTTATGGGAGGATTCCACTAGTGGGCAGAAAGTTCAGGCTGTAGGAAACGACCTGCTGTAGTTCTGAGAGTAAAACTAATAAAATAAACAGCAATAATATAACTTGATCGTTAGATATGTGTAGGCAGCTACTAAGTAATAGTCCGACCATCATGAGCTACAATCTGCTCTCTGTTTACAGGGTTTTCCTCTGTCCACTGTCATAATGGTCCTGGTGTTATAGTTCAATGAGCCTTGTTAGCTGGTGACTTTCATCTGGCTGTGTTAACTGATGTTGGAGTTAAAACATCAGTAAAAAAGGGCTTTATTGTGAAGTTTTTAAAGGTTACGACAAAACACTAATCAGTTGTTCATAAGAAAGTACATCGAGACAAACTATGCTATCACAAACACAGCCATGCTAACTGAATGTCATCAGTTTACACAGTCACTAACTGAACTGTTACACTGAATGTACTTCCAAAGAATTTTCATGTCACTGTCATGTGTTTCCTGCAGCTTGTGTTTTTGTTGGGTTAGGGTCTGAAACTTTACATTAAAATAGGCTTGTCTGCTATCCTGTGGTTGTCAAAGGATTTAAACATGCATTGATTTTAAAAGATGAACTATTAAAAGGCTTGTGCTGCAGCTTTACACAGTGTTCAATGACTGCTTAACTTTTTTGTCCCCTTTCTCTCTAGCCCTCTGCATTGGTCATGTGACTGAGAGCTGTCAATCATTATATCAATTGATGTCATGATTTTTTTTTTTTGGTTTTCAAACAGCTGTAGATTTTTTTTTGTCAGCAAATAAACACAAACCACTCACTTTAAACTTTTTTTAATATATTATTCTGTCACAATTATATTTTTGAGTGAGAAAGATTTATATTTTGACAACTTTAAACTGATCCATCATCTCATAAACATTTATATTAATAGTATAAGCATTTTCTTTTATATTTACACATTTTGGGTTTCAGTGTTTTCAGCGTTGACCTGTCTTTATATTCCTCTTCCATCCTTTAACGTATTTTGTCCGGCATCTCTATCTCTTCTGAGCTCACTGAAAGGTCATAATCTTCAGTCCTGCAGTGGGAAAATACATAATATTGTTTATTTAAACTTGAGGCTGCATTTGAAATGATAACATACATTTTGAGAATAGTAATAATGAACAAAATGCTCCTACCAGTGCATACCAGTGCTGAGGATCTGATCACTGACCAGGGTCCTGAGAAGTCTCCAATACAATCTGTCTCTCTCATTCCTCTGAAACAGCGCTGCATTCACTGCCCCTCGGACACGCAAGCACTCAGGGCACATTTTAATTAATTCCCTGGCTCGTCCGAATCTCTGAGGCAAGTTTGGATTGGAGTTCTGGCTCTTGTCTTCATCAATAATGCTCTGCCGTCCAAAACGCATGGGCATGTTGGCGAGCCGGTTGAGTGGCGGGGTAGTGGGTGGGTACAGCTTGACGATGGTGGGGAGGCTGATTTTACTGGCAGGGGTCGTGTGGAATTTGAAGCTCTCCAGATCCAAACTCCTGAGAGATTCACCTTTGTTCTGCAAAAAAGGGTTTGTTCAAGTCATTGAAATGCGTGTTTTTTTTATTTATTTATTTTTAACATTCTAATAACCAATTTACCTTTGTTGTTAAAAAATGCATCAATTTAGATGCTTTCATCTTCTAATAGCTGTGTTATCTGTGGTCAAATGAGTTGAAGCCTGGTTAAAATTCTGATATTTTGTACATAAAATTTCACTACTTCTACAGGATTTCTTCTGTTCTGGTGCATGTCTTTAGTCCTGGCCAAGGGATAAAAGGAGGAAAAGGGGAAAACTTTCTGGGGCCTGGCCTCATAGGGGGGCCCACAAAGGTTAAAAGAAAAGTCCACCCTAAATTCAAGCAGTAAGAATCAGACTTTACTTATGTCTATAATACCCACATTTCATATCAAGGAACCCAAATACATGTATATTTATAGGTGCTCCATTAAAGTGTAGGCCGTTTAAAACAAAGAACCCTCCTTTTCGAAAATGTTACAGGCCTTTTTCCAATTATATTACTATTCTACGAGATCAGTAGGACTTAAGCCCTGGGCCCTCAGTGTTGGACTGTGTGTCGCCATTTAAAGGGATAGTTCAGTATTTTTGAAGTGGGGTTGTATGAGCTCCATATGGCCACTAAGTACATTAGATGCAGTAGAAAGTTCTCTCCTCTTCCTCAATATGCCACAATTTGTAAAAGTATGTGACGCAGAACCAGCCGCAAACAGGGAAGTATTTTACCAAATACAAAGGGTATTTTCTCTGCCTAAAAAGAACTCCCATCAAAAATAATACCACAGTTTTAGAGTACAGTACCTAGAAACTTTTTTGAGTGCATTAACTTTTCGATAAAATAAAGTTTATCTGGAACTGACCGACTCACCTCATGTATTCCTCTTATTCCACGTATTCCTAGTTCCAGATAAACTTTATTTTTCCGAAAAGTGAATGCACTCAAAAAAATATCTAGGTAGCGTACTCTTAAACTGTGTTATTATTAATGATGGGAGTTCTTGTAGGCGGAGAAAATACCTTTTGTATTTGGTACAGTACTTCCCTGTTTGTGGCTGGTGTTGTGTCACAAACTTTTACAAATTATGGCTTACTGAGGGAGAGGAGAGGACTTTCTACTGCATCTAATGTACTTAGTGGCCAAATGGAGCTCATACAACCCCACTTCAAAAAAACTGAACTATCCCTTTAAGGACCAGAATCAATGTTGGGAAGGCAGCAAATAGGACAGTACAAAGGGGTAACCAGTCCGGGGTATGACTCAAAAAAGAATCCAGGCCATAAATATAAGCCAGAGGACGTCGGCACCAGTGACTCTGATTCAGCACATGAGTTTGATTTATACTAAATCACCTCTAATGGGCCCCCCAGTGGGTCGTTCAGGGGCCAGGTCATTTCTTCGTGCAGCCCTGGTCCTAGCCCAAGGTTTTTCTGACAGAAAAAAAATAAAACATTTTTTACATTTTATGGTGATAGTGGAGATGCGGCATGATTTTGACAAAGGTACTTGTGATTCTCTTGTAACTCAAAGATAAATGGGCTGAATTTAGAAAAAATGAGATAAATATATTAAAACAAAACAGAACTACATGCATTATTCTATTTTTATACTCAATATTAGCAAAAATGTGATTTGTTTTCACATCACTATCAGTATTAGCCCTGAACTTTTATAATTGATTGGTCTCTGTCATAAAAGGCTGTACCTTGTTTAATGGCATCTATCTATCTATCTATCTATCTATCTATCTATCTATCTATCTATCTATCTATTTACCTATTTACCTACCTACCTACCTATCTATCTATCTATCTATCTATCTATCTATCTATCTACCTACCTACCTACCTACCTACCTACCTATCTATCTATCTATATTCCCCCCCAAATCCTACCATATACAAGCTTTAACCATTAAATGAAATTTTGTTTTTGCCATATAATTGACAGTAAAATCTATACATAATACCATATGAATATTTCCTTGCCTTAAGCTTAACAGCATTTTAATCTGTATTCCACCAACAGTCTGTAACATCAAAATATAAAATTTTATATCACACATGAAAATAAGAACAATTAAAAAAGCCCTTTAGTAGTTGAATTGGAGACAGTATGCTTCTTCAATTAACATAAATACTTAAATACTTGTCAATTGAGAAGTTGCTCAACATTATAGTTCTTTATTGATGCAATTTTTTATTTACCTGTTGGTGTGGCTGTTTCTCCATGGTGTGTCTCCCATCTTCACTCCTCAGAAGATCTTTACTGCTGTGGAGTGATTTCCCATAAAACTGCAGATCAGATGCTGCTGCCCCTCTGAGCCCTCCGAGTATCAGCAGCACTGACAGAAACATTGTGATGAACATTTTAAAGCGCTCAAACTCTTTCTCTGAGAGTAGGATTGAGACTCATGCCTTTATTTCCTGCAGACTGCAAATTCACCTTTATGAAAGAGCTGGCAAACCCACGTCACAAACATACATCTCCATCCTCAGCCTCATTTTCAGTGTGAATACCTGCATCAGTAATTAGCAGCTCTTACGAAAACACCAGTATGGCATGTATGTACTAATGAGGGCGCATTTTTGAGTTCAACAACAAAGGCAGAGTGAACTAAAGGCAGACCATCAATAAAAGGTACATGTGTAGTGCCCACCTCTAGTTTTTCTTCCTATTTACACTTAGCTAGACTAATTAAATCATGGATGGTGTCAATTAGAAGGAAAATTTCTCTATAAGTAAAAGCTGTAATTTTAGACTTAATTGAAGTGCATGCAGCTCTAAAAGTACTAGAAAACCTCTACAAAATGTAAAATAATGCTGTTTGAATTGAGCATGTCCCCATCTGGTGGTCAAATAAAAGCAAGCACCATCTTGCTGCATCTTCAGCACTACTTGAGTTTGAAAAAAAATAAATACTTGCATTTGCATTTAAGCCTTTCTGGTGATGCTTTTCTGTGACATTTTTTCTTGACACAATGACACACACTTCTCTTATTTTGATTCACTTGTATTTAAATGTTGCTAACCCTGACCATATTTCTGTAACTCTTCAAATTGAGTTTTTTTTTGCTGCAGTCAACATATGAATGAGTTGTTTCACTGCTAAAGGGAACCCTTTATATGAAGCAATTTCACCATCCTCAGCTAAAATAACTGTCTTTCATATTGGTTAGGTGAAGAAACACTACATTTTTACAGTTTAAGAATATTAAAAAATATATTTACATGCAGGCTGTGTTTATTGTGCTATACACTCTTGGTGGTGGTTTTGATTGGCTACATTGTTCTTCTTTCCAGATCTTTCTGATTGTACTCACCTTAATCTACGTTACAGTAGCTTCTCTCCATTATGCTCTTTACTCAAAGTCCAGTACAGTTCAAATGAAAAGGCTTTAAGAAGAAAACTTCCTGGGCTAGAAAAACATTTACTACAATAACACTATCGTGGGTTCACTGCACAATAATGACAGCTAATATGTTTGTAGTGTGTTTCATATACTTTTGTAAACATTTTGTGGCTGAAGACACAAACTGTTAAAGCATTTAAAGTGGAGTTATCTCCCACACTTTCTAGATGTACATCTTGTGTATAAAATATGTCACAAAAATAAACTCATTTTCTAATCTTAATCTTGGACTTATAATGCCTGCTGCAATTTTGGCAAAGGGAGGCTTGTGTATACTGACACTGAAGGTGAACTATTTTTACAAAACACTAACGTAAAACTTTCTCCAGATTGTGTCTCATCTAAAAAAACATAACAAACAAGCGAAAGCCTGGTAATGTGCCATATGCAATAAAAAAGGCAGACCTTTCCATTATAAAAACTGTGAACTTTAGTCAATTGCAACAGCTTTAAGTTCTTCTTTTTGTCTCTGTTGGAAGGAAACACAGGGCAGGGTCTTAATTATGGAATCTTGGGGGACGGGCAAAATGAGTCAAGGGAAATCTTTTTTAATTTTACACAACAAAAAAAAGTAAATTTATCATTGTATTGCCCAAAGTCTGGCATCATCTTGCTAAAATAAGCTGGGACATTCTCGAAAAAGACATTGTGTGTGCTCTCTAAGTATTAACAGTGCCCTTACAGATATCCATTTCCCAAACCATTAGCACTGATACATCCCTACACCATCCTAGATCCTGATTTTTGAGCTTTAAAGCCAGTAGTGTTTAAGGGTATTACAGCTTTAACTCTGAATGGTATAGAGTCTTATTTGCAGATACAGAGATGTACAGTGTTATCTGACAATGGTTCTGATTAGTTCCTGAGCCTACACTGTAATATCCATCGCAGGATTATGCAGATTTTTCAGGCAGTCCAGCCAGAGACACTGGAGTCACAGACATTCAATGTTACTCTTCAGCATTGTCCTTTAGATGCCGAGATACAGTATATCCAGATTCTCTTAATCCTTTCATGGTAGCACTGTATTTGCCAGGGTTGTAAGAAAATATCAAAACATCTATGAACAGTATTATGTTATGTTGATTTTATTGGGCATTATCAATATTTTATAAGCACAAAATTGACAGAGATTTCACAAATCAGTTTTTGTTAGTTTTTGTCTTCAGCCCTTTGTTGGCAGCAGAGATTCCGCCATTTGACTCTCTGTCTGTCTGTCATTTACTTGCATAATTTCTATCACTGGGACAAAAATTAAGCTTATTTGTGTTGCAGGGGCCATGCTTTATGTTCTTGATATCAAAAACTAAGCATTTTTAGAAAATTTTAAAAAAGTGATTTGCCCTGCAATCGACTGGTGACTGATTCAGGGTGTACCCTGCCTCTCGCCCAATGACAGCTGGGATAGGCTCCAGCCCCCCGCAACCCCGAAAGGGATAGTCGGTATAGAAAATGAATGAGTGAATAAAAAAGTGATGTATGCTCTGCTTACCATATCGCAACATATGATTGGTTTCCCTTCTATCATGGTTTGTGTCGTATCACCAGATTCTTGCAAATACACACCCCTATTATGGGCTGCAGATAGTGAATCTACATTTTTTTTGCAATTGCATGTTGAGAAAAATTGTTGATAAATTTTGGGCAATTTGTCCATGAAGTTTTTCACAAAGTGGAGAACCACACGCCAGTGTAAACTTTGGATGACTGAATCTTTCAGGAGGGCTCTTGTTAAACCCAATCATGGCTCTGCCACCTGTTACCAAATAATCCACTTACCTTTGATATGCCACAGGCATTTTTTAGCTTTCCACACTTTACAAGTCTTTTCTCACCCCGTCCCAATTTTCTGTAACATGTTGCAGGCATCAAATTTAGGATATGGGTATATTTCCAGACAAAAATTTCTTAATCAAATCACTGTATGACTCTTCTGTGGGTTGTATTCAATCATATATACATTGAAAAGGATTCTTAATGACTGTGCTGTCTTCATTTTCATTTTATACAAAGTGCAAACTCTTCTCGAAATAGGGTTTGTACTTGGAGTATATACTGAGAATGAAAGTTTACAAACTCACAAGCTTATTACATTGAACAAAAGGAAGTTAAAATACTTAAATGGCTCATTTCTTGTTATAGTTAAAACAACAGATGCTAGCTCCTTTAATGCAGCTTAGTTTGTTGTGTAGCAACTGCTGAACTATTCAGCTCTGACAAGTATTTCAAACTGAGGAGTGGTGCTGGCGTCACTCACTATTCCTGTCATTCATGTATTTAGTCCACAATGACCTGAGAGAAGCTCACAGAATGTGAGGAATGCCTGGAGCGAGACACGGGGCCATAATGACAACCTGCAGGGAACTTCAATTTGATCCATGCATCATGACCCTGACATTGTCACCATTCGCCATGTTAAGATGTTCCCATATGACATCCCTCCTCTAATCGCTCAATACAGAGCCCCAGTGTCCAAATCACATCTGGTTTAAGTGATTCAGTATCAACCTTAAGATGTTTTTTTATGGCTACAGTTTCAGTCTATCTTTCTGCATTATCATTTTCCTCCCACCCATTTTCCTCGTCTCTTTGTGCTCTCCCTTGCTGACCCCCTTGGCCCCAGCCTGTAGACTATGGGGTTTGGGGATTTACGATCCTGTCTCCAACACTTATCCAAGAGTCTTATCCGCAGAGAGGGCTTCCCTTTTTCCTCCTCTCCCGCTGCCTTTGTTCTTCTTCCGAGCGCTCCCCTGCAAGACCTTGTTCTCCACCACTGTAATTCTCTCTTCTTAATGTTTTTAATGTGCATCCCTCGCCACCTGGGCGGCCTTTTCATCTTTCCATTTTCTCCTCTCCCTCCCCTTCTCGATGCTGTCCACTTAGTTAAAAACAGACGCCGCTCTCTGCTTGATTTAATACTTTTTGAGCCTCCTATGTAGAAGTAATTGTTGATTTATTTTCATCCGTGTTTCATATCAAACACATACAAGATGCAGGGCTGGCTTAAGCTCTGAATCTTGTATGTATATGAATAACCGAAGATATCTGGTTATTCACGTGTATTTTGCAAAAAATCATGTATTATTATTACCATTATACAATGCATAATAAATGAGTTTGTATTTTACTCCATCAGTACATAGCATGATTTAAAGTCTATATAAAACTGTAATTTTAGTAATCTGTTGGTATAGAGATAGTAAAACACCCTGTTCTGCATTTTTTAACATGAAAGTCCATTGTGTTTAAGCTTATGATACTGCTATTAGGCTCATTAATCCTGGGACTTACAATAATTTTAGGCACAAACATTCCCTACATCATTCATCAAATTAAACCAAAATGCCCTACCCTTTGGCTGTCAGCTTGAGAAAAAGAATAAAAAATGACAACTTTGATAACTCTTAGTCCTTTAACTTAAAATTATAGTCCAATGTTAAAATCCATGCTGAAACCTGCAGCGTATAAGTTAACTTTCTTTATTTAACAAGGTTGGCTCAGAAAAAAATGATGTTTGTTTAATGTTTAATTAATTTAAAGAAATTGTCAACATGGTGTGTTTAAATGCAACAGCAAGACATTTTTTTTTTTTTTTAAAAGTAAAAGGCTGAATTGATCTCTTTAAACATTGCTGAGTAATACACATATTTGCTGGTTTTAACTGGGCATTACTAGAGAAAAATGAACATTTACAGATTGATAAGATACCATAACATACTAAAGGGGCTTTTTCCCATAGACATTAATATGGTGTGCCCTAAATTTTGACTTGGTCCTTGGGGTGCCTTTTGCAAAAAGTTTGAAAACCATTGGCATAGATCAGACTCAAAATTATTTAGATTACCAGTCCAGACCTGGGGTGAGTTTTGACTTGTCACAACCTTTTGTCTTTGTTTTAGTTCTTGTAACTTCTCATTTAGATCAATTTCCGTAAAAGTCCTTTCACACAATTTGTCATGCTACAAAACAGTGTGTTTTGTTTCTGCTGAACACTTGCCTGACCTCCCATCATAACCTTAGACCACCCCTAGGGAAAAGTACCATAGGCCCTTTTGAGAACCACTTGTGCGTAATCCACGAAAGCTTGTAGGTCCTGGTCCAAAGAGACCTTAATTCAAAAACAAACAAATTTAGCAGTAGAGGAAGTGAGCATGGATCAGTGGAGCTGCTCAGCACGTTTACTCAACTCAGAGTTTTCTTTTCAGAACATACCGTTATGGAAATTAAAACTAAGAGACAATAACATCAACAGTTCAATAAAAACCTCAGGACAGACTTGCAGCCGTCAACAGTAACTAATCGGTGCTCTGGGACTATGTGACGTGCCAACAATGAGCGTTCTGATTGGTCGGATGTGTACTCGTCGCAAGCGAAACTATGGAAAAATCGACCTCGGTCTGAAAAAATAAAGCCGCAATTTCGCTCTGTGAAATAATGTTGCTGGTGTGAAAGCTTACATTCCAAAACAGCAGATTCGAAAAAAATAAATAACGTGTGAAATATAATGCCAAATAATATAATACGCTTCCGGTGTGCAAAGGACTTTAGTCTCCTCTTCCCAGTTCCAATATAAGTAGAATGCACTATTACACTACCATATAGTGAATCGTGCAGTGATTTTCTTGTTATCCTGCGGATTCCCAGCCGTGGTCACCCTTGGCTAACACCTGCCAGGTTGTCGGTTGCTCAGGTTAAGAAAAAGTGCACCAAAAGCCTGTTGTGATGTGCTGAATAACCCAGTTACATTAACAACTATAACAAGGGCTTAGACTCTTATTGTCTCCAGTGTTTTGCCTGTCTTCTGGCATTGTCCATGTGCAGCTCCTCATGTATGTTAGTATTCTACTTTCAAATAATCTAGGTTTAGCTAATGAAGGCTAATGAGTCAGAAAATACTCTTCTAACTCGGGGGATTATTGTAACATCATTATCATAACATCCTGTAATAATAAACATCAAAAACTTGTTGTGCCTTGTATTTATGGCCCTGTCATAGTGGTCACAAAGACAAGAGGACAGAGACAGTTGTGGAAATTGAGGATTTCTCTGGCTTTTACAACCAATAAAAATATTTGAAGTGAAGTAAGTACTTAACTTATATAAAACGAATCAAGACATTTAAGCACATCAAAATCTGCATATTTTACCTTTATTAGTTTATTTAGTAGGATCATTATTACATTCAAATCTGGAAAAGAAAGAGGAAAAACTATTGAAGAGAAAAAAACAACTGGTGGGATAAACAGGTTCTTTCTCTCTTTAGGATCTGGCACTGTTCCCAGAATTCCTCCTCCAGGATTGGGACGACCCCTCGGATTCCCTTGGATGATTTGTGGGAATGTGCTGTTGAGCTGATTTATGTGGAGTTTTATCTTCCCCCTCACTTAGACATCAGCTGGGGTCATCATCACAACACTTTACATGCCCGCACACTCAGCGAGGAGACACATTCATCAGGCTGCTGTGACGGCTTATAGTTCTATCAATGATCAAATCCATTTCTGTGGGATTCTCTGTGTTATGATGTATGGGAAGACGGGATGACGCTGGGCAGACAGACAGACACACAGCCTCAGTGTTTTGTCCAGGCTGATGTGAGGTTGCTTTGAAAGGCTGTGTTCTGTTGTTGGGATTGGGTCCTCAAAATGGACCGCATCCAGTGAAAAATAAGACAAGATAAAAACTGAGCAGATGTAGATACAGTAATTTGAGTGAACAACCTGCATCTGTCTTTCCGGAAAGATAATGAAAGTTTAAAAAAAAAAAAAAAGTGCTCCCAGAGCACAAAACCCTGCTTGCCAATTTATCATCGAAATGTGGAAAACTGCCCAATTATGCAATTTGAACAAACAAACTAAAAAAATCCTGGATCCGTATCCATATTTGGATCATTTCCATTTTACCACATCTTCCTTGTACAATGACCAACATTCCTTGAAAATTTCGTCAAAATCTGCCCAGAACTTTTTTACTTATTTTGCTCACTGCCAGACAGACAAACAAATAAATGCAGTGGCAGTGCAGTGGCAAAAACATAATCTCTGTGGCGGAGGTAATTATCAACAATGTAATGGTTCTGAACCACAAGACAATCTATAAAACTGTCTATATGGGGAATCACCTGTGTTTTAATTTTGTTTTTGAGAAATTCATTAATATTGGTTTCTATTTGATAAAATAGCAACAAAAGTTGAAGTCCTAGACGTTAAATATCAGGCAGGTTTTATATTTAATCATCAAAAATTGCAGACAAAGTCCCTAATATTGTATAAATTGTAGTGGTGAACAGAAACCAAGTAAATATATCAAGTACTGTACTTGAGTACACATTTTGAGTACGTGCACTTCATAAGTATTAGTTTTGGGGGAGCTTTTTACTTCACTCACACACTTCACTCTTGAGAGACGAAAATTGTACTTTTGACTCCACTAACATTTGTATAAATGTTCTCGTTGCTTTTATCTTTGAATCAGCTGATGATTTTTCTTCAGTTTTTACCAACATCTGATCTAGAAGACTGTGAACTGTGTCGGTGTGGTACTGTAGGTCTGATGATGTTGCCATACCTGGCCTACATCACATGTCTCCAAGGTACGATGATAGAGTTAGATGGCTCTGTTGGCTTTTCAGATCTCATTTTATGGAGTTGCCTGTGAGTACTAGGTACTAACCTGACATCCCAGATGGATCATTCAGTATATTCCATAGGTCCATCTGGGAAAGAGCCCACAGAAAGTGTTTGGGAATGGGCTAAACCTTTTAAAAGCATATTTAAAAGCAGGTGATTAGACGATTGTTCGTCAATCACATTCATTATGGGCCAATCAGATGTTGTACTAGGTGGAGCGAAATATCCTTCCTATTGAGAAGTTTGTAGTGTTGTTGTTTGTTTTTCATTTAAAAAAGAAATGCAGTCAAGATCTGGTAAAAGTGCTGCTGATGTTGTTAGCATCTATGCTGCTCTCTGTCTGATCAGTCACTTCCTTCTGTCACCTTGCTTGTTGCTCCCACCTCTCCCCACACTAAAAGACTCTTATTGGGCTGTCCCACATCACAATGGTTGTGCATTGGTGCTTGGCAGATGGAGCTGCCTGATTACAGACATTGCATCAGACTGATCCAGCTGCATGGTAAGGGTTAGTTAGGTATCAGTGACTGAGATAAATGGGGTTGGGTAGACAGAGTTGTTAAAAACATAGTCCTCATTAATACTTCTCTGTACTAAGTGTTTAATGAATGCCAATATAGATATATAACATCTGTTGTATTGTATCAGCGACTACCTCAGAAATATTTGACTGAAAGTCATTATTCAATACACACGTTTCCTGTGAAGGGGTAACACTGATCTCATGGTTAAGTTAGCTTACTGTTTCAATTGTTTGTGTCAAAAAACATAGATGATGATTTCTGAATGAATGTGCTGCAGCAGCACAAACAGCATATATGTTTTTGATTGCACCCATGCATTGTGAAAACACTATGTTTATACTTTTTAAGTGCTTTGAGTACTTAAGTATTTTTAAGTATGCTTAAGTATTCCCGCACTATTACTTGAGTAATAGTTTGACCAGGCAACTTTCATTTGTATTAGTTAAGGAGAATTTTTACTCAAAAACAGAAGTTGTGCACTTTGTCCACCATTGCTTAATTCTACAAAAACTTTTGCTTCATTTCTGTGTAATGAGTTTGTCAAATTTTCATATACCTTTTAACATCCAGTTTTCGTTATCTTATTGCTCTTAATCATCAAAGTATTTCTCATGTGTTAAAGGTTGCATCGACAAGTCAAATATAGAGTCGTCGACATTAATGCTTAGTGATGACATATGCGTATGGACTTTTTAGAGCAGACAGCTCTAATGAGATGAGGACACATTTAGTCCAATGCAGTTACTGAACAGACAGCAGGATTTCATCCAGCTCAAGTGGACACCCTTGTCTTCTTTCATGTAAACCAGGATCACAAACCAGCACCATAGCTGAGAGGATCAATATGCTGCTGCACACACTTTGTTGTAGCTTTCATTATTTAAACCCTTCGGAACACAAATCAACAACAGATTTCTTATTTATCACCATATACTCATGCAAACAAATATCTAAAAGTCTAAGGACTGATCTTTTCACAGTTTTAAAAATATCAGCGGTTAAGTTTTATTAGGGTGTTCAGTAAACTGGATGAAGTGGGTGGGCTTTAGACAACCATTTATGATGTAATAGATTACATGGCCAATAAAAAAATAAACACCAAGTCCCGCCAACTCAAAGGCAACAAACTACTTTACTTCTGCCCAATCGGCCTCTTCACGTCAAAGCAGACTGACCATGTCCACACAGATTTTAAAAAATGAATCATGTGTCCAGAGGCTTTAAGTTACATTGCATTCTGTTGTTGTTTGTGCTTCCTGTTCATAATGTGTGAAATGACTGCAACCAGCAGCATATGCATCATGTTTTGCAAATACACATTGTTGCTTGTTACAAAGTATTCCCTTCTCCTCCTGTGGTTTTATTCAAGATGTCATCAAGCCATCATAGTCAAAGTCCACATAACTTTAACAACATGATACTTAACTTTAAAACATTTGAAGTCCTGGAGCCGCCTGTGTGGTCATGTATTATAGCTGGGTGACGTGGACCTAAAACCTCAATAATGTTTGCTTAATAATGGTATATATTTGATACATTTCTATGAATTTTCTGTAGGATATAATTAATTGTTGTAATTAAATCAGCGTTTTAGGACTTGATGTATTCTAGCATAAATCAGATAATGTTTACTCTCATTTTATATCAACAAAAACAAAAGCATATATAGATATATATAATACATGTACAGTAAAAATCCTGTCCATGTCGTATGAAAAGGTTGGCTGTTATTGAAAAGCTGGTGAAACTAACCTATGATCTTTGCTGGGGACACAAAACTAGAAGTACAGAACACCTAATCAGACATAATCCGTAGTTTATTAAAAATATATATGGAAAAATTTAAAAAAGTGAGTAGGGCAAGAAGTGATTCTCTTTCACAAAGTACACTCTGTACTTTGGCAGTTTAGACAGTGTTCTCTTTCACTCCTCTGTCCAAAAAAGGACAAAAGATTATTATGTTCCTGTATTTCTTTAAACCAATGATCATTTAAAAAAGAAGATTCTTTCATTCTGAGAGACATGGTATGTATGAATGCTAAAGATTTTGACATCAATAAACGTTTTGAATGTTTTTGTACAATTTAGATAAAATATATGGATTTTCTGCAGTTTTGTAAGTTTCAAAACAAAGACTTCACATAATTTAAATGTCTAGGACTTTTATTTTTGTTTCAAACAGGTTTCAATATTGTTTAAGTTTTACAATAATCATCACAAAGTATTTCCCAGAGAAAAAAAGATATGTATGTTGTATTGCAATTTAGCTTGAAAATATTGTGGTATGCTTTTTGGTCCATATCATCCAGCCTTAAAACCTGCAGAGGCCTGAGTGTATTTAGTGTCTTCAGGCAGAATTTGACAACCCCCCACTGAAGTCATGTTAGGCAGGGACTATAAATTGTCCTGGTTAGTTTCTTTCTTATGACGGGCCATAAAACTGCACAAAAACATAGAGGAAAACAGGTTCTTACTTCAAATATTTGCTGGCAGTGCTCTCGGGTTTGTGGTATTCTCTTTAATTCATAAAAGAAGACAAAACCTGACATTTTTATGGCTTTTTGTGAAAACTTGTCAGATATGGTCTCTAAAAAAGACACAAATCTTCAGAAATACACCTAGAATTTACAGTTTGGTTTGAACAACAGCTTAATAATCTCACATAATAATGCTCTGCCAATCTTACTCAAACAGGATTTATTGGAGCACTTATGGGGACTATTTTCAGCGGTGGATTAATGCACATTTAGAGCTCCAGTGAGAATTTATGGCAGCAGGACATGCAGTCTCCAGCATGTGTGAAGGACTCAAAATAAACTACGCCACAATTTTCACATGTTATGTGTAATTGATTTTGTCCTATAGATTTTCAACCACATGAAGTTACCCTAAGTGCCTTTGTTAACCAGAGAGACACTGGTTAGACAGAAGCATATACAAATAGTTTGATCTTTGTCTGGTATTTGTTGACAGTAAAAAACAAATCACACTGATATCACTTTTAAAATCAGGTTTAAGAACTTCTGTATTGTTACTAAACATTGCTGAGCATAGATATGGATACGTCATAACACAATTACAGTCCTTGAAATCAATCACAGAGTTTGTCTTGGTTAATCAAATGTCCCTCACACCTCTGGCTGGACAGGTAATCCAGACACTTACCTGTGTGGCTGCCACACTCACTGGAAGTTATGATTAATGTATAAGTTTTTCTATTATCACATGTCCATGGAATAAGGACAGTTACCCACTGGCTGCCGTTTTAATTTAATGTTTTTAAATGACAGTTGGTTAGCCTAATCACATCTCCAACAGGCTTCAAATTCAGGGTTGGAAGTGACTATTAATATCAGATGTTGTATCTTTAAAAAATATGCTTCATGTTGTAATGTCACAAGTAATTACATTTCCTTATTAAAGCTGCTTGTTATTCGTTTATGCTCACTCTCTGGAACTGCTGCTTTTTGACTTCAGACAATATCTGTTTTTCTGTATTTTACATGAGTTAGTTAGCTAAAATCATTGAATGTGTGATCAGTGCATATCATTGATGTGCTGTTGTGTTTAGTGAGGGCTGAAGTTTGATAACCACTGATGTAAAGCACGTTTTGGAAGTATGAGTTCAACAACTGAGGCTTGATATTGGCATATTCCCTACTTTTTACAACCTAACTACCTTTTGTAGTCTGAGACTTCCTTAAACCTTTGTAGAAAAAAATCCTAAAAACTTTTAAATGAATAATAAGTAAATAGATTCTCTCCTATACATATGTTTTATACATAATGTGCTGAAATGATATCAGATTAATGTATCAAAAGTTTTTGATTGCTTGAGTCAATAGAAAGAAATTTGAATCTGACGTCACGCCATACAGGTCACACTGGGCTTGTCCTAATTGGACTCAAGAAAACATCAAGAAAAAATGAGAAGAGGAAATTGGGCGCAGCTGATCAGTGAACACACTGACTGCCATCACTGCCATGTTTATTTTTCACCATGGATTTGTGACCAAAATGACTAAATCACAATTTATCACATATAATGTACAAAAATACTGCATGTCATAGATGGATTAAGCGGCATATTTTACCTATGGCCCCTGTATGTTGGAAAAAAAGTTAAGATTACAAACATGTTTGTCCTCAAAAAAATTCATTGCATGGTTCAAGAGGTAAAAGTAAACATTATAAGTTGTCCTGTGGAAGTTTTCAATTCATTTAAAATAAAATGTATTGTTAAGTAAATATCAGCAGGTTTCAATCATAAAGTCAGAAGAACTGATGAATGTAATTTCCCTTCTTGACCACAGTGTGTGAAGCAAAGTGTTCATGAATAAGTCGATCAGGTCGAATTTTGGCAGAATAAATGACTATGGTATAGAGAAGTCAAAATGTAATACCCTCATATGTACATACGTCTCACACATGAAAATTGCCTCTTCTCATGATTAAATCAGCAACTGTGTTTGTTTGCAGATGATTAAAATAATCCAGTTTCATTATTTTCTTGTTATAATTACTGTAAGCCACAATGTATCATTTCTTTTTGTATTTAAAATTAAAAGCTTTCCATCATACTGCAATCATAATTTACTCCAAAGTCCACTAGATGGCACTCTATGTTCAGAAAATCAAACCCAGAGTTTCTCAATGTCTTCATAAGGTTCTCCTCATGTTTTCTTCATCTCCACAAAAAAAAAAAAAAAACTTTCTGAGGACACTAATAATTTTCAGGTATGTTTTGCATATTTCTGCAGAAAATTAGCCTATACTGATATTTTAGAAAAAATATGAGGTGATTAACTGCTTGTGCAGACTGGACCACATAGTACACCAGTTCATCCACCAGGACACGCTCTAACACTCCTCTGAGTATAGAGAAGGAGGAGCTCTGAGGAGTAGGCAGGGAGTCAGAGGAGGGGGCTGTACTATGAGAAAGAGGGAGTTGCCCAAAAAGGGGGAGGAGCTTTTGTTGAATATAGCAAGAGGAGGAGCTATGAGCACTGACCAATCAGAGACTTAGAAGAAGGAACCAATCAGAGCTGCAGACTGACAGGCAGGAGAGGCAGGAAACCCAGTAAATGACCCTTGATGAGAGAGGGGAGGAGGGGGAGGAAAAAAGGGGCCCTGGGAGTAGGGTATGCATGTGGGTGTGTGTGTGTAGGCTCGGTGAGAGGAATCTAACATGGCATATGTTTTGTTTTATGCTTTTATTGAGAGAAATATTTCAGTTCCCAAACATAAAGGCTAAAGGCCCGTTCATGTGTAAAAAGGTAAATGAAGACATGATGAAGCAGAAGATGAGGGATTTGAGCTGCAGCAATAAACAGAAAGAAAACAATAGTGTGAGGAAAGAAATAGTGATGTGAAGATGTTTCCCACCTTTAAAGGACTCTAAATCTTTAGATATTGGGGGAGCATATCATCTTATTTCTGCACAACACAGAAACGATTGCATAGTAACCTCTCTGCAGAATACCACTCTTTTAGTCTCATCTATCTATCTATCTATCTATCTATCTATCTATCTATCTATCTATCTATCTATCAATATCCTTGATATCAGTATTTTCTGAAGCGTGGGCTCTGGCCCCCTGGTGGGCCCAAAAACTGCTACAGGTCAGCCATGAGAGGTCATGAATAAAAAACATTAAAAACATTTTCCAAGTCAAATCTTGTTTTAATTGACCATAAAATGCTTAATACATGTAAATATGTTTTCAAAAGTCCAAGAACCAACAGTTAGAAGACTTCACTTGCATGTCAGCTTTTTACCAATGATTTTGAGTGGCACAGGGTTTAAGCTATGCTTCGCTGCTCCTTTTATCAGTTATAAGACTTAATTATTGCTGTTAGGAATGCTTATGTCTTTGGAAAAGATGTTTGCAAAGATAGTTAGTACATTTTAAGAGATTGATTTGAAGGAAAACAGAAACTGAAGAAACAAACAAACAACGAGCCCAGTGTCTTGCATTCAGTGGCAGCGTCCTCCTCATGCTACATATGTGCTGTTTCACTGCTTTTCCCTGACTGTGGCAAAAAAAATTGAACATGATATCCCTAGTATATAACCCCAACTCCCCATACTAATGAGTGGTACAGGAGTGATGTGATTTTGTAGGCCAAACCAGAAGTTAGCATTACACTGCTGTACTTAGCCAAAGCATATGGGGTTTTTCAGATGGTTTTTGATAAACACTGGTAATCACGTTTTTGGGGAAAAAAAAGTTAACGAAACTTACAGGTTTTGTACAACAACAAAACCTTCGAAATGAGCACTGTTAGTGCATAATCAGAAAATATCAAACGTTTGTCAGGCTATTAAAGAACTACAACATGGCCGACTGACTTCATTGTCGTTACTATTACACTTCCAACTTTTACTTCTTGATTTTATCTCTTCTACAAAAGACCCTCTCCATAGTGTGACCTGATAAAGCTGGTGCTCATGTCTGTGTCAGCTATGTCCAACATTTATTTTAAGTCATGATGCTTAATGTCCCTAAAAACTCTATGGTCCAAGTTAGCACTTTGCTAGCAACTGCCCTCTTTCAGACATGATGACACTCTAAAATCCATGAGTGTGGCATCTAGAAATGTATTTTATTATGTAGAAAAAGCATTTTAAGAAATCTCTTTAGCTTAATCATTTTTACTGCAGACCTTGTGTAGGACCTTTGACCAAAACCTCTGTGAAAAATCTCAAAGTCTCTGAGATGAGGGTACTTAAATGCTTAAATGCTAAAGCGCTAATGCATTTTAGAAATCATTACTACACAACTTTATAGGATGTAATTACAATTGCACAGATTAGTAGTGGAGGTATTATCATGTTATCAGTCTTGGCATTAATTTATAAGTATTGCTAAGTGTAAATTGGAATAGATTTTTCTTTACCAAAGCTGATAGCAATTCACATGTAATTGAAAAGCAAAAAGACCCAAAAACCCAACACTGTTTGAGTGAGAAATAAAGTGTCTGATAGGACAAGTACGAACTGACCTGCAGTATTTATGAGAAAAGTCTGTGGTGATCAGGACAGCAACTTTCCCTCTGTGTGACCCAAAAAGAAATTAACCAAAATACAGCCAATTTAATCTATTGAAGCAGTATTATCTTTATTATAATTGTGGATTAAATTATATGTGTCATAATGAAACAGTTGTTATTTTTATGTTTTACTTTTTAGTCAGTGAATTGAAATTTGATGAACAGTGATGTCTTTGTTTTGAATAAAAGCCCATCAACTCCTAATAATGTATTGTATGGGGTTTAGCACTCAATTTTCACTATATATATGTTTTTTTTTTTTTTTTATCAGGTTTGCATTATTAGATATACTAGAGCTGAATATGCCCACACACGACCTCTCTAGAAGTTGCAGAAAACTGTCAGTTAGTTTGAAAAAGATGATCATGAGAAAAATTATCTGTGACTTTGGAAATGACTGATCAGAGCAAAATAAATATTGGTGGCCCACTCCTGTATTTTCTGATTCTACTAACACAGTAACGTTGATGCCACTGAAACTAAGCAACTGACCTGAAATAAAAATATGGATGCCACAGTCGCTTTAGAGTTTTGGTTTGTGTGCCACAGAAGATTTTAGGTTTCATTTTAGCTGCTGGTTACTTAAGTTTTGGAGAAAATCTTTCATATCAATTATCAATTATTTGCACCAAAAGACAAAGTCAAATTTACTGCTCTTGGCAAGGATTGTGAGTCTGACTGATACTAAAGAATGAAACATATTTAGTCCCGTTCTGGTGGTAATAAACAGGTCTGTTTTATGTTCTGTTTTCTTTTCTCCTGCTCAGTTTGAGTGTTTACACGGCCGTTTATCTGTTGAGTAAGTTTCATGATCACTGGGACTTTGAAACCTCTTAAAACCCTGCTTCATAAATCCCAATGACACCGCTGCCATGCAGAAATAAACATCTATGTGTAATGCTAAAAAATAAATTAAGGGCTTACATTTGTAAAGGGTATCAGTGCAGTTAGAGTATTTGAAGATGAAGTGAAAAGAGTAAATGAAGAAATGTTATGTGAAAAATTCTCTTTCTTTTGGTGTTTCTGCTGACCTCTGGGACATCTCTGTGCTCCCAGTTGGACTGCTGGTCTCTCTGCTGGTCAGCGGGTCAGATTAGGTCTAAGGTCGCCTGAGACACCCACACAGAGAGCTCAAAGTGACCTTTGACCTTTCCCTGCCGTGCAGCTGAACTCTGCACAGCGCCCAAAGCAAAGCAGGCAGACAGGAAATACAGGCTGCATTTCTCGCCACACAAATATCCCATTTGTTTTGCTGTAACATGCATTTTTGTAGTTTTTCCCCACGGAGTGAAATTACTCTGCAAGGATTTAAATTCAAGCAAATGTATTTGTCCCATTATCAATACGAAATGGTCATTACTTCCATTAAAGCTGCATTCAAGTCAAAGTAAACATCTCATCTTACGGTGTGAAACACAAGAATGAAAGCCCGAAGTGCTTGCAAAAATGTCGATGATGCGAGCTTATGTTTCTTACTGAGAGTCTGAAAGAACAGACATAAGTTATAAAGAGGGTCACATTTTTTTAAAAAAAAGTCTCACTTGCAGAGGGTCCCATTGGGGTGCTCTTCCATGGATAAGCAGAAGTTTATATATAAAGAATGAATACATTAATTTTTTTCTTCAAAATTTAGTGCAACATTAAATGTTTGCAAGTCTAAAGCAAATAGAAATGGTAATGCTAAATAAAGAATAAAAAATATACACACTTTCCCATAAACAGTTTTAGATTAGATTAGATTAGATTTGCTGCCACATATTTCATAAACAGTTCAAATTTTTTCCAAAGTGCACACAATAATGCTACAAAATGGTTTCACAAAACATAACAGGCCGTCTCCTCGGTCAAAATTTAAGTTATTGCCTCCACCAATTAAGTTATGTTTTTTTTGTTTACCCATCCATTAGCTTAAAGTTCTCAACAGATTCTGATGAAAATTTCAGGGAATGTTGTCCTTGGCACTGTGAGGCGTTGATTTGATTTTGTTGGTGATGGGACTCCGAATGTGGAACCATGATTTTTTTCTGCATTGCCAACATGGGTTGAATTCCTACATGACATTTTGACTTAGGGACCACATAGAGTGAGGATAGGGTCACATATGGCCCCCAGGCTGCAAGGGGACCACCCTTGTTTTTATTTGCATCTCATGTCAAGACTCTCAATGATATTTTTGATAAATATTAGACGGATACATAGGCCAGCCTTTGTTTTTGCAAGTTAAAAGACAACAAGCTGCTGAAAATATAATCATGATTTCAAAAACTATTGCTTTTGTCCCACCCCTTATGATAAAAAATAGACTTTTTCTTGGATTAACCCAAGTTAAATTTATCATAAAAATGATCAAATATATGTATATTTTTTTATACAGAATTTAGTACAACACTGAATAATTTCATGCAAATAGTAGTGTCTCCTGCATTGGCTTAACAAAAAAAAGTAAAGGTACTATGGCAATTTTCCCAATAATATAAGCAGTGTTAACCTGTTATAAAAGTATATTTTACTTACATTTTTATATTTTCTGAAGTGCATATACTGTATGATCTAAAAATGATTGCTTATGTTTCACCTCTGATTATTAAAATGTGACTGTTTGACATCATCACCAACTAAATACATGTGACTGACAACAAAGACATTAATCACACATGTACTTTGATTCATTTAAAGCTCATTGCACTCAATCTTTGGGTGCCAAAGGAGTTGAGGGATACATGAGGAATTATTTGATTTCTATCATCCCTGTCTGTGAGACTCAGAATTTAAAGGATAAACAGAACCAACAACAGACTTAGCTTTTTTATAAGAAATAACAACGAAATCACACAAATGTGCTGTCAGACATTCTAAACAACAAAACAGTGATATTGAAAATATCTTTATTGAGATAGCAATTTTAAAAGCAGGAGTTAATCAAGTACTTTGACATACTGTATGTTAGAGCTGAGAAATATCTCATTTAAACACTGAACTGCCATTTGTGCAACAGTCACATTGTGGGACATTCAATGTCAGTCACGACTCCAAGCACATTATGCTGCCGTTTGTGTGTTTTTAATGGAAATCAAAACAGCAACTTGTCTCCTTGACCATGAACAGTAAGACATATGATGATATATATGATGTATGTTTGTTGGCTTACTCAAAGAGCATGGTGCTTAAAATGTATTAGCTACAGATAATATTATTTATCACTGACACATCAGTGTTGCAGTTCAAAAAGTAACTTTGTCAAAAAGAAACTTTCGAATGACTTTTTTTCAGCCTAGCCTTCTTTTTTAATTCATAATTCTAAAATTACTCATTACATGTGTCTTTAGTGAACATTTTTAAAAGGGGGCTTCTCTGAGGACACTGTTACACATGAAAAGAAACAGCATCCATCTGGGAATTGCTCTAAAATTTACAGGAGAATATAGCATTGCAACATCATTTTTACCTAATGCTGTTCAGCCAAAGGTCAAAGACACTGACCCCATGGCATCTATTTTAAGCTTTTTTTCAATTCTAATCATGATGATACAAAAATAACCACTCTTCTTATTGACTTTTGTAGCACATACATAGGCAATTGTTTAAATTCCAGTCTGTTTTACATTTAGTCAAAACCTTTTGCTGAAGCTTTAAGTGCTGCGTAGTAGTAACTATGCCTTTCAGTGTGTATGAGGACATATAATCTGTATGTTGTTGTGGTGGGCGAATCACACAAACCCATAATCAAATAAAAGTGTAATAACAGGCCTGTAGGTGCTCCATTCATAAGCGTGCCTAAATATCAGTGTGTGTGTAAGAGCATGCACTTAGCTGCTTTCACTGTCACTCTGAACTCTCATGTTTCATTTCCAGGAAGCTTTCAACCTTTGATGTGTTAACCTTTATAAATAACACACAATGCACTGTAGTTATGTTATATTAAGTGGACTGTTATGCTGCTATGTAGAATGTGATGCTGTCTCTTCCTGTTTGGGTTTATTTACAAGACGTATCAGTTGTATTGTTGAGTCTTTGTCCAATATTTCCTCGTTTTAAAGTAAAAGAGGATCAAAAACTTAAAGGGACAATGTGTTGTGTTTTAAGTAATTTATGAGCTAAAAACAATGTCTACATTCATAAATGTGTCCTCATTTGTGTCAAATTGCCTCTGCCAACAATCTGACTTTTCTAATAAAATAAAACTATCTAGCTAAGGCTAAAAACATTTTCGCTCAGGGCCAGAGTGACTGAAACAGAGAAGGAGCACAGCGAGACGCGTTTATCACTGCCCCAGCAAATTCTAAAGCCGAACACTGATGATTTAATGCAGTTTGCAGTTTGTTTGAAGTAACATACCTCTTCACCTGAAAGAAACTTGAAGTGTTGGATGACATGTTGACATAACTTCTAGACACATACCGGCTACCGTAGATTTCAGACGTTTCAACGCATATTTAAAAAAATGAGGCGCTGTAGAGCACTTTTCGTTTGAATGCAAAATATAGTTTCACCACTAGATTGGAGAACAAACTACACAGTGTGGCTATGTAGTTAATGATGTGAAGAAAAAATCAGTGAAATGTCAATTGGTGGTAAAAACCTTATTGCTGAAATGGAAAAAGATTCATGTTGTGATCAAGCTTTAAAGGCATACAGGCGTAAAGGCCCCCTTACGTGATGCGACAGATGCAATCTGGGCGACTTGGTTGCGCTACCGGGTCACTTTGGATATGCAACCAGGTCGCATCGGTGATGTTACTCAGGTGATGTCGCATGTGGCTGTGCTGCGAGAGCCAATCAGCATTGTGTGGGTGTGTGACAACACCCATGACAGTTCACAACAACTGTTTTCATTCCAGATCACAGAGCAGAGTGACAATTCATGTCCATGTGGGGACATTAGTAAGTGAGGACATTAGTTCCGCCTTATTCAACAGAAGTGGCAGTTTTCCGCGGTTCTGTCCTTCCTCATCTACATCAGCTGCAGTGTTTTATGGTTTTTACATGAGTGAAAAGGATACAATAATGTCAGTTAATTCATACAATGTATGATCTATGGTATGATATGGTTACGGTGAAACTGAAGTGGGTGTGACGTCACTGAGTGACACGACGGTGACAAAATGAGCTATTTATGGACAGGCGACACAATTTGGGTGGGTGATGCGATCTCGGTCACCAAGTCGTGTTCTGTGTGAATGCACCTTTAGTCCCTCTGTCCGGAGATGCAAGGGAGAGATGAAAGTATCTGAGGCGGAGGAGAGAGGACAAAGGAGACATATTTTTAAAACAATAGCCTGTTATTTGCATTTTATATATTTATTTGTGTGTGTTAACAAAGTTCACGAAGGAAAGAGAATTGATTATCTTTGCAGGTACTGTAACTCACTAACCTTGTGCACAATTGGATCTGCCGAATTCAGTGTCTGTAATCAGGCATTAGTAATTAATTAATCATTAATCTTACCAAGCTCCAATCTACAACCATAATGAGCGCTAAAAGCAGCATGGTCCAATCAGAGCAACACAACAGTAGGAAGTGACTGCTCACACAGACAGTAGCATAGATGCTAATAGCTTCAGCAACAGTTTTATCAGATCTGGACCTCATATATTTATTAAATGAAAAACAAACAACAGAACTAACAGCATCTCTCACAAAGAATGGTATTTTTGATCCACTTCCAACATGTTTGGCAAGAAATTGTTCTACAAAATGGCTTATGTTCTGTCATTTACACCACCGCAGTAGTGCCCGCCTGCCACCGGACAACATCTGATTTGCCCGACATAAATGTGTCTTTAAAAAGGTGCAGCCCATTCCCAAACACTTTCTCAGGGCTCTTTGCTAGATGGACAAGTGAAATATATTTAACAGTCCATCTGGTGTATCAGGTTAGTAGCTCACTGTCCATTAAACCCTTTTAGAAAAATAGCATTGTGTTAAAAGCATGGGCTGTCCAACTGTGAAGTAAAAACAATCAAGCTTTTACTTGAAAAACACACATAGGAGGCGCTTTAGTCTTAAGTCCTCAAGTCCTCTTTGGTACAAAGTCTAAAACCGTTTGAAACGTAAACTCATTTCATTTTTCTCTATACTACTAAATCTATACTGCCTGAAAATGAGCCAGTCTGATGGATGATTTATGCCCTTTTAAAGTTAAAAGTGTTTGACTATGTCCATAGAAACTAAATGTTCAAAGTCGTTACCCCTGCCCAGGAGGTTATATTTTTTTCTAGTGTTTGTCTGTCTGTTTGTGAGCAAGATAACTCAAACTGATTTTGAAGAAATTATTGGTATTATTGATCATGGGACAAGGAGAACCTAATTAGATTTTGGTGGTGATAGATATTCAGATCTGGATCCAAGGATTTTTTTTCAAAGATTCTAATAACTCGGCTAAAAAATGCATCTGTGGAGTTTTGTTCTCTCTGAGCATCTCTAGATACGATTTACTTATAGACTGTGTAAAAGTAATAATCATCATCTTTTTAAGATATTGTTGCAGTCTAAAAGCAAATGTGTTTCAATCGTGATATACTGCAATGATCAGACTGACACTGATTTATCCTTCTAGAGAGGACAGGGAGTAAAAAAGCTTTACAACAGAGGGACAGAAGAATTAAGTGTGACAAAACAGACCAAGTGAGGCTCCAGGACTGGAAACCACTCAGCTCAGAAACTGTCCAGATTGAGTTTCCCTTGATTTCTGCTCACACACTCACACACACTCAGTGTGCTGTGTGGTCGGATATGTGTGAATAAAATACTGTTATCCTCTGATGGTTTGTGATGGTAAAAGCATCCCCACTTTTACCCTCAATTCTCCTCCCTTTCCCACTCCCCCCTCATGATGTTCCCGGCAGCTCCAATTGGAGTGAACAGAACAAGTGTGTGTGTGTGAGGGAACTTAATCTGGACCAAAGCTTTCAGCAGGGCCTGCATGGTCCCCAGAGTTTAGAGACAGACAGAATCAAATAGAAGGAGACAGAGATACAGAGAGAGAGTCAAATTTGAGCCCTGCAGAGTTTTTCACACGCACACACACATATATAACCTTACAGCACTGAGCGGTAGGGACAGCTGCGGGATAGTGACATCATCTTTAGTTGCCGGCTCATGTATTTGATCCAGTATGAGGGGGGAGATTGAAGCTGAAGCAGCAGACTGCTCTCAGGACCCACATCCTCTGCCGAAGAAACCTGTGAGTGTGTGAGCGTGAATAAGAGCAGAGTGGACCAAACATATCGGCTGAATGGTGATACATGATACATATCTCTATATATTTTCTTTTGTAGATGAAAAACAAAATTTTGCCCACAATATAAAACCCACAAATGTCTATGATCGTGTGAAAATCAAATAATATTGGTGCCTGTCTTATAACACAGCAATATAAAGAGAAATTCCTAGTCATCCAATAGTTGACCTTTTTTTTTTTTTTAGTTATTAATCATCAATCATTGCAACCAACTCAAAAACACTTTTTATGGATAAAATCTCCATAATTTCAATGATGGGTGGTTTTAAAAAGTGATGAAACTTTGGTGCTTCCACACTAGGATTTTTTTTTGTGAGAGATGGAGTAGGTTGGTTGTTTGGACTTATGTGAACACAACAATTAAACTCTGTTTTGGAGAAAAAAAAAAGAGCCAAGATTGCCCAGTAGAGTTTTGCAGTGAGAACACAACAGCAACAAACAGCCTGATGGATTAACCAATTACACAGCAGAGGTATACAGCGGTGCAGGGATTGTGAATTTTTGTAGGCCAATGAGGAAGTTAGCTTCCCACTGGTTTCCTAAACTGTAAGCCCACTAAAAGTCTTTGGGATTCACCATGTTTTGGATCATTGCTGATAATAAGCTCTGTAGAGAACGTAAAAAATAAGAAACTTACATGTTCTGCTCTTTGTGATAATCTAAACAAATGAGCCTACTTTTCACGTTTTTTTAAGCTCGAACATAATGAGCGAGAGTGAAAAGCCATTAGTAAGCTACTATGAAATTACAAAATAGTGGTT